>CM071857.1:17108968-17608968 GCA_036507275.1 Sicyos edulis | reverse complement strand
ACCTTTCGTCGACGATGAGACAGTGAGGTCGGGACTTGTTTCTCGTATAGGGCGACTTGTGTATTGTGTGGATGTGTGTGATTGATTTCCGGACTAAGACCCTGAGTTGGCATCCGAGGCCCAAGTGTGGGCTAAGCTATGTGCTCTATTCTGTGTTTATATTCATAGCTTGCATACGCTCATCGAGATGACCATGTATATCGTATTGTACCCCGGTTGGGGATTCTTACTGAGTAATTCGTTACTCACCCTTATTATGTGGTTTTCCACAGGTAACCATGGTGCGAGACAGGATGGCTGGAGGAGGAGCTGTGATCATGGAAACCCGTTGTTCAACTCTGAGTCTTATGTTTATGTTTATGATTTAAATGTCTTCTGAATGCATGTAGTTGGGCACGGAGCCCTATGGTGTTTTCTGAATAAATTTCCGGATTCTAGCATTGTTGTAACTATTGCAAAGCTTGTATGTTTTAAATAAATCTCTGATCAGAGTATGTTTTGGAAATGTATTTGTCTTGGAACAGGTGCTTGGAAACAGGGGGCGAGTTTGAGAATTTATGTTGATTTTTAAATGGATGTTTTCATGTTTTAGATTTTACTTAGAATCCAAACACTATCTTGCAAATTTTCTCAGAGATTTGTATGCATGCATTGAGGTAATGGCCTATTTAGAACCCCATTCGGCCTGGTCTTTACAGATTGGTATCGAGCTCGAGTCATAGATTCTCAGAGACCGACCTTTTGTTGTAGGTCATTTTTTCCATGATCATAAGCACTCCGACAGTCATCAGGTACGCCTAAGTTTACTATTTGTTGTTGAAAAAGGGTTAAGAATTTACAATACCTGTCATCTAGTGTATGCCTTGTGTAGTGTTGTGGAGCGAGAGACGAGCGAGTTCGACTCGTTGTTGGTTTGGGTTTAGAGCGCCATCATGCCAACTTCCCGCAGTGTGTGATGTATGTTGTGGCTTGTTGAGGTATCCAGATAGATTCGGATGCCCCTGGGACATCGTTCCCGTGGGAGGCAGAGCTTGGACTCCGTGAGGCCAATTGTGGCCCGGGCTTGTTGGTTTTCCCCTAGTGAGAGGGTGGAGGTGCTTTGCCTTGGAGTGCCACTCCAAGAGAGGAGTTAGCTATGGTTGTGCTTATGTGGATGCTTGTGGAGCAGGTCCCCGTGTGGACTAGCCTGGGTAGCTCAAGTGTTGATCTTGAGCCTTAGCAGATTGTTTGATTGCCCAGTGAGTAGCTGCAGAGTTGGCAGCCTTTGAGGAGATTGTTGAGGCATCTTTGTGCTCCTGTAAAGTGTTGTTGTTTGCAGCCAGTAAGCCGGAACCCTGTGGTTAAGGGTGCAGTGAGCAGTGTTCCCTTCGGATTGGATCCGTTGGTGTTTTCCTCAGAGGTTTGGTAGAGTTGAGCACTCTTCTTTTGGTGAGTTCCTAGAGTGGAGCTAGCTGCTGCATATTGAGAGAGCCGGCCAGAGTTTTGTTGAGCATCATGTGGAGATGCAAGGGTAGGCCGTGAGCCTTCGGTTTGATGAGATGCCATAGGTATGGTTTTTGAGTTGGAGCCCTTGTATGCCTAGCCAGAGTTCTTGTCACTGGAGGTTGTAATCTTGTTGGCCCCATTGGTAGTAAGATGTGGTTTTGGTAGTAGTGGCACTTGAGGTGCAATGGTTGGTGTGCCGCTTTGGCACTAAGTCTGGTTCAGGCTTGAGTTTGGCTTGGGCATAGGAGATGGTTCTATGCCGTCCGGAGTTCAGCGCACTCCTTTAGCCTTGGATCCGTTTATGGCAGTGGCACCTGTTTAGGTCGTGCCAGAGGGCTAGTTCAGTGGTAGTCGATGGACTACAAGCGAAAGGATGTTCGAGAGGAGCCGGAGCCTCTTCCCAGTGTTTCTGGAGGTTGAGTAAGTCAGCAGGTTGGCAGTTGGTAAGTGTGGTGCGCATGAGTCTCGCGCTAGTGTTAAGGCCAAGAGATTTCTTTGTGGTTGGTAGTGCGGTCAACTACCTTTGAGTGCCTTAATCTGAGGAGAGTTGTGCATTGTAGATGCGAGTTTGGTCCAGTAGAGGGACCCTGAGTTGGATGCTCATGAGATGAGCTGGATGCCTATGAGGCGAGATGAGCTGATGCCTTGCGAGAGGTTTTGGATGCCTTAGGGGTAAGCACCCTTGGTAGAGGCTTGGTATAAAGTAAGTTCGGTTTGACATTGTTATGCTTTGGTAGAGCAAGGTTGCCTCAGCTTCGAGTATCGTGTGGAGATGGAACTTTTGGTGTTCCTTGGATTGTTTGTATCTCTGCCAGGAGTTAGCGTTGCTTTTTGGGAAAAGCGCTTGTTAGTCTTGGATCTCTGAAGGAAGGTTGAGAGTTGTGCACAAGTGTGTTTTGTGTGGTTCGTTCTGTGGCGAGAGTTTCAGATCCATGTAGGGTTTGCTTTGGAGATCTAGTGCTCAGTTCCTAGGGAAGTTGGACTCCAGGTGGTTGTTGCAAGGCTTTAGTCGAGGTGGTAAGGATACCGTGCTTGTGGTATCAGGTTGTTGCTTAGGCAAGTGTTGTTGGGTTGGACCTAAGCTTGGTTGGCGGATCTTCTTGTTGATCGTTGGTTGGAGTTCAGTTGGAAACTGAACAAGAGCGGTGGTAGCTAAGCCGCGTGGTTTCTGATCGTCATGGCTAAGAGAGTTGTTCGGATCCTTCCTTGGGTAGAAGTTGTTGTGGCCGATGCTTTGAGTAGGAGGATGACGCATTCGGTAGCGTTTCGGGTCCTCTTGGTTTCCAAGGAGTTGGAGTTGGCCAGCATGGTTGGGATGCTGGAAATTGGAGTTGTTTGTTCAGGCAGTTGTCTGTTAGATCGTTTGCCGGCAGTGTGTGTGTCGAGGGTTGTCGGAGAACCCTAGATTGTGGAGAGCCTCTCCAGAGCTCAGTCAGGCCCAGGTAGTGAGTTTTAGTTGGCCAGCTAGAGGCGTGTGGGTTGTAGCCTTGGTTGAGTTGCTAGCAGTTTTGGTAGACTAGCAAGCTAGTGGTTGTTTGGAGTAAAGTCCGGATTGGTTCCGGTGTGGTGGCAAGTTGATGCTTGGTGTCGACCAAGGTGTGGATTGGAGTTGCTTGAGATTAGTTTTGCTCTTGGGGCGAGTGGTTTGTGCCCTGTTGGTTGTTTCCCTATTGCAAGATGTTGAGTTGCCCCGTTTGGCATTTGGAGGTTAGTCCGTGGTGGACCCTTGTTGTTGCCCCGCGAGATTTGATGTTGTTGCTCTAGTGGGGCAAGACAGTGAGTGTATGTGGAGTTCTCTGTCCCTTGGTTGTCTGCTAGTAAGAGCCGTTCCCTTCGGGAAGTTGTCAGGTTCTTCCTTGGTCTTGGAATTGATGGTAGTGGTGCTAGCAAGAGGGAATAGTTTGTTGGCTGCTTGGAAGCAGTCGTTTGTCCAGTTAAGCGGATTCTTCGATGGTGTTCTAGAGGCTGCAGTAAAGGTTGTTCTGCCTCTGGTGAGTGTTTGGCCAAGATTTGGTTCGTTTGTTGTTTCGAGAGCTAGTTCGGTTCTAGCTGGAGGGCGTTGCCCTGAGGTCTTGTTCTTGATCAGAAAGTTTTAGGAGTTGTCCCCTCCCTTGGCAGTTGAGCAAGTGCTGTTTGTTTCGGATTGGAGATCCGATTGGTTGAGATATCCCTTGGGTGTTGCTTCCAAGAGAGTTGGTTGTTGTTGCCTTGGGTTTGAGCAAGTCAGCGAGCGTGTGTGAAGTCCGCTGCCCTTCTGAGTTTGCTTGCTGGGAAGTCGTTTCCCGTTTGGTAGGAGTCAGCTTAGCTCCTGAGTTGTGTAGTTGATCAGAGGAGCGCAGCGGTCAGCCCAGCGAGAGGGTCCCTGCTTGTGTTGTTAGCAAGCAAGAGTTGTTTGTTCCCACAAGAGCGAGAGGCCACCAAGAAGAGTTGAGTTGTTCTAGCAAGTGTTGGTTCTTTGGGGATTGAAGATTTCCTTTCCCCCTAGCCTCTGTGGTGGTTGAGTTGCTCCTTGGATGCCAGCCTCGAGTGTTAGCTCCTGAGGTAGTCTTGCGGATTCGTGTGGCTCAGGATCCGTAAGCTTGAGGTTGTCGATATCTGTTTTCCTGGTGAGGTTTCGGGAGTGGAGCTTCTGGTTGGAAGTTGAGTTAGGCCTAGGATAAAAGGAGAAGTCTTTTGAGTAGCCAGTTGGATTTTTAGAGTTGAGTGGTAGCTTGGAGGCGAGCGTTGCTCGTTATAAGTTTGGGTTGAGTTCTGCTGAGCAAGCCCTTCTCGGGCTTTGTTCCTAGTTGTTGTGCGTTCACAGTTGGCGTTAGCAGAGCCGCGTTTGAGTGAGTTGGCACAGAGGTGCCGTGGCTTGGTTGGTAAAGTCGTTGAGCTGCTTTCCTCAAGGTGTTGTGCCGCGTTAGTCTGCGTGATGGTTTAGTCCTTGCGGCCCGAGATTTTCCTTGAGGGGAGTGTTGGTTGTCCCTTGCCTTGCGTGTTTTCTTTGGCCAATTGCTGGTAGTTTTGCTCCGTAAGGTTTGGCGTTCGCCGGTGAGGAGTTCGATTTTGTTGGTTTGGCCAAGTGGAGTCTGTGCTTGGCCCTTGTCTTTTAGATTTGGCCGTGGTGAGATTTCACCGGTGTGAGTGTTGTAGGCGCTTTGGTTTCGGAACCCGGAGGTTCAGATTGTTTGGCCACTTTTGTTGTCGGGTTGAGGCCGCTTGTTAGCACCGTGAGTTTCCGAGGAGTTTTGCCAAGTGGTGTGTAGAGTTTCCTCGCTTGCTTGTGGCCACCCTCGAGTTTGGCCGAGAGTAGCACTGCTTGAGAGTTGGTGCGAGTTGAGGATGTGGTTTGCCGTCTGCTCCCTTGGAGTTCAAAGTATGCCCAGTCATGATTGAGTTTGTTTGTGGTAGCCTGGATGGCATAGTGCCTTTGAGTCTCTGAGAACCCAAGAAGGTTTGGATTTCGAAGAAGCTTGGTGTGGTTTTAGCCGAAAAGTTCGGTTGGTTCGGATTCAGTGCAGTTTTCTTGGAGCTGTTTCGTCTTAGGACTTTCGAGGACGAAAGTCTTAAAAGGAGGGAGTATTGTAACGGCCCAGTTTTCTATTCCGGTTCTCGAGGTGCTTCCTGCCTTCGATTTGATGGTTCATTGGGCGTTAGAGTCTGCTTTGTCCCTTAAGGGCATTTTGGTCTTTTGCTCCCCGGGCAGGATTTGTGGATTTTTAGGGCTTCGAGGCAGCTCCTACCTTTGTCGAGGCTTGTTTGTTGGTGGCTGCGAGTCTCGAGATGTTTGGGCTAGTCGTTTGGAAGTTCGGTTGTGATTTTGGGTTTTGGCAAAGTGATGGTTGGTTGTGTGCTTCCTTTGGGATTCGAGCCGGGCCCTTGGTGTTGATTTTGGGAGTTGGATTTAGTGAGTTTTATTTATTGGGAGTGGTTTTTCTTGGTCGGGTCTCGAAGGAGGAAGTCGGAAATGGAATTTTAAGGTTTTGATTTGGATAAGGATGGAAATTAGGATTAAAATCCCTATTTTTCCTTTTATTTTTCCCATTTTTCCCTTTTCTTTTCAAAATCACTTTCTCTCTCTCTCTCTCTCTCTCTCTCTCTCTCTCTCTCTCTCTCTCTCTCTCTCTAGCTCTCCCGACCTAGCCTCACCTCCTCCCGAGCCGAGCCGGCCCGATCCACCCGAGCCCGCCACCACCGTCGCACCAAATGCCCGAGCAGCACACCCAGTCGCCGCCGCCGCAGCTCGTCATGACGCACCAGCCGAGCCATCGCTCGGCCACGCACACAGATATCGGCCGAAGCGGCTTCCGCTCGCCGTCCGCCGCACGTCCCGGTCCGTCGCCCCAGATCTGCGCCGCCGCTCCATCGCGACGCCCAGTCGCGACGCCGCGACGCGCTTCGCCCGCCGCGCCGCCGCGCGCTGCTCGCGCCCGGCGCTTCGCCAGCGTCGCCTTCGCCCGTGGCGTGCCAGGCGTGGTCCGTACAGCAGCCAGCGCGCCTGCGCTGCCCCGCCTTATCCACCCACACCATCACCGCCAAGAACGCCCACCTCTCGTGTCGTGCGTGCGTGTGAGTGCTCCGAGCCGAGCCCTTTGTGTTATTATATTTTTAGGACTATGGTTGTGATTGTTGCTATGTTTGTAGGTTCTCGATAGCTAGCTCGGGAGTGTTCGCAGCTTAGGAAATTTGTGTGTAGAAGTCTTCCGACCAAGGTAAGGATTTCTTACCGGGGTTGTGTGGACCCTGCGATGTTCTATGTGATTGATGTTGTATGTTTGTTTGTGATTATCAGCATGTATAGTTTAGGTGCTCTGTTCTGAATTCCTGACTGGCAGGACTTCGTATGTTGTTCTTTCATGTTAGCCCATGCTAGGTTGTTCCGTTCTGGCATGCTCATATTCATTCTTGTTATGTAGTACCATGCTAGGTCTGCTGTATTCTTTTGAGCACGTATTGGAGTGTTTGCTGATTGTTAAGGCAAGTTAGAATTCAGGTAGGTAGCATCTTCCGGGCCTGATGCATAAAGTATCTTGCATCCATGGCAGGGACGTCGAGACAGTTCTCCGTCCCTGAACCCCGTTAGGGATTAGCTATCCCAACCGGTAGGCCCTGCAATCTTGGGTGAGGGTGGCAGACTGTTAAATGCCCCAACGGTAGGGATGATGACTTGGCATTGCCTCGTCCGGCGATCGGCACGTCCTCGGCGTGTTCGGCCGTAGCCCTTGATTGCCACTGTTAAGGTAAGGACGGCTTCTGGTGTAAGCCTACCACGACCCGCCTTTAGCCCCAGTGCGTGTGGTTCAGCCGACATAGTTTACGTGTCCAGTCTCACACCCCTATGTCGGTGACACCGATCCAAAGAATTAGTTAGGCGTGGTGGATCGGACATGGGCGGCTTGCCTCTAGACCCGCACCCCCATAGTTTGCGTGAGCACGCGGTGCATGTTTACGCTCATTACAAATACACCCGAGAGCTCCTCGGGATCTTGAGCTAGTGTACCTTTCGTCGACAGTAAGACGGCCGAGGCCGGGACTTGTTTCTCGTATAGGGCGACTTGTGTATTGTGTGGATGTGGTGATTGATTTCCGGACTAAGACCCTGAGTTGGCATCCGAGGCCCAAGTGTGGGCTAAGCTATGTGCTCTATTCTGTGTTTATATATATAGCTTGCATACGCTCATCGAGATGACCATGTATATCGTATTGTACCCCGGTTGGGGATTCTTACTGAGTAATTCGTTACTCACCTTTATTATGTGGTTTTCCACAGGTAACCATGGTGCGAGACAGGATGGCTGGAGGAGGAGCTGTGATCATGGAAACCCGTTGTTCAACTCTGAGTCTTATGTTTATGTTTATGATTTAAATGTCCTCTGAATGCATGTAGTTGGGCACGGAGCCCTAAGGTGTTTTCTGAATGAATTTCCGGATTCTAGCATTGTTGTAACTATTGCAAAGCTTGTATGTTTTAAATAAATCTCTGATTAGAGTATGTTTTGGAAATGTATTTGTCTTGGAACAGGTGCTTGGAAACAGGGACAGGTTTCAGGAATTTATGTTGATTTTTAAATGGATGTTTTCATGTTTTAGTTTTTACTTAGAATCCAAACACTATCTTGCAAATTTTCTGTAGATTTGTATGCATGCATTGAGGTAATGGCCTATTTAGAACCCCATTCGGGTCGGGTCTTTACAGTTGGTATCAGAGCTCAGAGTCATAGATTCTGTAGACTGACCTTTTGTTGTAGGTCGTTTTTTCCATGATCATCAAGACTCTGATACCATCATCAGTGCGCCTAAGTTTACTATTTGTTGTTGAAAAAGGGTTAAGAATTTACAATACCTGTCATCTAGTGTATGCCTTGTGTAGTGTTGTGGAGCGGAGACGAGCAGGTTCTGACTCGTTGTTGGTTTGGGTTTAGAGCGCCATCATGCCAACTTCCCGCAGTGTGTGATGTATGTTGTGGCTTGTTGAGGTATCCAGATAGATTCGGATGCCCTGGGACATCGTCCCCGTGGGAGGCAGAGCTTGGACTCCCGTAGGCCAATTGTGGCCCAGTTGTTGGTTTTCCTCTAGTGAGAGGGTGGAGGTGCTTTGCCTTGGAGTGCCACTCCAAGAGAGGAGTTAGCTATGGTTGTGCTTATGTGGATGCTTGTGGAGCAGGTCCCCGTGTGGACTAGCCTGGGTAGCTCAAGTGTTGATCTTGAGCCTTAGCGATTGTTTCATTGCCCAGTGAGTAGCCGCAGAGTTGGCGACCTTCGAGGAGATTGTTGAGGCATCTTTGTGCTCCCGTAAAGTGTTGTTGTTTGCAGCCGATGAATCCGAACCACGTGGTTAAGGGTGCAAGTGAGCGATGTTCCCTTCTGGATTGGATCCGTTGGTGTTTTCCTCGGAGGTTTGGTAGAGTTGAGCACTCTTCTTTTGGTGAGTTCCTAGAGTGGAGCTAGTCTGCGCATATTGAGAGAGCCGGCGAGTTTTGTTGAGCATCATGTGGAGATGCAAGGGTAGGCCGTGAGCCTTCGGTTTGATGAGATGCCATAGGTATGGTTTTTGAGTTGGAGCCCTTGTATGCCTAGCCAGAGTTCTTGTCACTGGAGGTTGTAATCTTGTTGGCCCCATTGGTAGTAAGATGTGGTTTTGGTAGTAGTGGCACTTGAGGTGCAATGGTTGGTGTGCCGCTTTGGCACTAAGTCCGGTTCGAGCTTGAGTTTGGCTTGGGCATAGCGGATGGTTCTATGCCGTCCGAGTTCAGCGCACTCCTTTAGCCTTGGATCCGTTTATGGCGTGCACTGCTTTAGGTCGTGCGGAGGGCTAGTTCGGTGGTAGTCGATGGACTACAAGCGAAAGGATGTTCGAGAGGAGCCGAGCCTCTTCCCAGTGTGTTTCTCGGAGGTTGAGTAAGTCGCAGAGGTTGGCGGTTGGTAAGTGTGGTGCGCGTGAGTCTCGCGCTAGTGTTAAGGCCAAGAGATTTCTTTGTGGTTGGTAGTGCGGTCAACTACCTTTGAGTGCCTTAATCTGAGGAGAGTTGTGCATTGTAGATGCGAGTTTGGTCCAGTAGAGGGACCCTGAGTTGGATGCTCATGAGATGAGCTGGATGCCTATGAGGCGAGATGAGCTGATGCCTTGCGAGAGGTTTTGGATGCCTTAGGGGTAAGCACCCTTGGTAGAGGCTTGGTATAAAGTAAGTTCGGTTTGACATTGTTATGCTTTGGTAGAGCAAGGTTGCCTCAGCTTCGAGTATCGTGTGGAGATGGAACTTTTGGTGTTCCTTGGATTGTTTGTATCTCTGCCAGGAGTTAGCGTTGCTTTTTGGGAAAAGCGCTTGTTAGTCTTGGATCTCTGAAGGAAGGTTGAGAGTTGTGCACAAGTGTGTTTTGTGTGGTTCGTTCTGTGGCGAGAGTTTCAGATCCATGTAGGGTTTGCTTTGGAGATCTAGTGCTCAGTTCCTGGAGAAGTTGGACTCCAGGTGGTTGTTGCAAGGCTTTAGTCGAGGTGGTAAGGATACCGTGCTCGTGGTATCAGGGTGTTGCTTAGGCAAGTGTTGTTGGGTTGGACCTAAGCTTTGTTGGCAGATCTTCTTGTTGATCGTTGGTTGGAGTTCAGTTGGAAACTAAACAAGAGCGGTGGTAGCTAAGCCGCGTGGTTTCTGATCTTCATGGCTAAGAGAGTTGTTCGGATCCTTCCTTGGGTAGAAGTTGTTGTGGCCGATGCTTTGAGTAGGAGGATGACGCATTCGGTAGCATTTTGGGTCCTCTTTGTTTCCAAGGAGTTGGAGTTGGCCAGCATGGTTGGGATGCTGGAAATTGGAGTTGTTTGTTCAGGCAGTTGTCTGTTAGATCGTTTGCCGGCAGTGTGTGTGTCGAGGGTTGTCGGAGAACCCTAGATTGTGGAGAGCCTCTCCAGAGCTCAGTCAGGCCCAGGTAGTGAGTTTCAGTTGGCCAGCTAGAGGCGTGTGGGTTGTAGCCTTGGTTGAGTTGCTAGCAGTTTTGGTAGACTAGCAAGCTAGTGGTTGTTTGGAGTAAAGTCCGGATTGGTTTCGGTGTGGTGGCAAATAGATGCTTGGTGTCGACCAAGGTGTGGATTGGAGTTGCTTGAGATTAGTTTTGCTCGTGGGGCGAGTGGTTTGTGCCTTGTTGGTTGTTTCCCTATTGCAAGATGTTGAGTTGCCCCGTTTGGCATTTGGAGGTTACTCCGTGGTGGACCCTTGTTGTTGCCCCGCGAGATTTGATGTTGTTGCTCTAGTGGGGCAAGACAGTGAGCGTATGTGGAGTTCTCTGTCCCTTGGTTGTCTGCTAGTAAGAGCCGTTCCCTTCGGGAAGTTGTCAGGTTCTTCCTTGGTCTTGGAATTGATGGTAGTGGTGCTAGCAAGAGGGAATAGTTTGTTGGCTGCTTGGAAGCAGTCGTTTGTCCAGTTAAGCGGATTCTTGGATGGTGTTCTAGAGGCTGCAGTAAAGGTTGTTCTGCCTCTGGTGAGTGTTTGGCCAAGATTTGGTTCGTTTGTTGTTTCGAGAGCTAGTTCGGTTCTAGCTGGAGGGGGTTGCCCTGAGGTCTTGTTCTTGATCAGAAAGTTTTGGGAGTTGTCCCCTCCCTTGGCAGTTGAGCAAGTGCTGTTTGTTTCGGATTGGAGATTCGATTGGTTGAGATATCCCTTGGGTGTTGCTTCCAAGAGAGTTGGTTGTTGTTGCCTTGGGTTTGAGCAAGTCAGCGAGCGTGTGTGAAGTTCGCTGCCCTTCTGAGTTTGCTTGCTGGGAAGTCGTTTCCCGTTTGGTAGGAGTCAGCTTAGCTCCTGAGTTGTGTAGTTGATCAGAGGAGGGCAACGGTCAGCCCAGCGAGAGGGTCCCTGCTTGTGTTGTTGGCAAGCAAGAGTTGTTTGTTCCCACAAGAGCGGAGGCCAGCCAGTAAGAGTTGAGTTGTTCTAGCAAGTGTTGGTTCTTTGGGGATTGAAGATTTCCTTTCCCCCTAGCCTCTGTGGTGGTTGAGTTGCTCCTTGGATGCCAGCCTCGAGTGTTAGCTCCTGAGGTAGTCTTGCGGATTCGTGTGGCTCAGGATCCGTAAACTTGAGGTTGTCGATATCCGTTTTCCTGGTGAGGTTTCGGGAGTGGAGCTTCTGGTTGGAAGTTGAGTTAGGCCTAGGCTAAAAGGAGAAGTCTTTTGAGTAGCCAGTTGGATTTTTAGAGTTGAGTGGTAGCTTGGAGGCGAGCGTTGCTCGTTATAAGTTTGGGTTGAGTTCTGCTGAGCAAGCCCTTCTCGGGCTTTGTTCCTAGTTGTTGTGCGTTCGCAGTTGGCGTTAGCAGAGCCGCGTTTGAGTGAGTTGGCACAGAGGTGCCGTGGCTTGGTTGGTAAAGCTGTTGAGCTGTTTTCCTCAAGGTGTTGTGCCGCGGTTAGCTGCGTGATGGTTTAGTCCTTGCAGCCCGAGATTTTCCTTGAGGGGAGTGTTGGTTGTCCCTTGCCTTGCAGTGTTTTCTTTGGCCAATTGCTGGTAGTTTTGCTCCGTAAGGTTTGCGTTCGGCCGGTGAGGAGTTCGAGTTTGTTGGTGTAAAGACCCGACCCGAATGGGGTTCTAAATGGGCCTTTACCCCAATGCATGGATTCAAAATAAAATAATATGCAACATACTTTCGGATTCCAAGTAAAACTAAAACATTAAAAGTCCTGTTTCCAAGCACTGCTTCAGAAAAGTACATTTCTAAAAGTATACTCTGATCAGAGATTTATTTAAACCATTCAAAAACCTTTTCAGGTACGACTATGCTGAAATCCATAAAACATGAGAAAACATCCTAGGGCTCCGTGCCCGTCTACATGCATTCAGGGGAAATATAAAGTTAAAGAGTCATAAAATGAATAAAAGTGTCAGAGGTGACAGCAGGTGCCCATGATCACAGCTCCTCCTTCAGCCATCCTGTCTCGCTCCTTGGTTACCTGTGGAAAACCACAAAATAAGGGTGAGTAACGAATTACTCAAGAAGAATCCCCAACCGGGGGTACAATACGATGCACATGGTCATCCGGATGAGTGTATGCAAGCTATGATCATAAACACGAAATAGAGCACATAGTTTGAGTCCACACTTGGACCTCGGATGCCAACTCAGGGACTTAGTCCGGAATTAACTACCATAACTACACAGATCGCCTCTATACGAGAAACAAGTCCCGGCCTCTCACACTGTCTACTATCGAATGAAAGGTGCACTAGCTCAAGATCCCGAGGAGCTCTCCGGCCGACGTAATGAGCGTAAGCATGCACCGCGTGCTTCTCAGCACTATGGGGGTGCCGGTCTAGTGGCAAGCCGCCCATATCCGGATACCACGCCTAACTAAATCTGCGGATCGGTGTCACCGACATAGGGGTGTGAGACTGGACACGTGAACTATGTCGGCATGTACCACCGCACTGAGAGGCTAAGGAACGGGTCATGGTAGGCTTACACCAGAAGCCGCCTTACCTTAACAGTGGCAATCAAGGGCTACTGCCGAACACGCTGAGGACGTGCCGGCTGCCGGGGACTAGGCATTGCCAAGTCATCATCCCGACCGTTGGGGCATCGCTTAGACTACCACCCTCACCCAAGATTGCAGGGCCTACCGGTTGGGATACCTAATCCCTCACGGGGTCCAAGGACGGAGAACTGTCTCGAACGTCCTTGCCATGGATGCAAGATACTTTATGCATCGGGCCGGATGATGCTATCTACCGAATTCTAACTCGCCTTTAACAATCAACAAACAATCCAATACGTGCTCGAAAGAATACAAAGAGACCTAGCATGGTACTACGAACAAGAATGAATATGAGCATGCCGAACGGAACAACCTAGCATGGACTAACATGAAAGAACAACATACGAAGTCATGCGACCGAGAATTCAGAACAGAGCACCTAAACTATACATGCTGATAATCACAAACAAACATACAACATCAATCACATAGAACATCGCAGGGTCCACACAACCCCGGTAAGAAATCCTTACCTTGGTCGGAAAACTTCTACACACAAATTCCTAAGCTGCGAACACTTCCGAGCTAGCTATCGAGAACCTACAAACATAGTAACAATCACAACCATATCCCTAAAAATATAATAAAACAGTAGGCTCGGCTCGGGAGCACTCACACGGCACCGCGACACGAAGCAAAGCGCGCCACGCGGCAGCCGGGCATTGGCGCGCGCTGCAAGCGCGATGGGCGCTGGGCGCGCGGCGCAGGCGCACGGACAGACGGACTCGGCAGCGAGCGCAACGCGGCACGCGCGCGCGCACGGGCGCCGGCGTCGCGATGCGGACACGGGGAGCTCGCTTTCGCAGGACGACGCGCGCGCGAACGCGTCGCGGGGCGGCGGCTCGGCAAGCGACCACGAAGGCGGCGGCGCGCGGGCGTCGGGCGTCTCGCTGCTGCGCGCGATCTTGCGTGACGTCGGGCTGGTGATGGCCGAGCAGGGGCTGGGTTGGCTGCTGTGCGAGATCTGGGCGCGACGGGCAGTGACGGCAGGGCTGGGACAATCGGCGAGCGTTGGCGCGGGGGAGGGCTGCGACGACAGATCTGGCGCGACCTGGGCGTCTGCTCGTGCGGATCTGGACGGCTGCTGCTTTCGGATCTGGGCGTCGCTCGGCACCGGCGGACTCAGACAACTGCAACAAACACACACACACACAGCTCTCCTTCTTACCTTCGGCCAAAGAAGAACACCCAAACGAGAAGATGAAGAGGATGAAGACTTACCCGTAATGATGATGGAGTCTCGAGCTGCAAAGGGGATGAAGAAATCGGCAAGGAGAGCTTGGGAGAAAGCTTAAGCGCCACAAGATTTTGGAGAAGAAGATATGGCCAAACCTATTTTCTTTTCATTTAACCAAATGCACCAAAACTCCAAAATCCAAGGGTAACCATAAAATAATACGGACAGAGCAACAAGAGCACCTAATGGCTCAATTGGCACACATCCTCACAAGCTTTCCAGGAGACCCGGGTTCAAACCCCAGCTGCAACACAATTTCCTTTAATTTTACTTTTGCATCAAACCTTGCTCAAACCCTTCCACGAAGCCTCACAAACCTACATAAATCCATCCAATATTTTTAGCAACTAGAAAGGACATAAACGACCCTGACGGCCCGACAAATTACCAAAATACCCCTTGGGCATACCGAAGATCGGGATGAAAACTCGGGGCCGTTACAATATTCCTCCTTTTATGACTTTCGTCCTCGAAAGTCCTTAAGATCGGAATAGCTCGGGATGATGCAATCTCATCTCGTCTTCCCGCTCCCAAGTGGCTTCCTCGGAACTCTGACTCCTCCACTGAACCTTTACCAACCGAATCTCGCGGTTACGCAACGTCTTCGTCTCAAATGCAAGGATCCCCACTGGCTTCTCCTCGAAGCTCAAATCCTCATTCAGCTGCAAAGGCTCAAAGTCCACAATGTGCGACGGGTCCGGTACATACTGCCTCAACATCGATACATGAAAAACACTATGCACTGCTGACAACGACGGAGGTAGGGCTAACCGATAAGCAACTTTGCCAATCCTCTCCAGAATCTCAAACGGCCCGACAAAACGGGGACTCAACTTCCCTCGCTTACCAAACCTCAAAACACCACGCATTGGAGCAACCTTTAGGAACACATGCCGCCAACCTCAAACTCCAATCTCGACGCCGAACATCGGCGTAACTTTTTCGCTACTCGCTCGAGCCGTCAACATGCGAGCTCTAATCTTTTTGCATCGCTCCATTAGTCAATCGCAGCAACTCGGGACCCAAAACTCGCCTATCACCAACCTCTTCCCGAACACGGGGACCGACAACGCTTGCCGTATAAGGCCTCGAATGGAGCCATCTCGAATCGTCGATCGATAAATCGTTGTTATAGGCAAACTCCATCGATATCTGATCTCGGTCCCAACCGCCAGAAGTCCAACACACAAGCCCTCAACATATCCTCAAGAATCTGTTTCACCCTCTCGATCGCCCATCCGTCTCGAGGGTGAAAAGTCATCTTTGAAATCGCACTCGCTGCCTAGACCTTTCTGGAGCGCCCTCTAGAATCGAGAAGTGAACCGCGAATCACGGTCTGACACAATCCTCACAGGCACACCATGGTAACGAATGATCTGCTCCAAAAACAATCTGCGCCTTTGTTCCACGGTATAAGTGTCTCTACCGGGAATGAAGTGTGCGCTCTTGGTCAACCGATCGACTATCACCCGGATCCGAGTGAACTTCCTCGAGTCCTTGGCAAACCAAAGCAATAAAGTCCATGGAGATCTCTTCCCATTTCCACCGAGGCACACTCGTGGTGCGCAACAAACCACCGGCCTCTGCGGGTGCCTTCACTTGCGACAAGTGAGACACCGGCCGACAAACTCTGCCACATCTCTCTTCATTCCCATCCACCAGAAGGTCTGCTTGAGGTCCTGATACATTTTGGTACCCCCGGGGTGCCAAGCAAATGGGGAACTGTGGGCCTCTGAGAGCAACTCTGCTCGCAATCCTGCAATGTCCAGAACACACAACCGGCCTCTATAAGTTAACCCACTGTCTGGTGAATATACGAAGTCAAAGTCTCCGTCAGCACTAACTCTGTCAACCAATCTCTTAAGTGCGGGGTCACTCAACTGGCTATTAATAATCCGCGGTCTAATCGATGGCTAAACTGTCAACTGAGCCACCCTGGCGGTAACCTCACCTAACAACACGGCAACCTCGGCCCGCTCGAACTCTTTCCGCAATCCAGGCTGGGAACTCAACGACGCCGCCGAGTGCGACGTCTTCCTACTCAAAGCATCAGCCACTACATTGGCTTTATCCGGATGGTACAAAATCTCGCAGTCATAATCCTTTACCAACTCTAACCATCTCCTCTGCCTCATATTCAACTCCTTCGAGTAAATGGATACTTGAGGCTCGTGGTGGTCAGTAAACATCCGGATCCGCTCACCATACGGTAATGCCTCCAAATCTTTAGTGCAAACACCACTCGCTTTGCCAACTCCATATCATGAGTCGGGTAGTTACGCTCATACGGTTTCAGTGACGGGAAGCATAGGCGATGACCTTCCCGTCTTTGCATCAACACACAACCTAACCCAAACTTGGAAGCATCGGCAGAAACTACGAAATCACCCGTCCCCTCCGGATCGCCAACACGGTGCCAAGTCAAACTACGCTTGAGCCCGCAAAGCTCTCATCACACTTATCGCTCCAAACGAACTTGACACCCTTCCTCGTCGGGACGAGTGAGCGACGAGGCTATGGCGAAAAAGTCCTTAACGAACCGACGGTAGTAACTCGCCAAACCCGTAAAGTCTGCGTATCTCGGCAATCGAAGTCGGCTTAGCCCACGAACTCACGGCCTCAATCTTCGCGGGGTCCACGGCTATACCATCTCTCGAAACCACGTGGCCTAGGAAGGCCACCGCTCCAACCAGAAATCACATTTGGAAAACTTCGCATAAAGCCGGGTTTTCCCTCAAAGCCGCCAATACTCGCCTCAAATGCTCTGCATGGTCCTCCTTAGACCTTGAATAAATCGAATATCGCCAATGAACACAATGACGAAGCCGTCCAAAAATGATTTGAACACCCTATCCATCATGTCCATGAACGCGGTGGGGCATTGGTCAATCCAAACGACATAACCACAAACTCATAGTGACCATATCCGGACTCGAAAGTCGCCTTAGGAATGTCGGCATCCCCGATCCATGAATCGATGGTAACCGGATCTCAAATCTATCTTGAGAACACTAAGCTCCTCAAGCCGATCAAACAAGTCATCAATACGGGGCAACGGGTACTTATTCTTCACCGTCACCTTATTAAGCTCGCGATAATCAATACATAAGCGCATAGAACCATCCTTCTTTTTCACAAATGAATCGTGCTCCCCACGGGGACACACTCGGACGGATGAACCCCGGGTCTAACATCTCCTGCAATCGAATCTTGATTCCTTTAACTCACTGGCGCCGCGCGATCACGAGAGCCTTCGAGATAGGGAGGGTCCTCGGCTCGAGCTCAATAATGAAGTCAACCTCTCTTTCGGGGCAACCCCAGAACTCCTCGAGAAACACATCCGCGAACTCCTGCACGACCGGCACTGATCAACGATCCAAGAAGGGACGGCTCTCCACGAACAACTTGGCTAGGTAACCCCAAGCTCCATGAGCTAGCAAACGACGAGCTTTCACGGTGACACCATTGGCGGGCGGACTCCACCTTGACTCCACGAAACTTAAAACTAGGCCGACCGGTGGCCTCGAACACCACTTCTTTCCGGTGGCGGTCAATCAACGCGCGTGGTTAGCGACTAACCACTCCATACCAAGGATCACATCAAAACCACTCATAGGCGTAACTATGAGTGTGGCTACAAGCAACTCTCCGCATATCTCGATCCGGCCATCCTTAATCTTATCTCTAGCTAACATACTAACTCCCGAAGGAGTTGCAACAGATAACTCAAAACCTAGAGGCTCTAGTCTCAACTTAGCATGCTCAAACAAACAACACGTATACAAATGAATGCGTAGAACTGAATCAAACAAAACAAATGCACAAAGGATCTAAAACAAGAAGCGTACACGCCACCGCAAAGATCATCATGCGCTCGGCCTCTGACGGTCGTAGCAAACACCCGACCCTCTTATCACTGCTGTTGGCCGAGGGATGAAACGGATCATATGCCCTCTTTACCACAACGAAAACACACTCGGGGCCGTCATCGCAAGCTCCAGTGTGGGTCCTCCCGCAAGAAGCACAAGCGGGAACTCGCTCGACCGCCGCCTGGCGCGAGGTGAAAATGGTTCGGGGCCCTATGCCGATCCCGGTTTTGAATCGCCTCTTGGCGACGCCGCCGCCACCCCTAAACTCAAACTTTCTTCTTACCCCATCGCACTGAACAGACGCCGAATCCGGCGCGCGACAACCCGCTCAACAGATACTTCCCATTATAAATGGTGGCTAGCCGCATCGCCTTTGCTCTAGAATAAGTGTCGGGGCACGTGCCACGACATCCCGAGACACACCCTGCCTCAAAACCAAAGCAATAAACTTTCGAATTTTTAACTCGGGGTAGCTATCAACCGAGGAGCAAAATACCCATACTCGTAAAACTTTCTCTCATACTCCTCTATGGAATCGTAACCCTACTTGATTCTCAAAAAGCTCTACCATCTTTTCCTGGGCCTCATCACTAATATATTTGACCACTGAACTCGGACTTAAAGAACTCCCGTGTGGCGGTGGAGACCCACTGGCCTCTCACTCGGGTGGACTCTCACCACCATCTAGCAAAGCCTCCTAGTGCATGGGCCGCACACCTCGGTCTCTCGATATCGGGGCACACCATGATCGTGAAGGTGTACTCCATATGGGCAATCCAACGGGCCGCCGCTAACGCATCCCTAGTGGCATCAAACTTCTCCGGCTGCCACTTCACAAAGTCCTTTAACCATCTACCAAGCTCCACCGCACCCTCTGCTACATCCGCCTCAGGGCTACTTGCTCCTGAGGAGCTGAAATCTTCTTTGCCGCTCTTTGAAACATGCGGGTCACCGCTCGATCTGGGATCGGGACTCTTCCCGCCGCCCACGCCAACAAGGCACGGGTCTCTACCCTCTGGTCACTCAAAGATGCGACCATAAAAGCCCTCATAGAATCAGCCAACTCGCTCCGGGAGCGCGTCTCACGGCGCTCGATCGCCTCAACGCCTACTCTAGGCGCGGCGGGGGGAGCTGCGGCGGAATGCCACCAATCTCGGCCTTGGGACGATGTCCCCGCAGATGTCGAACGATCCACGGTACCTCGTCCTGCTCTCGGACGTCCTCTCCCGGCACGGGTGACAGACATGCTGGCGATCTACACCCAAACCAACAACGAGTCAGAACCTGCTCGTCCCCGCTCTACAACACTAAGCAAGGCATACACTAGATAAAAGGTATTGTAAATTCTTAACCCCTTTTCTAAAACAAGAAACTTAAGCGCACTGATGGTGATCGCTTGAGTGCCGATGATCATGGAAAAACGACCTACAACAAAAGGTCAGTCTACAGAATCTATGACTCTGAGCTCTGATACCAACTGTAAAGACCCGACCCGAATGGGGTTCTAAATGGGCCTTTACCCCAATGCAATATTCAAAATAAAATAATATGCAACATACTTTCGGATTCCAAGTAAAACTAAAACATTAAAAGTCCCTGTTTCCAAGCACCTATTTCAGGAAAAGTACATTTCTAAAAGTATACTCTGATCAGAGATTTATTTAAACCATTCAAAAACCTTTTCAGGTACGACTATGCTGAAATCCATAAAACATGAGAAAACGTCCTAAGGCTCCGTGCCCGTCTACATGCATTCAGGGGAAATATAAAGTTAAAGAGTCATAAAATGAATAAAAGTGTCAGAGGTGACAGCAGGTGCCCATGATCACAGCTCCTCCTTCAGCCATCCTGTCTCGCTCCTTGGTTACCTGTGGAAAACCACAAAATAAGGGTGAGTAACGAATTACTCAAGAAGAATCCCCAACCGGGTACAATACGATGCACATGGTCATCCGGATGAGTGTATGCAAGCTATGATCATAAACACGAGAATAGAGCACATAGTTGAGTCCACACTTGGACCTCGGATGCCAACTCAGGGACTTAGTCCAGAATTAACTACCATAACTACACAGATCGCCCTATACGAGAAATAAGTCCCGGCCTCGGCTGTCTACTATCGAATGAAAGGTGCACTAGCTCAAGATCCCGAGGAGCTCTCCGGTCCGACGCCGTAATGAGCGTAAGCATGCACCGCGCGTGCTTCTACTGACACTATGAGGGGTGCCGGGTCTAGTGGCAAGCCGCCCATATCCGGATACCACGCCTAACTAAATCTCCGGATCGGTGTCACCGACATAGAGGTGTGAGACTGGACACGTGAACTATGTCACCGGCTGTACCACACTGAGAGGCTAAGGAACGGGTCATGGTAGGCTTACACCGAAAGCCGCCCTTACCTTAACAGTGGCAATCAGGGCTCTTGCCGAACACGCCGAGGACGTGCGGTTGGCGGGGACTAGGCATTGCCAAGTCATCATCCCGACCGTTGGGGCATCGCTTAGACTACCACCCTCACCCAAGATTGCGGGGCCTACCGGTTAGGATACCTAATCCCTCACGGTCCAAGGACGGAGAATCTGTCTCGAACGTCCTTGCCATGGATGCAAGATACTTTATGCATCGGGCGGATGATGCTATCTACCCGAATTCTAACTTTGCCTTAACAATCGACAAACAATCCAATACGTGCTCGAAAGAATACATCGGACCTAGCATGGTACTACGTAACAAGAATGAATATGAGCATGCGAGAACGGAACAACCTAGCATGGACTAACATGAAAGAACAACATACGAAGTCATGCCAGTCAGGAATTCAGAATAGAGCACCTAAACTATACATGTTGATAATCACAAACAAACATACAACATCAATCACATAGAACATCGCAGGTCCACACAACCCCGGTAAGAAATCCTTACCTTGGTCGGAAGACTTCTACACACAAATTCCTAAGCTGCGAACACTTCCGAGCTAGCTATCGAGAACCTACAAACATAGTAACAATCACAACCATATCCCTAAAAATATAATAAAATAGCAGGCTCGGCTCGGGAGCACTCGCCACGACGCGCGACACGACAAGCGAAAAGCGCGCGCGCTGGCGGTCGCACACGGCGAAACACGCGTCTGCGCTGCGGATGGCGCTGGGCGCGCTGTGCGCGACGACAGACGGACTCGGCGCGGCGGCGCAGCACGGCGCACGACGCGCTAGCGTCGCGATCGCGGACACGGGGCCGCTCGGCGAGGACGCGCGCGAAGCGAACGTCTGGCGCGTCGCGGCGAAGCGGCAGCTTCGGCAAGCGACACGGGGCGAAGGCGCGCGGGCGTCTGGCGTTTGCTGCTACCCGCGATCTGGCGTGACGTCGGGCTGGCGATGGCCGAGCAGGGGCTGGGTCAGCTGCTGTGCGAGATCTGGGCGCTACGGGCTGTGACGGTAGGGCTGCGACATGCGGCGAGCGTTGGCGCGCGGGAGGGCTGCGACGGTAGATCTGGCGCGACCTGGGCGTCTGCTCGTGCGGATCTGGACGGCTGCTGCTCGGATCTGGGAGTCTCTCGCGGTTAGGCTTGGGCGCAGACTGACACTGCAACAAACACACACACACACAAGCTCTCCTTCTTACCTTCGGCCAGCAAAAACACCCAAACGAGAAGATGAAGAGGATGAAGACTTACCCGGAATGATGATGGAGTCTCGAGCTGTAAAGGGGATGAAGAAATCGGCAAGGAGAGCTTGGGAGAAAGCTTGGGCGGCCACAAGAATTTGGAGAAGATGATATGGCCAAACCTATTTTCTTTTCATTTAACCAAATGCACCAAAACTCCAAAATCCAAGGCTAACCATAAAATAATACGGACAGAGCAACAAGAGCACCTAATGGCTCAATTGGCACACATCCTCACAAGCTTTCCAGGAGACCCGGGTTCAAACCCCAGCTGCAGCACAATTTCCTTTAATTTTACTTTTGCATCAAACCTTGCTCAAACCCCTCCACGAAGCCTCACAAACCTACATAAATCCATCCAATATTTTTAGCAACTAGAAAGGACATAAACGACCCTGACGGCCCGACAAATTACCAAAATACCCCTTGGGCATACCTGGAAGACTGGGATGAAAACTTGGGCCGTTACAGTTGGTTTGGCCAAGTGGAGTCTGTGCTTGGCCCTTTGTAACGACTGGACCCGGATGGGGTTCTAAAATAGGTCGTTAACTAAATGCATGCAAAAGGAAATCATAAGAGTGGGAAAACATTTAAACAAACTAAACATTCATTTACAAAATAGTTACTGATCAGTATTTTTCTTAAAATCATCAAAACAGTTCGAACCATAAGTTTTCCATACTGCACCAAAATCCATTTACATGTCGTATTCAAAATAAAACAAAATAAGACACGGCCAGTGTGTCAAGAAGATCCATGATCTCCCAGCTACCTCCCTTAGCCACCTCGGTGCTGTCTTGAGTTACCTGAAAGATAAAGTAAGGGTGAGTATAAAAATACTCAGTAAGAATCCCCAACCGGGGTACGATACGATGCAATCAATCATCTAGCAACCTAGTACACGTGCAAACAGATATCAACACGCATCTTGCTCAACGAGCTTAAAAGGCAAAATCGAGTCTTCTAAGTCTCCTACTTCCGGCCTAATGATTGGTTCTCATAACCAATCCCGGGACATCTCTCGAGGTCTTTCTCCCTCACCGCCCGGTTGATCACTCAAAACCGATCCCAAGGATGTCCTCAAGGGCCTCTTACCCTTGCTAATAAATCTGGACTATCGGGAGAGTACCCAAGTCCGGCTCTAAATCGAAGGAATAGTGTACTCACGACATTAGCCCGGAGGAGCACTCCAGACCGGCTACTAACGTGTGTGCACGCACACCGCATGCTCTTCTGCAACCGGCGTAAATGCGGGGGCCTAAGGGCAAACTACGCGGGCCAGGTACGCATGCCTAAAACTTGGAAGCGGTGTCACTGATCACAGTGGCGCGAGGCCCTCGGCGCTCTCCTGTGCAGCCTGATCCACCGACCTGAAGCTAAGAACCAGCCAAGGTAGGCTTACACCGCTGGCGGTGGTTCCGCTCTAGCGAGCTACAAACTAGGCTTAGGCCGATGAGGTAGCTAATTCTCATTGGTGCGGGAGGAGGAAGCAATATACGTTATGCCTCGCTCTACCCCCGACCGGTGGGGACAAAGTACGTTGTGTCCACTCTCAACCTCTGGATGAAGACAAACCCTACAACACTAGCTAAGAGTACAGAGTGAGAGATTCCTGGCTAACATATACATTAGACATCAATCATACATATCCTATCATGATACTAAGAACTTAAAGCAGGAATCTCGAGCATGCCGGGAAGAACAAACCTAGCATGGCACTAACATGTACAATGAGCAAACATGCTAGCAAGAATTCAATCACAAGCTATCCTATCCACTAACATGCTCATAAAAGTAAACAGGCATACGAGGCACAATCAAGAAAGCATCGCAGGTCCACACAACCACGGTAAGAGATCCTTACCGGAAACAAGCGAAAAATAATAATTATCACGACCAACGATTAATGACCCTCGAGCTTTAATCGAATCTCGAACAACCTAAGCATTTCAATAAAACACCCAATTTAATTACAAATCAGCAGACCAACAACTCGAGTCCAAAGAGGAAAAGACTCGAAATTACCAACCGAGAAGCACAAGGCTCGGCCAAGACAACACGACTTGGTAGGGTGGGTCGGCACTAAATGGTCGGGTCGGGCGCGCAGATGGCTCGGCCGGGCGCTACTGCTCTGCGAGGAGCTCGCGGGCGCGGCCGCTCTCGCAGGGAGCTGGCCCAGCGCGCCGGCGCGGACGAGCTCTGAGGACGCCGATGACGCGCGGGCGAGGCTCGGCTAGGAGGAGGCACGCGAGGCTGGGGCTCGGCGCTCAGAGACACGACGACGCCGCGGGCAAGGCTCGGACGACACACACAGGCGACGAGGGGATCGCCGCGCGGCGCTCGCACGACGGTGGGTCGGGCTGGGCGAGCTAGGTCCGACTTGGGGCGGTGCTGGCACGAGGTGGCTCGCACGGTGCAGCTGGCTGGGTGGCTGGGCGAGGGCTAAGGTCGGGTGATGAGGAGAGAGAGAGAGAAGGAAAAAAAAAATAAAACACATGGGATAAATGGGGGATTTTTCTTATTTTAATAATTTCTTTTTTTCTTTTCTTTTTCTCTTTTATTTAAATTCCAAACTTATCCAATTAAATCCAATTTATCCATTTTCCAATTTTTCCAAAAATCCATAAAATCCTTAAATCTCATTTTTTTGGCTTCCTCTTCGAGACCCAGCTGAAGCAAATCTTTCAAATAATAATACTCACTTATAAATCACTAAGGCAAAGGTTCAAATCCCAAATCCTGACCGGAGAGCAAAAAGACCAAAATACCCTAAGGGTTAAAATGCTCTAACGGCCCAACCGATTGCCCTAATACTGAACCGAGAGTACCTGAATAACCGGAATGGAAAACTGGGTCGTTACAATACTCCCTCCTTTAAAGACTTTCGTCCTCGAAAGTCCTAAGACTGGAACAGCTCCGGGTAATGAGTCCTCATCTCATCCTCTAACTCCCACGTCGCTTCCTCTGCCCTCTGATGCCTCCAAAGAACCTTTACTAAGCTTATCTCTCGGTTGCGCAAAACCTTGCGCTCACGAGCCAAAATCTGAACGGGCTTCTCCTCGAAGGATAAATCTTCACTCAACTCTAAAGGCTCATGCTCTAACACATGCGACGGATCTGCCACGTACTGCCTCAGCATCGAAACATGGAACACATTATGCACCGCTGCCAAAGACGGGGGCAAGGCTAACCGATAGGCCACTGCTCCGATCCGCTCAAGGATCTCAAAAGGCCCTACAAACCTTGGGCTCAATTTGCCTTTCTTTCCAAACCTTAACACACCACGCATTGGTGCTATTTTCAGAAAAACATGTTGACCAACCTCAAACTCCAAATCTCTACGCCTCACATCGGCGTAACTTTTCTCGCCTACTTTGAGTCATGTTAACATGCGAGCCCCGATCTTCTCGCATGCAGTGTCGTTTGTCATCTGAAGTAACTCGGGTCCCAGAACCTGTCTATCACCAACCTCTTCCCAAAACACTGGGGATCTACAACGCTTACCATACAACGCTTCAAAAGGAGCCATCTGAATAGTCGACTGATAGCTGTTGTTGTAAGCGAACTCCATCAAATACAGGTACTGGTCCCAACTGCCTGGAAAGTCCAAAACACATGCTCTCAACATATCTTCCAGAATCTGATTCACCCTCTCGGTCTGACCATCGGTTTGAGGGTGAAAGGCGATCTTGAAATCGCACTCGCTTCCCATACCCTTCTGGCGCTCTCGTAAGCGGGATGTGAACCGAGAATCCCGATCCGACACTATCTTCGCCGCACTACCCGTGGTACCGAACAATCTGCTCCAAAATAATCGGGCCCACCGCTCCACGGTATAATTAATCTCTGCCGGGATAAAGTGGGCACTCTTAGTCGATCGGTCCACAATTACCCGGATCTGGTAAACCCTCTCGGTGTCCTCGGCAACCCCGAGATAAAATCCATTGAAATCTCGTCCCACTTCCATTGTGGAACACTCAACGGCCGCAAACAAACTCGCAAAGCTTCTCGCTCGGGAGCCTTCACTTGGCGACAAGTGAGACACCGCTAACAAACTCAGCTATGTCCTCTTCATACCCATCCACCAAAACGTCGCTTGAGATCCTGATACATCTTGGTACCTCCCGGGTGCCAAGTGAAAGGGGGAACTATGCGCTCGGCGAGCAACTCGGCTCGAATCCACTCGCTACCTCGTGAACGCACAACCGACCTCTCGTATCTCAAGCCTCCGTCTGGTGCTACAACAAAGTCAAAATCACCATCTCGCCTCGACTCTCTCAAGCAATCTCTTTAACTTGGGATCACTTAGCCGATCGCCGATGATCCTCTCGCTAAGCGACGGTGAATCGATAACCTGGCTACCCCGGGCAGAACCTCTCCTAACAAAATCTGCGATACGGCTCGCTCAAACTCCTTCCGCAATTCAACTCGAGAGCTCAAAGAAAAGCCGCGGAATGCGACGTCTTCCTACTCGATTGCATCACCCACGACATTGGCCTTTCCGGATGATACAAGATCTCACGAATGAGTCCTTTACCAACTCGAGCCATCTTCTCTGCCTCATGTTCAACTCCTTCTGAGTGAAGAAATACTTAAGGCTCTGGTGGTCCGTGAATAGTTGAATCCTTTCACCATACAAGTAGTGCCTCCAAATCTTTAGGGCAAAAACAACTGCAGCCAACTCCATATCATGAGTTGGGTAATTCTTCTCATAGGGCTTCAACTGCCGGGAAGCATAAGCTATCACCTTTCCATGCTGCATCAACACACAGCCTAAACCATACTTGGATGCATCATCAGAACTACGAAACCTCCTGTTCCCTCAGGAACTGCCAACACTGGCGCTGATGTCAAACTGTGCTTAAGCTGGGCAAAACTTTCCTCACATCTAGCATCCCAAACAAAGTCAACACCCTTCTTGGTCAGACGGGTTAAGGGTGCTGCCTTAACGGAAAAGTCTTTCACGAAACGCCGATAATAACTCGCCGCACCAGGCGAGAATCTCGGTGGACCGTTGAAGGTCCGCCCATGAACTGACTGCCTCTATCTTTATGGGGTCCACCGCTATACCATCTACCGAAACAATATGACCAAGGAAAGCTACTTTCTCTAGCCAGAACTCACACTTAGAGAACTTTGCGAACAACTGATTTTCTCGCAATGCTGCCAAAACTTGCCTCAAATGCGAAGCATGGTCCTCTTTTGTCTTGGAATAAATCAAAATGTCGTCTATGAATACGATGACAAAGTTATCCAAGAATGCCTTGAACACTCTGTCCATCATGTCCATAAACGCTGCAGGGGCGTTCGTTAATCCAAAAGACATAACCACGAACTCATAATGACCATACCTCGATCTGAACGCGGTCTTAGGGATATCTGCATCCCGAATCCTCAGCTGATGGTACCCTGACCTCAAATCAATCTTAGAAAATACTGAGGCTCCTCAAGGGTGATCGAATAGATCATCAATACGCCGCGGGGATACTTATTCTTCACCGTGACTTTATTCACTTTCTCTATAATCTATACATAATCGCATGGATCCATCCTTCTTCTTAACAAACAAGACAGTGCTCCCACGGGGACACACTCGGTGAACGAAACCTCGATCCAAAGAACTCTTGCAAATCGCACTTTGAGTTCTTTCAACTCACCGGGCGCCATACGATCACGGGGCTTTAGAAATAGGAAGAGTCCCCGGCTCCACTCAATGGTGAAGTCTAACTCCTCTTCGGGGTAAACCCAGAACTAACTCCTCGGGGAAAACATCTACAAATTCTTGCACCACGGGGACCATGTCAACAGACAACGCAGAACTATCATCTCCTCGATGACTTTGCTAAGAAACCCAAAGCTCCTCGAGCTAACAATCTATGGGCTTTCATCGCTTGAGATCAATGGCGGAAAATTCCGCCCAACAACACATGAAAACTTGAAACTTGGCTTCGAGGTGGCCTCAACACAACTTCTTTTAGGCGGCCTATCAAAGCATGGTTCTCCGCCAACCAATCCATACCAAGGATCACATCAAAACCGCTCATAGACGTAACTAGGAGGGTAGCATCTAGAGTCTTATCGATATCCTGTGCTCGGCCACTCTTAACTCTCATCGCTAGCTAACAAACTTACTCCCGAGGGAGTGGCAACACACACTCAAACCCTAAAGGTTCGAGTTCCACACAAGCTTGTCTAACAAATGCATCGATATAAAAGAATGGGTCGAACCCAAATCAAACAACACAAATGCATAATGCTCTAAGACAAGTAGCGTACACCAAGAATCGCATTGTCGCCACGCTCCGCCTCCCCGGCGAGTAGTGGCAAACACCGCCCCGCTGGCTGACCGGTCCTCTTCTTCTTTGCTACATCCCGAGTACAGTCTCTGGCCATATGCCCTTCCTGGCCACATCTGTAGCAAGCCTTGGGCGATGCCCCACACAAACCAAAATGAGTCTTTCCGCACTTGTTGCACTTTGCCGCCGCTTGATCCCGCCTGCGCGATCCTGGGGCTTTCTATCCCGAGGTCGGCGCCGATCCCGACTTTTAAATCGCCCCGGATGGCGAGTCTGCCGCCCACTGAGCGGAAACCACTAGAAGACCCAAACTTCCTCTTATGTCCGTAATCTTTGTTGAGCAGTGAACTAATCTGAATCGAGCAACATAATCCTGCACTGGCGGATACTTCGAATTATAGATCGTGGCCAACTCCACTGCTCGGTCATAACTCTCAGGAGCGAGTGCTCGAACATCCTGAGCAACCTCCTTCCTCAGCCCACAAATGAATTTCTTAGTCTTGAGCTCCTCGGTTGCAACGAGCTCCGGGCAGAAATAACTATACTCGAGAGAACTTCTTTTCATAGGCAATAATACTTTGTCGAACCTGCTTTGATTCGAGAAGGCCTCTGCCATCTCCTGCTGAGCCTCGTCATTAACATACTTAGCTCTGAACTTCGTTCTAAAGAACTCCCAGGTGGCTGGAGAAGACCCATCTGGTCTAGCTCTATTTTTGGACTCCCACCACCACTCAGCGGTGTCAGTGAGAACATGGGCCGCACATCTCGGCCTCTGCACATCTGGGCATCCCATAACTCTAAAGATGTACTCCATCCTTGCCAACCACTGATCGCCACAAGTGGGTTCTCTCAAGCATCAAATTCCTTCGGCTTCCACTTGGTGAAATCTTTCAACCACTTGCCAAATTCAAACAGCTCCTCTCACTATCAAGAGAATCACCGTTCTCACGACCTGTCCCACAGTTGAGCTACCCGAGCTCTCGGAGCTACCGGGGCTCACCGGAGCTACCGGGCTACCGGAGCTACTAGGGGTGACTTCTTTGTATAAGCCGGGTCAATTGGGCTATCTGTGCCCTAGACTCCTCTCTCTGCGCTGCTAGCTGCGCCTGAGTCTCAGCTCTCTGCTCGGCCATTAGGCCCATAATCATATCTCTCATAGCAGAAACATCTCCCCCTAGAGCTACAACTTGAGGCATAGCAGCCTCCACCCCTACACTGGGCAAGCTAGCATCTGGAGCCACGGGTGACCTACGAGCCCGATAAACCCTGACGGTTGGCTCTACAGCATCTGAATTTGCAGTTCCAGATGGACCTGCTCCACTGCGTGTAACCGGCATACTGGCGATCTACACGAAAACCACTACGGGTTAGCAACTCTCGGACTCCCTCTGCCAACAAGGATAATGCATGTGTACTGCATAAAGTATCGTAAACAAAACCCTTAGCTTAAAGGACTTAGACAAACCTGGCGGCCGTGGAGTGCCGGAGATCATGGGAACCCAACCTACAAACAGGTTAGTCTACAGAATCTATGACTCTGTGCTCTGATACCAAACTGTAACGACCGGACCCGGATGGGGTTCTAAAATGGGCCGTTAACTAAATGCATGCAAAAGGAAATCATACGAGTGGGAAAACATTTAAACAAACTAAACATTCATTTACAAAATAGTTACTGATCAGTATTTTTCTTAAAATCATCAAAACAGTTCAAACCATAAGTTTTCCATACGGCACTCAAAATCCATTTACATGTCAGTATTCAAAATAAAACAAAATAAGACACGGCAGAGTGTCAAGAAGATCCATGATCTCCCGGCTACCTCCCTTAGCCACCTCGGTGCTTTCCCTGAGTTACCCGAAAGATAAAGTAAGGGTGAGTATAAAAATACTCAAGAAGAATCTGGCAACCGGTGCGATACGATGCAATCAATCATCTAGCAACCTAGTACACGTGCAAACAGATATCAACACGCAGATCTTGCTCAACGAGCTTAAAAGGAAAAATCGAGTCTTCTAAGTCTCCTACTTCCGGCCTAATGATTGGTTCTCATAACCAATCCCGGGACATCTCTCGAGGGTCTTTCTCCTCACCCCGGTTGATCACTCAAAAATCGATCCCAAGGATGTCCTCAAGGGCCTCTTACCCTTGCTAATAAATCTGGACTATCGGGAGAGTACCCGAAGTCCGCTCTAAATCGGAAGGAATGGTGTACTCACGACATTAGCCCGAGGAGCACTCGGCATCGGGCTACTAACGCGCGTGCACGCACACCGCATGCTCTTCTCAACAACCGGCGTAAATGCGGGGCCTAAGGGCAAACTACGCGGGCAGTGCGCATGCCTAAAACTTGGAAGCGATGTCACGATCACGGTGGCGCGAGGCCCTCGCTCTCTGTGCGGCTGATCCACCGACACGAAGCTAAGAACCGGCCAAGGTAGGCTTACACCGCTAGCGGGGTTCCGCTCTAGCAGCTACAAACTAGGCTTAGGCCGATGAGGTAGCTAATTCTCATTGGTGCAGGGAGGGGAAGCAATATACGTTATGCCTCGCTCTACCCCGACCGGTGGGGACAAAGTACGTTGTGTCCACTCTCAGCCTCTGGATGAAGACAAACCCTACAACACTAGCTAAGAGTACAGAGTGAGAGATTCCTGGCTAACATATACATTAGACATCAATCATACATATCCTATCATGATACTAAGAACTTAAAGCAGGAATCTCGAGCATTCTGGAAGAACAAACCTAGCATGGCACTAACATGTACAACAGGCAAACATGCTAGCAAGAATTCAATCACTAGCTATCCTATCCACTAACATGCTCATAAAAGTAAACAGGCATACGAGGCACAATCAAGAAAGCATCGCGAGGTCCACACAACCACGGTAAGAGATCCTTACCTGGAAACAAGCAGAAAATAATAATTATCACGACCAATGATTAATGACCCTCGAGCTTTAATCGAATCTCGAACAACCTAAGCATTTCAATAAAACACCCAATTTAATTACAAATCAGCAGCCAACAACTCGGAGTCCAAAGAGGGAAAAGACTCGGGAATTACCAACCGAGAAGCACAAGGCTCGGCCAAGACAACACAGCTGGGCAGGCTGGTCGGCAGCTAAATGGTCGGGTGCGCGCGAGATGGCTCATTGGGGTGTGGCTGCCTCGCAGCAGGGGAGCTTCATTGGGCGCGTCGGGCGCGGAAGAGCTACAGGGACGCGATGGCGCGCGGGCGAGGCTCGGCTAGGAGGAGGCAAGCGAGCTGGGGGCTCGACGCTACAGAGACACGACGACGCGCGGGCAAGGCTCGGACGACACACCTGGGCGACAGGGGACGCGCGCGGGCGCTCTGCACGGTGTGGGCTGGGGCTGGGTGAGCTAGGTCCGACTTGGGGCGGTGCTGGCACGAGGTGGCTCGCACGGTGCAGCTGGCTGGGTGGCTGGGCGAGCAAGGGCTCGGGTGAGGGCTAAGGTCGGGTGAGGAGGAGAGAGAGAGAGAAGGAAAAAAAATAAAACACATGGGATAAATGGGGGATTTTCTTATTTTAATAATTTCTTTTTTTCTTTTCTTTTTCTCTTTTATTTAAATTCCAAACTTATCCAATTAAATCCAATTTATCCATTTTCCAATTTTTCCAAAAATCCATAAAATCCTTAAATCTCATTTTTTTGGCTTTCTCTTCGAGACCCGGCTGAAGCAAATCTTTCAAATAATAAAACTCACTTATAAATCACTAAGGCAAAGGTTCAAATCCCAAATCCTGACCGGAGAGCAAAAAGACCAAAATACCCCTAAGGGTTAAAATGCTCTAACGGCCCAACCGATTGCCCTAATACTGAACCGAGAGTACCTGAATAACCAGAATGGAAAACTGGGTCGTTACACCCTTGTCTTTTAGATTTGGCCGTAGCTGAAGTTTCAGCTGGTGTGAGTGTTGTAGGCAGTTTGGTTTCTGGAACCTGGGAGGTTCAGTTGTTTGGCCAGCTTGTTGTCGGGTTGAGGCTGCTTGTTAGCAGCTGTGAGTTTCCAGAGGAGTTTTGCCAGTGCGTGGTGTAGAGTTTCAGAGCTTGTGGCCAGTCCTCGAGTTTGCTGAGAGTAGCACCGTTTGAGAGTTGGTGCGAGTTGAGGATGTGGTTTGCGTCTGTTCCCTTGGAGTTCAGTGTATGCCCAGTCATGATTGAGTTTGTTTGTGGTAGCCTGGATGGCATAGTGCCTTTGAGTCTCTGAGAACCCAAGAAGGTTTGGATTTCGAAGAAGGTTGGTGTGGTTTTAGCCGAGAAGTTCGGTTGGTTCGGATTCAGTCTGCGCTTCTTGGAGTCGTTGTCTTAGGACTTTCGAGGACGAAAGTCTTAAAAGGAGGGAGTATTGTAACGCCCCGCTTTTCTATTCTCGTTTCTCGAGGTGCTTCCTGTTCGATTTGATGGTTCGGTTGGGCCGTTAGAGCTGTTTTGTCCCTTAAGGGCATTTTGGTCTTTTGATCCCCGGGCAGGATTTATGGATTTTTAGGGCTTCGAGGCAGCTCCTGCCTTTGTCGAGGCTTGTTTGTTGGTGGCTGCGAGTCTCGAGATGTTTGGGCTAGTCGTTTGGAAGTTCAGTTGTGATTTTGGGTTTTGGCAAAGTGATGGTTGGTTGTGTGCTTCCTTTGGGATTCGAGCCCGGGCCCTTGGTGTTGATTTTGGGAGTTGGATTTAGTGAGTTTCATTTATTGGGAGCGGTTGCTTCGGTCGGGTCTCGAAGGATGAAGCCGGGAAATGGGATTTTAAGGTTTTGATTTGGATAAGGATGGAAATTAGGATTAAAATCCCTATTTTTCCTTTTATTTTTCCCATTTTTCCCTTTTCTTTTCAAAATCACTTTCTCTCTCTCTCTCTCTCTCTCCCCCGACCTAGCCTCACTCCCAGCCGAGCAGCCGGCCAGATCCGCCCGAGCCCGCCAGCCACCGTCGCACCAGCCGCCCGAGCAGCACGCCCATGTCGCCGTCGCCGCAGCTCGTCGCGCAGACGCCCAACCCGCGCCCAGATCTGCTCGCCCGTCGCGCGTCCCAAATCTACCCGAGCAGCTCCCGTCGCACGCACCAGCGAGCCATCGCTCGGCCAGCCGCACCACCAGATCGGCCGAGCGGCGCGCTTCGCCGTCGCCGCGACGCCGGGTCTGGCGCCTCAGATCTGTCACCGTCGCACCATCGCACGCCCAGGTCGCAGCCGAGGGAAGCCCATCGCCGAGCCGCTCGCTCGTGACGCCGCGCCATACGCCTTCGCCCGCACTCGCGACGCTGCTGCTCGCGCCGCGCCCGGCCGCCCGCCGCCGTCGCCGCGCTTACGCTGCGTGGCGTGCAGGTTCGTGTGTCGCTCAGCGCCAGCCGCGCCCGATGCACCTGCCCGCCACCCAGCGCCATCCACCACCCGCCCGAACGCCCGGCCCTAATGTCGTCGTGCCGTGTGAGTGCTCCCGAGCCGATCCTGCTGTGTTATTATATTTTTAGGACTATGGTTGTGATTGTTGCTTTGTTTGTAGGTTCTCGATAGCTAGCTTGGGAGTGTTCGCAGCTTAGGAAATTTGTGTGTAGAAGTCTTCCGACCAAGGTAAGGATTTCTTATCGGGGTTGTGTCGACCCTGCGATGTTCTATGTGATTGATGTTGTATGTTTGTTTGTGATTATCAGCATGTATACTTTAGGTGCTCGCTCGAATTCTGGATGCATGACTTCGTATGTTGTTCTTTCATGTTAGCCCATGCTAGGTTGTTCCGTTCTGGCATGCTCATATTCATTCTTGTTATGTAGTACCATGCTAGGTCTGATGTATTCTTTTGAGCACGTATTGGATTGTTTGCTGATTGTTAAGGCAAGTTAGAATTCAGGTAGGTAGCATCTTCCGGGCCTGATGCATAAAGTATCTTGCATCCATGGCAGGGACGTCGAGACAGTTCTCCGTCCCTGAACCCCGTTAGGGATTAGCTATCCCAACCGGTAGGCCCCGCAATCTTGGGTGAGGGTGGCGGTGTTAAATGCCCCAACGGTCGGGATGATGACTTGGCATTGCCTCGTCCCGGCGATCGGCACGTCCTCGGCGTGTTCGGCCGTAGCCCTTGATTGCCACTGTTAAGGTAAGGATGGCTTCTGGTGTAAGCCTACCACGACCCGCCCTTAGCCCCAAAAAGTGCGGTGGTTCAGCCGACATAGTTTACGTGTCCAGTCTCACACCCCTATGTCGGTGACACCGATCCAAAGAATTAGTTAGGCTTGGTGGATCGGACATGGGCAGCTTGCCTCTGGACCGGCACCCCCATAGTTTGCGTGAGCACGCGGTGCATGTTTACGCTCATTACAAATACGACCGGAGAGCTCCTCGGGATCTTGAGCTAGTGTACCTTTCGTCGACAATGAGACAGTGCCGAGGCCGGGACTTGTTTCTCGTATAGGGCGACTTGTGTATTGTGTGGATGTGGTGATTGATTTCCGACTAAGACCACGAGTTGGCATCCGAGGCCCAAGTGTGGGCTAAGCTATGTGCTCTCTTACGTGTTTATATTCATAGCTTGCATACGCTCATCGAGATGACCATGTATATCGTATTGTACCCGGTTGGGGATTCTTCTTGAGTAATTCGTTACTCACCCTTATTATGTGGTTTTCCACAGTAACCATGGTGCGAGACAGGATGGTCGGAGGAGGAGAGTGTGATCATGGAAACCCGTTGTTCAACTCGAGTCTTATGTTTATGTTTATGATTTAAATGTCCTCTGAATGCATGTAGTTGGGCACGGAGCCCTATGGTGTTTTCTGAATGAATTTCCGGATTCTAGCATTGTTGTAACTATTGCAAAGCTTGTATGTTTTAAATAAATCTCTGATCAGAGTATGTTTTGGAAATGTATTTGTCTTGGAACAGTGCTTGGAAAGCAGGGGGCGGTTTCTGAGAATTTATGTTGATTTTTAAATGGATGTTTTCATGTTTTAGTTTTTACTTAGAATCCAAACACTATCTTGCAAATTTTCTGTAGATTTGTATGCATGCATTGAGGTAATGGCCTATTTAGAACCCCATTCGGGTCGGGTCTTTACACGTTTCCAGAGTGTTAGTTTCGAGCTCTTGGAACCAACCTTGAAAGTAAACTATTCCAATGTCGCACCACCCTGTTTCGCGAGGTAACACCAAAAAAATCAGAAGGATTTATGCGTTCAAAACCTAAAGTTCGTCCCTGGATGGTTTGTTTCGAAGATTTGGTATAAACGTTTAATGTAAACTATTCCAATGCTGCATCACAATGTTTCGGGAGAGAAAACCTAAAAACTAGGATAGATTTATGCGTTCAAAACTCTAAAGTTCGTCCCGAAAGTGATTGTTTCAATTCTTTAGCGCAAACGTTTCGCCCAAAAAATATTCCAATGTTGCATTACAATGTTTTGGGAGCTAAAGTGAAAACTCGGATAGATTTCTGCGTTTAAAACCTAAAGTTCGTCCCAACAGTATTTGTTTCGAGCTTTTGGCAACAACGTCAATGCAAACTATTCCAATGTCGCATCACCTGTTTCACGAGGTAAAACCAAAAAGTCAGAAGGATTTATGCGTTGAAAACCTAAAGTTCGCCTTAGACAGTTTGTTTCAAAGATTTGGCATAAACGTTTAATGTAAACTATTCCAATGCTGTATCACAATGTTTCGGGAGGGAAAACCAAAAATCTCGGATAGATTTATGCATTGAAAACCTAAATTTTGTCTTGAGAGTGTTTGTTTCTATTCTTTGTCGCAAACGTTTCGGGCAAAATATTCCAACTTGTCATTACGATGTTTCGGGTGCTAAAACACAAAAGTCGGATAGATTTCAACGTTTAAAACCTAAAGTTCGTCATAAGAGTGTTTGTTTCAAGCTTTTTGCAACAACGTTCAATGCAATATATTCCAATGTCGCATCACCATGTTTCACGAGGTAAAACCAAAAAAAAGCAAAAGGATTTATGCGTTGAAAACCTAAGGTTCGTCCCTAGACGGTTTGTTTCAAAGATTTGGCATAAACGTTTAATGTAAACTATTCCAATGCTGCATCACAATGTTTCAGCAGAGATAAACAAAAAACTCGGATAGATTTCATTTTAAAATCTAAAGTTCATCTCAAGAGTGTTTGTTTGAGCTTTTCGCAACAACGTTCAATGTAAACTTTTTCAATGTCACATCTCACCATGTTTCGCGAGGTAAACTAAAAAGATCAGAAGGATTTATGCATTGAAAACCTAAAGTTCGTCCCTGGACGGTTTGTTTGAAAGATTTGGCATAAACATTTAATGTAAACTATACCAATGCTGCATCACAATGTTTAGGGAGAGAAAACAAAAAAACTAGGATAGATTTATTCGTTCAAAACCCTAAAGTTCGTCCCGAGAGTGTTTGTTTCGATTTTTTGGCTCAAACGTTTTGCGCAAAATATTCCAATGTTGCATTACGATGTTTCGGGAGCTAAAACGAAAAACTCGGATAGATTTCAACGTTTAAAACCTAAAGTTCGTCCAAAGAGTGTTTGTTTCGAGCTCTTGGCAGCAACGTTCAATGTAAACTATTCCAATATCGCATCACCATGTTTCGCGAGGTAAAACCAAAAAAATCAGAAGGATTTATGCGTTGAAAACCTAAAGTTCGTCCTTAGAGGGTTTGTGTAACGGCCCGAAAATTTCATCCCGGTCTTCCCGGGAGGCCTAGGGGCATTTTGGTAATTTTGGGTCGGGCCGACAGGGCCGGTTTTGAAATTGAAAATTGCCAGAATAATTATGAGTCAATTTGAATAGGATCGGGGTTTTTGGTGAAGGCATTTGGGCTTGGGAAAGAGTAAAATTAAATGAGGAATTAAATAGCGCGTCGAGTGAGATTCGAACTAAGGACGTGTCGCGTGCTAGGCAAGGGGCGCTGCCGGCCGAGCCACTAGGCGTGTTTGTTAATCTACGCGCGCGATTTGGTATATATGCCGTGCGCAGTGGGATTTTTGTATAAAAGCAGAATTTCGCCCGATTCTTCCCCATTTCCCTTCTTCTTCTTCGCGATTTTTCCTCCGACCGACTCTCTTCTCCCTCGCGATTTCTTCTCCTTTCCCCTCGACCGACTGCAACTCCTCACCCTCGCCGGAGCTCCCTCGCCGATCGCCCCACACCGGTAAGTTCCTTCTTTCTTCTTCTCCTTCCAATTCGTTTCCCCTGTTTTGGTTTCGCCGTTGCCGGCCAAGACAAAGTGAGCTTCTTGTGGATTTTGTGTAGCTAGTGTAGGGGAGTTCGTCCATCAACGAATCGGCCGTCGAATCTTCGCCAAACGCTCGAATTCGATTTTTCTTCTTCGCCTGCTGTTGCGAAAGCGAACAGAGCCATCGCTGCCGAGCGCCGCGCGCATCGCCTCGCGCGCCAGCGCCACGCCTCGCCAGCCTCCGTGTCCGCCGCACGCCGCCGCGCGCATCTCGCGCCTCGCGCCGCTCGCCGCTTCGCTTCGCCAGCGCGCGCCAACGCTCTGCTTCGTCGTCGCCAGCAGCTCGCGCCAATAGCAGCGCACCAGCCGCGCCACGCGCCCATTTTCGAGCCCCACTTCGCCCGGCACGACCGTTTCTTGCCCGTTCGTGCAATTGGCTCGTTCGTGCATTCGTCGTACCTCGTGAGTTGCTCCCGAGCTGAGCCTCATTTATTTTATTATATTTAGGCCTATTGTGTGATTTTTGTTGTGATTGATAGGTTCTCGTAACTAGTTCGAGATAGTTCGCGAGCTTAGGTTTTCGTGCCATCGTCCCCACCAAGGTAAGGATTTCTTCTGGGAGTTGTGTGGACCTGCGATATTATATGTGATTCTTGATTGATTGCTTGTTTGTGTGTATTGACATATGTAGCTAGGTTATCTAATCTGAATTCCCGATTAGCATGATTTTTCCGATTTAATTCTCATGTTAATCCATGCTAGGTCGTTCTCTCTCTAGCATGCTCGTATCTGCTCTTGCTTCGTAGGATCATGCTAGGCTCGTTGTATTCTTATTGAGCACGTATTGGATTTTATGGAATTGTTTGTTTGTTGCTAGGGCGGTTAGAATTGCGGTAGATAGCATCATCCGGCCCGATGCATAAAGAACCTTGCATCCATGGCGGGGGACGTCGAGCAAGTCATTCCGTCCCCGACCCCGTGAGGGAATAGCTAACCCGAGCGGTAGGCCCCGCAATCTTGGGTGAGGGTGGCGATCGTTAAATGCCCCAACCGTCGGGATGATGACTTGGCATTGCCTCGTCCCTGGCAGTCGGCACATCCTCGGCGTGTTCGGCCGTAGCCCCGATTGCCACTGTTAAGGTAAGGGCGGCTTCTGGTGTAAGCCTACCACGACCCATTTCCTTAGCCTCAAAGCGGTGGTTCAGCCGACATTGTTTACGTGTCCAGTCTCTCACACCCTATGTCGGTGACACCGATCCAAAGAATTAGTTAGGCGTGGTGGTGGACATGGGCGGCTTGCCTCTAGACCCGCACCCCCATGGTGCGCAGTGAGCACGCGGTGCATGTTTACGCTCATTACAGCGCCGATGAGAGCTCCTCGGGATCTTGAGCCGTGTACCTTTCGTCGACAGATGAAGCGGTGAGGCCGGACTTGTTTCTCGTATATAGGCGACTTATGTATTGGATCGTGATGATATTATTCCGACTAAGACCCCGAGTTGGCATCCGAGGCCCAAGTGTGGGCTAAGCTATGTGCTCTATTCCGTGTTTATATTCATAGCTTGCATACGCTCATCGAGATGACCATTTATATCGTATTGTACCCGGTTGGGGATTTCTTCTTGAGTAATTCGTTACTCACCCTTATTCTCGTGGTTTTCCACGGTAATCGTGGTGCGCGACAAGATGCTCCAAGGAGGAGCCGTGATCATGGGGCCCGATCTTCCAACTCGATTTTTGTATTATGACTCTCGTGTGTTTTGTTTTCCCCTGAATGCATGTAGTCGGGCACGGAACCCTAGGATGTTTGTAAATATTTGTGGATTCCAGCATTTTGTATATGAACAGGTTTTGAATGGCTTTTAGTAAATCTCGTGTGTTTTGAATGACTCTCGTGTGTTTTGTTTTCCCCTGAATGCATGTAGTCGGGCACGGAACCCTAGGATGTTTGTAAATATTTGTGGATTCCAGCATTTTGTATCTGAACAGGTTTTGAATGGCTTTTAGTAAATCTCTGATCAGAGTAAACTTTGGAAATGTATTTATCTTGGAACAGGTGCTTGGAAACAGGGACAGGTTCCAGGGAAATTGTCTAGTTTTTAAAGTGGTTATTTTGAATGTTTTGTTTTAATTGGAATCCGAAATCATGTCTGTTTAAATGTCCTTTACTTTGAATGCATGCATTGGGATAAGGGCCCATTTAGTGCCCCATTTGGGTCGGTCCCTTACAGTTGGTATTAGAGCTTAGAGTCATAAATTTTGTAGTATGACCTGTTGTTGTAGGTCGTTTTCCCATGATCACTAGCACTCCGACAGTCATCAGGTACGCCTAAGTTTACAAATTGTTGTTGAGAAAAAGGGGTCAAGAATTTACAATACCTGTCATCTAGTGTATGCCTTGTGTAGTATTGTGGAGCGGAGACGAGCAGGTTCTGACTCGTTATTGGTTTGGGTGTAGATCGCCAAAGATGCATGCTTACCCGCGCCGGAAGAGGACGCCCGAGAGGAGGCCGAGGTGTCGATCGGATTTGACACGCAGGACATCGCCCCAAGCCGAGATCGATAGCATTCACTGTAGCTCCCGTGTTGAGCCCGAGTAGGCATTGAGGCGATCAGGCGCCGTGAGATCGCTCTCGGAGCGATTTGCTAATTCTGAGGTCTATGGTGGTCGACTGTTGAGTGGCGAGAGGCGTAGAGACCTGTGCTTTGTTGGCGTATGCAAGGAAGAGTCCCGAGCTCGGACGAGCAAACACTCGTTTGTTTCAAAGAGGCGCAAAGAAGACCCCACTCCGCAGAGCCAGCCCTTTGAGGCGTAGTGGCGGAAGGTGCCGATGAGCTTGGTAAATGGTTGAAGGATTTCGTAAAGTGGAACCCGATAAGTTTGACGCCACAGTGATGCTTTAGCAAAGAGCTAGATGGATTGCCCATTTGGAGTACACCTTCACGATTATGGTGTGCCCCGATGTGCAGAGGCCGAGGTGTGCGACCCATGTGTTAGGGGCGTAGCTAGATGGTGGTGGGAGTCCACCTTGAGTGAGAGACCACCGGGTCTCCACCGCTACCAGGAGTTCTTCAAGTCGAATTTAAAGCCAAGTACATTAGTGATGAGGCTCAAGAGAAGATGGTAGCGCTTTTCCGAATCTGCAGCAGGGTTCTGATTCTATAGAGGAATACGAGAGGAAGTTTTCGGAGTATGGCTATTTTGCTCATGACTAATAGCAACCCCGAGTTGAAAATTCGGAAGTTCATTTCTCTCGTCCGAGGCGGGTGTGTCTCGGGATGTCGAGGCACTGAGCTTCTATCACTTATGCTAGAGTCGTCACCTAGCCACTATTTACAATGGAAAGTACCTGTTGAGCGAATTGTTGCCGCTCCGGCTCACCGCCATGTCCCACCGTGTGTAGGGACGAAGAGGAGGTTTGACTTCCGATAAAGGCGCCACCACTGCCGTCGAGGACAATTTCTGAACCGGGATCAGCGTAGGGTTCCGGCTCATTTCCAGCCTCGCCAGCAGGGCGGTCCTAGGCAGATTCCCATTTGTGGTTCTTGCGGGAGAGCCCACCTTGGAGCTTGTCAGACCGGGCCCAGACTATATTTTCGATGTGGAAGAGGGGGGCATGTGGCCCGTTTCTGCGATCACCCCGGCTATGGCGATTCGGCTGTCTGTGCAGCAGCAGTAGGGCCGGGTGTTCGCTACGAACCGTCAGGAGGCCAAGCGTGCGGATGCCGCAGTGGCAGGTACGCTTCTTGTTTTGGATCATTGTGCATTTGTCTTGTTTGACTCTGGTTCTACGCACTCGTTTGTATCTGTATTGTTTGCTGAGCATGCTAGGTTGAGATTAGAGACTCTAGGTTTTGAATTATCTGTTGCAACTCCTTCGGGAGTTAATATGTTAGCGAAAGATAAGATTAAGGATGGCCGGATCGAGATATCCGGAGAGTTGCTGGTAGCTACGCTCATAGTCCTACCCATGAGTGGTTTCGATGTGATTCTCGGTATGGAGTGGTTAGCCGCTAACCACGCATTGATTGACTGCCACCGGAAGGAAGTAGTGTTCAAAGCCGGGTCGGCCCACTTCAAGTTTCGTGGAGTCCAGGGTGGAGTTTGCCCGCCAATGGTGTCAGCTGTGAAGGCCCGTCGTTTGCTAGCTCATGGAGCTTGGGGCTACCTAGCCAAATTGTCCGGAGAGAGCCGTCCCTCACTGACTATTGATCAAGTGCCGGTGGTGCGGGAGTTTGCTGACGTGTTCCCTGAGGAATTACCGGGTTGCCCCGAGAGAGAGGTTGACTTCACAATTGAGCTTGAGCCGGGACCCTCCCTATCTCGAAGGCTCGTGTCGTATGGCACCACTAGAGCTAAAGGAATCAAGGTTCAAATGCAGGAGATGTTAGATCGAGGATTCATCCGTCCGAGTGTGTCCCCGTGGGGGAGCGCCAAGTGTTGTTTGTGAAGAAAAAGGATGGTTCGATGCGCCTATGCATTGACTATCGTGAGCTTAATAAGGTGACATGAAGAAGAATAAGTATCCGCTGCCCGTATCGATGATTTGTTCGATCGGCTTGAGAGCTTCGTGTTCTCCAAGATAGATTTGAGATCCGTATCATCGATTGCGATTAGGGACGCCGACATTCCTAAGACGATGTTCGTGTCTAGATATGGGCACTACGAGTTTGGGGTCATGTCGTTTGGATTGACGAATGCACCAAAGCATAGCGTTCATGGACATGATGGATAGGGTGTTCAAAGCATTTTTGGACAGCCGTCGTCATCGTGTTCATTGACGATATTCCGATCTATTCAAGGACCAAGAAGGATCATGCAGAGCATTTGAGGAAAGTGTTGATGACCTTGAGGGAAACCACTTTATGCGAAATTTTCCAAATGTGAGTTCGTTTGGAACAAGTGGCCTTCTTAGGACATATAGTCTCGAGAGATGGTATAGCCGTGGATCCTACAAAGATTGAGGCCGTGAGTTCGTGGGCGAGCCGACTTGATTCTGCGAGATACGCAGCTTCCTAGGTTTGGCGAGTTACTACCGTCGGGTTTGTTAAGGACTTTTCCGCCATAGCCTCGCCCCTCACTCGTCGGCGAGGAAGGGTGTCGAGTTTGTTTGGGACGGTAGGTGTGATGAGAGCTTTGCCGTGCTCAAGCGCAGCTTTGACTTCACTTCTGAAGACTGTTGGCGATCCGGAGGGGACAGTGGTTTCGTGGTTTACTGATGATGCTTCCAAGTTCGGGTTGGGTAGTGTGTTGATGCAAAGACGGGAAGGTCATTGCTTATGCTTCCCGTCACCTAAAGCCATATGAGCGTAACTATCCGACTCATGATATGGAATTGGTAGCGATGGTGTTTGCAATCAAGATTTGGAGGCATTACATGCACGGTGAGCGGATCCGGATGTTTACCGATCACCGAGCCTCTCAAGTATCTGCTTACTCGTAAGGAGCCGAATATGAGGCGAGGAGATGGTTAGAGTTAGTGAAAGATTATGATCGCGAGATTCTGTACCATCGTGTAAAGCCAATGTTGTAGCCGATGCCCCGAGTAGGAAGACGTCGCACTCGCGCGGTGTTGTTGAGCTCCCACCAGACACGGAGAGAGTTCGAGCGGGCCGAGATTGCGAGTATTGTTGGGTGAGGTTATCTTGCGAGTGGCTCGATTGTGATCCGACCATCGATTAGACAAATGGATTGTTGATAGTCACCGAGTGACCCGCACTTAAAAGATTATTTGACAGAGTTAGTGCTGATGGAGATTTTGACTTTGTATATTCACGAGACGGTGGGGTGGCGTCAGAGGCCGGTTGTTTGTTCCGGACGTTGCGAGATTGCGAGCGAGTTGCTCTCGAGAGGCCCACGATTCTCCGTTTGCTTGGCACCCCGGGTATACCAAGATGTATCGGGATCTTAAGCGAGACATTCGGTGGATGGGTATGAAAAGAGATGTTGCGGAGTTTGTCGGTCGATGTCTCACTTGTCGCAAGTGAAGGCACCCAGCAGAGACCACCGGTTTGTTGCGCGCACAGAGAGTGTACCTCGGGGAAATGGGAAGAGATCTCCATGGACTTTATTTCTCTTGCTTGCCGAGGACTCAGGAAGTTCTCTCGATTTGGGTGATAGTCGATCGATTGACTAAGAGCGCACACTTCATTCCCTGTAGAGACACTTATACCGTGGAGCGATGAAAGGCGCAGATTGTTTTTGGAGCGATCATTCGCTATCACGGTGTGCTGTGAGGATCGTGATCGACCGTGATTCAAGGTTCACTTCTGGTTCGGAGAGCGCCTCCGAGAAGGGTTTTAGGCACCGAGTGCGATTTCAAAGATGACTTTTCACCCTCGCACCGATGGACGATCGAGAGGGTGAACCAGATTCTCGAAGACATGTTGAGGGCTTGTGTGTTGGATTTCCGGCGCTTGGGACCATGTCTCAGATCGATGGAGTTTGCATATAACAACGATTATCGATCGATTTTGATGGCTCCATTCGAGGCTTTGTATGGTAAGCGTTGCCGATCTCCCGTGTTCGGGAAGAGGTTGGTGATAGGCGTGTTTTGGGTCCCGAGTTGCTGCGATTGACCAATGGTGCCGTCGCGAAAGATTAGAGCTCGTATGTTGACACTCAAAAGCGAGATGAAAGAGTTATGCCGATGTTCGGCGTCGGGATTTGGAGTTTGAGGTTGGTCAACATGTATTCCTAAAGGTCGCACCGATGCGAGGTGTTTTGAGATTTGGCAAGCGTGGAAAGCTGAGTCCCCGTTTTGTTGGTCCATTTGAGATTCTGGAGAGGATTGGCAGAGTCGCTTATCGGTTGGCTCTACCTCCGTCATTGTTAGCGGTGCACAGTGTATTTCATGTATCGATGTTGAGGCAGTACGTGCCGGACCCATCGCACATTGTAGATTTTGAGCCTTTGCAAATTTAATGAGGAGTTGAGCTTCGAGGAAAAACCAAGTGGGGATCCTTGCTTTTGGGACAAAGACACTGCAGTGTCGTGAAATCCGGCTGGTAAAGGTTCAGTGGAGGAGTCAGAGTTCAGAGGAAGCCACTTGGGAGCGGGAGGATGAGATGAGATTGCATTATCCCGAGCTGTTTCAATCTTAAGTGACTTTCGAGGACGAAAGTCTTATAAGGGGGGAGTATTGTAACGGCCCGGAAATTTCATCCCGCGGGAGGCCCAGGGGCATTTTGGTAATTTTGGGTCGGGCCGACAGGGCCGGTTTTGAAATTGAAAATTGCCGGAATAATTATGAGTCAATTTGAATAGGATCGAGATTTTTGGTGAAGGCATTTGGGCTTGGGAAAGAGTAAAATTAAATGAGGAATTAAATAGCGCGTCGAGTGAGATTCGAACCAGGGACGTGTCGCGTGCTAGGCAAGGGGCGCTGCCGGCCGAGCCACTAGGCGTGTTTGTTAATCTACGCGCGCGATTTGGTATATATGCCGTGCGCAGTGGGATTTTTGTATAAAAGCAGAATTTCGCCCGATTCTTCCCCATTTCCCTTCTTCTTCTTCGCGATTTTTCCTCCGACCGACTCACTTCTCCCTCGCGATTTCTTCTCCTTTCCCCACGACCGACTGCAACTCCTCACCCTCGCCGGAGCTCCCTCCCCGATCGCCCCACACCGGTAAGTTCCTTCTTTCTTCTTCTCCTTCCAATTCGTTTCCCTTGTTTTGGTTTCGCCGTTGCCGGCCAAGACGAAGTGAGCTTCTTGTGGATTTTGTGTAGCTAGTGTAGGGGAGTTCGTCCATCAACGAATCGCCCGTCGAATCTTCGCCAAACGCTCGAATTCGGATTTTTCTTCTTCACCTGCTCGCGCGCGAAAGCAGAGCTACTACACTCCCAAAGAACGCGCGCAGACGCCTCGCGCCCGCGCGCACGCCTCGCCCGGCTCGTGTCACGCCACTCGCCGCGCAGCCGCGCGCCAGCACGCTGCATCGCGCGCTTCGCGCGCCCGCGCGCTAACGCTCTGTTCGTCGCTCGCGGCTCGCGCAGCTAGCACGCGCCCATTTCTGCGCGCTTCACTCGCCCAACCACCAGCTGCTTGCCCGTTCGTGCAATTGGCTCGTTCGTGCGTTCGTCGTACCTCGCGAGTTGCTCCCGAGCTGAGCCTCATTTATTTTATTATATTTAGGACTATTGTGTGATTTTTGTTGTGATTGATAGGTTCTCGGTAGCTAGTTCGAGATAGTTCGCAACTTAGGTTTTCGTGCCATCGTCCCCACCAAGGTAAGGATTTCTTACCTGAGTTGTGTGGACCTGCGATATTATATGTGATTGCTGATTGATTGCTTGTTTGTGTGTATTGACATATGTAGCTAGGTTCTCTAATCTAAATTCCCGATTAGCATGATTTTTCTAATTTAATTCTCATGTTAATCCATGCTAGGCTGTTCCTCTCTAGCATGCTCGTATCTGTTCCTTGCTTCGTAGGATCATGCTAGGCTCGTTGTATTCTTATTGAGCACGTATTGGATTTTATGGAATTGTTTGTTTGCTTGCTAGGGCGGTTAGTTAATTGCGGGTAGATAGCATCATCCGGGCCGATGCATAAAGAACCTTGCATCCATGGCGGGGGCGCCGAGCAAGTCATTCCGCCCCGACCCCGTGAGAGATTAGCTAACCCGAGCGGTAGGCCCCGCAATCTTGGGTGAGGGTGGCGATCGTTAAATGCCCCAACCGTCGGGATGATGACTTGGCATTGCCTCGTCCCGCGATCGGCACGCGTCCTCGGCGTGTTCGGCCGTAGCCCCGATTGCCACTGTTAAGGTAAGGGCGGCTTCTCGGTGTAAGCCTACCACGACCCATTTCCTTAGCCTCAAAAAGCGGTGGTTCAGCCGACATTGTTTACGTGTCCGTCTCACACCCTATGTCGGTGACACCGATCCAAAGAATTAGTTAGGCGTGGTGGATCGACATGGGCGACTTGCCTCTAGACCCGCACTTCCATGGTTCGCAGTAGCACGCGGTGCATGTTTACGCTCATTACAAATACGCCCGGCCGGAGAGCTCCTCGGGATCTTGAGCGATGTACCTTTCGTCGACAGAGAGATGTGCCGAGGCCGGACTTGTTTCTCGTATAGGCGACTTATGTATTGGATCGTGTGATGATATTATTCCGGACTAAGACCACGAGTTGGCATCCGAGGCCCAAGTGTGGGCTAAGCTATGTGCTCTATTCCGTGTTTATATTCATAGCTTGCATACGCTCATCGAGATGACCATTTATATCGTATTGTACCCGGTTGGGGATTCTTACCGAGTAATTCGTTACTCACCCTTATTCTGTGGTTTTCCACGGTAATCGTGGTGCGCGACAAGATGCCCAAGGAGGAGGCGTGATCATGGGGCCCAGTCTTCCAACTCGATTTTTGTATTATGACTCTCGTGTGTTTTGTTTTCCCATGAATGCATGTAGTCGACACGAGCCCTAGGATGTTTGTAAATATTTGTGGATTCCAAAGATTTTGTATCTCGAACAGGTTTTGAATGGCTTTTAGTAAATCTCGATAAGAGTAAACTTTGGAAATGTATTTATCTTGGAACAGTGCTTGGAAACAGGGGGCGAGTTCCAGGAAATTGTCTAGTTTTTAAAGTGGTTATTTTGAATGTTTTGTTTTAATTGGAATCCGAAATCATGTCTGTTTAAATGTCCTTTACTTTAAATGCATGCATTTGGATAAGGGCCCATTTAGTGCCCCATTCGGGTCGGTCCCTTACAGTTTGTTTCAAGGATTTGGCATAAACGTTTAATGTAAGCTATTCCAATGCTGCATCACAATGTTTCGGCAGGGAAAACCAAAAAACTCAGATAGATTTTAGCATTTAAAACCTAATGTTCGTTTCAGTGTTAGTTTGAGCTCTTGGAACCAACCTTGAAAGTAAACTATTCCAATGTCGCACCACCACTGTTTCGCGAGGTAAAACAAAAAAATGTAAGGATTTATGCGTTCAAAACCTAAAGTTCGTCCTGGATGGTTTGTTTGAAGATTTGGTATAAACGTTTAATGTAAACTATTCCAATCTTTGCATCACAATGTTTCGAGAGAAAACCTAAAAACTAGGATAGATTTATGCGTTCAAAACTCTAAAGTTCGTCCCGAAAGTGATTGTTTCGATTCTTTAGCGCAAACGTTTCGCCCAAAAAATATTCCAATGTTGCATTACGATGTTTTGGGAACTAAAATGAAAACTCGGATAGATTTCTGCGTTTAAAACCTAAAGTTCGTCCCAACAATATTTGTTTTTTGAGCTTTTGGCAACAACGTCAATGCAAACTATTCCAATGTCGCATCACTGTTTTCACGAGGTAAAACCAAAAAGTCGGAAGGATTTATGCGTTGAAAACCTAAAGTTCGTCCTTAGACGCTTTGTTTCAAAGATTTGGCATAAACGTTTAATGTAAACTATTCCAATCTTTGTATCACAATGTTTCGGGAGGGAAAAACCAAAAATCTCGGATAGATTTATGCATTGAAAACCTAAATTTTGTCTTGAGAGTGTTTGTTTCTATTCTTTGTCGCAAACGTTTCGGGCAAAATATTCCAACTTGTCATTACGATGTTTCGGGTGCTAAAACACAAAAGTCGGATAGATTTCAACGTTTAAACCCTAAAGTTCGTCATAAGAGTGTTTGTTTCAAGCTTTTTGCAACAACGTTCAATGCAATATATTCCAATGTCGCATCACCATGTTTCACGAGGTAAAACCAAAAAAAAGCAAAAGGATTTATGCGTTGAAAACCTAAGGTTCGTCCCTAGACGTTTGTTTCAAAGATTTGGCATAAACGTTTAATGTAAACTATTCCAATGCTGCATCACAATGTTTCAAAGAGAGATAAACAAAAAACTCGGATAGATTTCAGCGTTTAAAATCTAAAGTTCATCTCAAGAGTGTTTGTTTCGAGCTTTTAAACAACGTTCAATGTAAACTTTTTCAATGTCACATCTCACCATGTTTCGCGAGGTAAACTAAAAAGATCAGAAGGATTTATGCATTGAAAACCTAAAGTTCGTCCCTGGACGGTTTGTTTGAAAGATTTGGCATAAACATTTAATGTAAACTATACCAATCTTTGCATCACAATGTTTAGGAGAGAAAACAAAAAAACTAGGATAGATTTATTCGTTCAAAACCCTAAAGTTCGTCCGAGAGTGTTTGTTTCGATTTTTGGCTCAAACGTTTTTGCGCAAAATATTCCAATGTTGCATTACGATGTTTCGAGCTAAAACGAAAAACTCGGATAGATTTCAAATTTAAAATCTAAAGTTCGTCGAAAGAGTGTTTGTTTCGAGCTCTTGGCGAAGAACGTTCAATGTAAACTATTCCAATGTCGCATCACCATGTTTCGCGAGGTAAAACCAAAAAAATCAGAAGGATTTATGCGTTGAAAACCTAAAGTTCGTCCTTAGAAGGTTTGTTTCAAGGATTTGGCATAAACGTTTAATGTAAGCTATTCCAATGCTGCATCACAATGTTTCGGCAGGGAAAACCAAAAAACACAGATAGATTTTAGCATTTAAAACCTAAAGTTTGGTTTGTTTCCGAACTTTACGTTTTAGCTCCCGAACTTTAGGTTTTGAACGCATAAATCTTTCTGATTTTTTTGGTTTTACCTCGCGGAAGCAGTGGTGCGACATTGAATAGTTTACTTTCAAGGTTGGTTCCAAGAGCTCAAACTAACACTGAAAAACGAACATTAGGTTTTAAATGCTAAAATCTATCTCGAGTTTTTTGTTTCCTGCCGAAACATTGTGATGCAGCATTGGAATAGCTTACATTAAACGTTTATGCCAAATCCATGAAACAAACTCACAAAGGACGAACTTTAGGTTTTCAACGCATAAATCCTTCGATTTTTTTGTTTTACCTCGCGAAACATGGTGATGCGACATTGGAATAGTTTACATTGAACGCTGTTTGCCAAGAGCTCAAACAAACACTCTTTGGACGAACTTTAGGTTTTAAACGCTGAAATCTATCCGAGTTTTTCGTTTTAGCTCCGAAACATCGTAATGCAACATTGGAATATTTTGCGCAAAAACGTTTGAGCCAAAAAAATCGAAACAAACACTCTCGGACGAACTTTAGGGTTTTGAACGAATAAAACTATCCTAGTTTTTTTTTTCTCTCCTAAACATTGTGATGCAAAGATTGGTATAGTTTACATTAAATGTTTATGCCAAATCTTTCAAACAAACCGTCCAGGGACGAACTTTAGGTTTTAAATGCTAAAATCTATCTGAGTTTTTTGGTTTTCACTGCCGAAACATTGTGATGCAGCATTGGAATAGCTTACATTAAACGTTTATGCCAAATCCTTGAAACAAACCGCCTCTGGACGAACTTTAGGTTTTCAACGCATAAATCCTTCTGATTTTTTTGGTTTTACCTCGCGAAACATGGTGATGCGACATTGGAATAGTTTACATTGAACGTTGCTGCCAAGAGCTCGAAACAAACACTCTTTCGACGAACTTTAGATTTTAAACGCTGAAATCTATCCGAGTTTTTCGTTTTAGCTCCCGAAACATCGTAATGCAACATTGGAATATTTTATGCAAAAACGTTTGAGCCAAAAATCGAAACAAACACTCTCGGGACGAACTTTAGGGTTTTGAACGAATAAATCTATCCTAGTTTTTTTTTTTTCTCTCCTAAACATTGTGATGCAAACATTGGTATAGTTTACATTAAATGTTTATGCCAAATCTTTCAAACAAACCGTCCAGGGACGAACTTTAGGTTTTCAATGCATAAATCCTTCTGATCTTTTTAGTTTACCTCGCGAAACATGGTGAGATGTGACATTGAAAAAGTTTACATTGAACGTTGTTGCGATAAGCTCAAAACAAACACTCTTGAGATGAACTTTAGATTTTAAACGCTAAATCTATCCGAATTTTTGTTTATCTCTCACAAACATTGTGATGCAACATTGGAATAGTTTACATTAAACGTTTATGCCAAATCTTTGAAACAAACCGTCTAGGGACGAACCTTAGGTTTTCAACGCATAAATCCTTTTGCTTTTTTTTTTTTTTTACCTCGTGAAACATGGTGATGCGACATTGGAATATATTGCATTGAACATTGGTGCAAAAAGCTTGAAACAAACACTCTTATGACGAACTTTAGGTTTTAAACGTTGAAATCTATCCGACTTTTGTGTTTTAGCACCCGAAACATCGTAATGACAAGTTGGAATATTTTGCCCGAAACGTTTGCGACAAAGAATAGAAACAAACACTCTCAAGACAAAATTTAGGTTTTCAATGCATAAATCTATCCGAGATTTTTGGTTTTCCTCCCCGAAACATTGTGATACAGCATTGGAATAGTTTACATTAAACGTTTATGCCAAATCTTTGAAACAAACTGTCTAAGGACGAACTTTAGGTTTTCAACGCATAAATCCTTCTGACTTTTTGGTTTTACCTCGTGAAACAGGTGATGCGACATTGGAATAGTTTGCATTGACGTTGTTGCCAAAAGCTCGAAACAAATACTGTTGGGACGAACTTTAGGTTTTAAACGCAGAAATCTATCCGAGTTTTCATTTTAGCTCCAAAATCATCGTAATGCAACATTGGAATATTTTGCGCGAAACGTTTGCTCTAAAGAATCGAAACAATCACTTTCGGGACGAACTTTCGAGTTTTGAACGCATAAATCTATCCTTGTTTTTAGGTTTTCTCTCCCGAAACATTGTGATGCAGCATTGGAATAGTTTACATTAAACGTTTATACCAAATCTTCGAAACAAACCATCCAGGGACGAACTTTAGGTTTTGAACGCATAAATCCTTATGATTTTTTTGGTTTTACCTCGCGAAACAGGGTGGTGCGACATTGGAATAGTTTACTTTCAAGGTTGGTTCCAAGAGCTCGAAACTAACACTCTGGAAACGAACATTAGGTTTTAAATGCTAAAATCTATCTGAGTTTTTTGGTTTTCCCTGCCGAAACATTGTGATGCAGCATTGGAATAGCTTACATTAAGCAGTTATGCCAAATCCTTGAAACAAACCGTCTAAGGACGAACTTTAGGTTTTCAACGCATAAATCCTTCTGATTTTTTTGGTTTTACCTCGCGAAACATGGGGATGCGACATTGGAATAGTTTACATTGAATGTTGCTGCCAAGAGCTCGAAACAAACACTCTTTGGACGAACTTTAGGTTTTAAACGCTGAAATCTATCCGAGTTTTGTGTTTTAGCACCCGAAACATCGTGATGACGAGTTGGAATATTTTGCCCGAAACGTTTGCGACAAAGAATAGAAACAAACACTCTCAATACAAAATTTAGGTTTTCAATGCATAAATCTAACCGAGATTTTTGGTTTTCCCTCCCGAAACATTGTGATACAGCATTCGAATAGTTTACATTAAACGTTTATGCCAAATCTTTGAAACAAACCGTCTTGGGACGAACCTTAGGTTTTCAACGCATAAATCCTTTTGCTTTTTTTTTGGTTTTACCTCGTGAAACATGGTGATGCGACATTGGAATATATTGCATTGAACATTGTTGCAAAAAGCTTGAAACAAACACTCTTATGACGAACTTTAGGTTTTAAACGTTGAAATCTATCCGACTTTTGTGTTTTAGCACCCGAAACATCGTAATGACAAGTTGGAATATTTTGCCCGAAACGTTTGCGACAAAGAATAGAAACAAACACTCTCAAGACAAAATTTAGGTTTTCAATGCATAAATCTATCCGAGATTTTTGGTTTTCCTCCCAAACATTGTGATACAGCATTGGAATAGTTTACATTAAACGTTTATGCCAAATCTTTGAAACAAACTGTCTAAGGACGAACTTTAGGTTTTCAACGCATAAATCCTTCTGACTTTTTGGTTTTACCTCGTGAAACAGGTGATGCGACATTGGAATAGTTTGCATTGACGTTGTTGCCAAAAGCTCAAACAAATATCTTTGTTGGGACGAACTTTAGGTTTTAAACGCAGAAATCTATCCGAGTTTTCATTTTAGCTCCAAAATCATCGTAATGCAACATTGGAATATTTTGCGCGAAACGCTTGCTCTAAAGAATCGAAACAATCACTTTCGGACGAACTTTCGAGTTTTGAACGCATAAATCTATCCTTGTTTTTAGGTTTTCTCTCCGAAACATTGTGATGCAAACATTGGAATAGTTTACATTAAACGTTTATACCAAATCTTCAAACAAACCATCCAGGGGACGAACTTTAGGTTTTGAACGCATAAATCCTTATGATTTTTTGGTTTTACCTCGCGAAACAGGGTGGTGCGACATTGGAATAGTTTACTTTCAAGGTTGGTTCCAAGAGCTCAAAACTAACACTGAAACGAACATTAGGTTTTAAATGCTAAAATCTATCCGAGTTTTTTGGTTTCCTGCTTAAAACATTGTGATGCAAAGATTGGAATAGCTTACATTAAACGTTTATGCCAAATCCATGAAACAAATCACAAAGGACGAACTTTAGGTTTTCAACGCATAAATCCTTCCGATTTTTTTATTTTACCTCGCTAAACATGGTGATGCGACATTGGAATAGTTTACATTGAACGTTCTTTGCCAAGAGCTCAAAACAAACACTCTTTGGACGAACTTTAGGTTTTAAACGCTAAATCTATCCGAGTTTTTCGTTTTAGCTCCCAAACATCGTAATGCAACATTGGAATATTTTGCGCAAAAACGCGTTTGAGCCAAAAATCGAAACAAACACTCTCGGGACGAACTTTAGGGTTTTGAACGAATAAAACTATCCTAGTTTTTTGTTTTCTCTCCTAAACATTGTGATGCAAAGATTGGTATAGTTTACATTAAATGTTTATGCCAAATCTTTCAAACAAACCGTCCAGTGGGCGAACTTTAGGTTTTAAATGCTAAAATCTATCTCGAGTTTTTTGGTTTTCACCGCCAAACATTGTGATGCAAAGATTGGAATAGCTTACATTAAACGTTTATGCCAAATCCTTGAAACAAACCGCCTCTAAGGAAGAACTTTAGGTTTTCAACGCATAAATCCTTCCGATTTTTTTGGTTTTACCTCGCGAAACATGGTGATGCGACATTGGAATAGTTTACATTGAACGTTCTTTGCCAAGAGCTCAAAACAAACACTCTTTCGACGAACTTTAGATTTTAAACGCTGAAATCTATCCGAGTTTTTTCGTTTTAGCTCCCAAACATCGTAATGCAACATTGGAATATTTTGCGCAAAAACGTTTGAGCCAAAAAATCGAAACAAACACTCTCGGGACGAACTTTAGGGTTTTGAACGAATAAATCTATCCTAGTTTTTTTTTTTCTCTCCTAAACATTGTGATGCAAAGATTGGTATAGTTTACATTAAATGTTTATGCCAAATCTTTCAAACAAACCGTCCCAGGGACGAACTTTAGGTTTTCAATGCATAAATCCTTCTGATCTTTTTAGTTTACCTCGCGAAACATGGTGAGATGTGACATTGAAAAAGTTTACATTGAACGTTGTTGCGATAAGCTCAAAACAAACACTCTTGAGATGAACTTTAGATTTTAAATAAATCTATCCGAATTTTTGTTTATCTCTCTTTGAAACATTGTGATGCAACATTGGAATAGTTTACATTAAACGTTTATGCCAAATCTTTGAAACAAACCGCCTAGGGACGAACCTTAGGTTTTCAACGCATAAATCCTTTTGCTTTTTTTGGTTTTACCTCGTGAAACATGGTGATGCGACATTGGAATATATTGCATTGAACATTGGTGCAAAAAGCTTGAAACAAACACTCTTATGACGAACTTTAGGTTTTAAACGTTGAAATCTATCCGACTTTTGTGTTTTAGCACCCGAAACATCGTAATGACAAGTTGGAATATTTTGCCCGAAACGTTTGCGACAAAGAATAGAAACAAACACTCTCAAGACAAAATTTAGGTTTTCAATGCATAAATCTATCCGAGATTTTTGGTTTTCCCTCCCGAAACATTGTGATACAAAGATTGGAATAGTTTACATTAAACGTTTATGCCAAATCTTTGAAACAAACTGTCTAAGGATCGAACTTTAGGTTGTCAACGCATAAATCCTTCCGACTTTTGGTTTTACCTCGTGAAACAGTGATGCGACATTGGAATAGTTTGCATTGACGTTGTTGCCAAAAGCTCGAAACAAATACTGTTGGGACGAACTTTAGGTTTTAAACGCAGAAATCTATCCGAGTTTTCATTTTAGCTCCAAAATCATCGTAATGCAACATTGGAATATTTTGCGCGAAACGTTTGCTCTAAAGAATCGAAACAATCACTTTCGGACGAACTTTCGAGTTTTGAACGCATAAATCTATCCTTGTTTTTAGGTTTTCTCTCCGAAACATTGTGATGCAAAGATTGGAATAGTTTACATTAAACGTTTATACCAAATCTTCGAAACAAACCATCCAGGGACGAACTTTAGGTTTTGAACGCATAAATCCTTATGATTTTTTTGGTTTTACCTCGCGAAACAGGGTGGTGCGACATTGGAATAGTTTACTTTCAAGGTTGGTTCCAAGAGCTCGAAACTAACACTCTGGAAACGAACATTAGGTTTTAAATGCTAAAATCTATCTCGAGTTTTTGGTTTTCCTCTTAAAAACATTGTGATGCAAAGATTGGAATAGCTTACATTAAGCGGCTTATGCCAAATCCTTGAAACAAACCGTCTAAGGACGAACTTTAGGTTTTCAACGCATAAATCCTTCTGATTTTTTTGGTTTTACCTCGCGAAACATGGGGATGCGACATTGGAATAGTTTACATTGAATGTTGCTGCCAAGAGCTCGAAACAAACACTCTTTGGACGAACTTTAGGTTTTAAACGCTGAAATCTATCCGAGTTTTGTGTTTTAGCACCCGAAACATCGTGATGACGAGTTGGAATATTTTGCCCAAACGCTTATGCGACAAAAGAATAGAAACAAACACTCTCAATACAAAATTTAGGTTTTCAATGCATAAATCTAACCGAGATTTTTGGTTTTCCTCCCAAACATTGTGATACAAAGATTCGAATAGTTTACATTAAACGTTTATGCCAAATCTTTGAAACAAACCGTCTTGGGACGAACCTTAGGTTTTCAACGCATAAATCCTTTTGCTTTTTTTTTGGTTTTACCTCGTGAAACATGGTGATGCGACATTGGAATATATTGCATTGAACATTGTTGCAAAAAGCTTGAAACAAACACTCTTATGACGAACTTTAGGTTTTAAACGTTGAAATCTATCCGACTTTTGTGTTTTAGCACCCGAAACATCGTAATGACAAGTTGGAATATTTTGCCCGAAACGTTTGCGACAAAGAATAGAAACAAACACTCTCAAGACAAAATTTAGGTTTTCAATGCATAAATCTATCCGAGATTTTTGGTTTTCCCTCCCGAAACATTGTGATACAGCATTGGAATAGTTTACATTAAACGTTTATGCCAAATCTTTGAAACAAACTGTCTAAGGACGAACTTTAGGTTTTCAACGCATAAATCCTTCTGACTTTTTGGTTTTACCTCGTGAAACAGGTGATGCGACATTGGAATAGTTTGCATTGACGTTGTTGCCAAAAGCTCGAAACAAATACTGTTGGGACGAACTTTAGGTTTTAAACGCAGAAATCTATCCGAGTTTTCATTTTAGCTCCAAAATCATCGTAATGCAACATTGGAATATTTTGCGCGAAACGTTTGCTCTAAAGAATCGAAACAATCACTTTCGGGACGAACTTTCGAGTTTTGAACGCATAAATCTATCCTTGTTTTTAGGTTTTCTCTCCCGAAACATTGTGATGCAGCATTGGAATAGTTTACATTAAACGTTTATACCAAATCTTCGAAACAAACCATCCAGGGACGAACTTTAGGTTTTGAACGCATAAATCCTTATGATTTTTTTGGTTTTACCTCGCGAAACAGGGTGGTGCGACATTGGAATAGTTTACTTTCAAGGTTGGTTCCAAGAGCTCGAAACTAACACTCTGGAAACGAACATTAGGTTTTAAATGCTAAAATCTATCTGAGTTTTTTGGTTTCCCTGCCGAAACATTGTGATGCAGCATTGGAATAGCTTACATTAAACGTTTATGCCAAATCCATGAAACAAACTGTCAAAGGACGAACTTTAGGTTTTCAACGCATAAATCCTTCTGATTTTTTTAATTTTACCTCGCGAAACATGGTGATGCGACATTGGAATAGTTTACATTGAACGTTGCTGCCAAGAGCTCGAAACAAACACTCTTTGGACGAACTTTAGGTTTTAAACGCTGAAATCTATCCGAGTTTTTCGTTTTAGCTCCCGAAACATCGTAATGCAACATTGGAATATTTTGCGCAAAACGTTTGAGCCAAAAAATCGAAACAAACACTCTCGGGACGAACTTTAGGGTTTTGAACGAATAAAACTATCCTAGTTTTTTTGTTTTCTCTCCCTAAACATTGTGATGCAGCATTGGTATAGTTTACATTAAATGTTTATGCCAAATCTTTCAAACAAACCGTCCAGGGACGAACTTTAGGTTTTAAATGCTAAAATCTATCTGAGTTTTTTGGTTTTCACTGCCGAAACATTGTGATGCAGCATTGGAATAGCTTACATTAAACGTTTATGCCAAATCCTTGAAACAAACCGTCTAAGGAAGAACTTTAGGTTTTCAACGCATAAATCCTTCTGATTTTTTTGGTTTTACCTCGCGAAACATGGTGATGCGACATTGGAATAGTTTACATTGAACGTTGCTGCCAAGAGCTCGAAACAAACACTCTTTCGACGAACTTTAGATTTTAAACGCTGAAATCTATCCGAGTTTTTCGTTTTAGCTCCCGAAACATCGTAATGCAACATTGGAATATTTTGCGCAAAACGTTTGAGCCAAAAAATCGAAACAAACACTCTCGGGACGAACTTTAGGGTTTTGAACGAATAAATCTATCCTAGTTTTTTTGTTTTCTCTCCCTAAACATTGTGATGCAGCATTGGTATAGTTTACATTAAATGTTTATGCCAAATCTTTCAAACAAACCGTCCAGGGACGAACTTTAGGTTTTCAATGCATAAATCCTTCTGATCTTTTTAGTTTACCTCGCGAAACATGGTGAGATGTGACATTGAAAAAGTTTACATTGAACGTTGTTGCGATAAGCTCGAAACAAACACTCTTGAGATGAACTTTAGATTTTAAACGCTGAAATCTATCCGAATTTTTTGTTTATCTCTGCTGAAACATTGTGATGCAACATTGGAATAGTTTACATTAAACGTTTATGCCAAATCTTTGAAACAAACCGTCTAGGGACGAACCTTAGGTTTTCAACGCATAAATCCTTTTGCTTTTTTTTGGTTTTACCTCGTGAAACATGGTGATGCGACATTGGAATATATTGCATTGAACATTGGTGCAAAAAGCTTGAAACAAACACTCTTATGACGAACTTTAGGTTTTAAACGTTGAAATCTATCCGACTTTTGTGTTTTAGCACCCGAAACATCGTAATGACAAGTTGGAATATTTTGCCCGAAACGTTTGCGACAAAGAATAGAAACAAACACTCTCAAGACAAAATTTAGGTTTTCAATGCATAAATCTATCCGAGATTTTTGGTTTTCCCTCCCGAAACATTGTGATACAGCATTGGAATAGTTTACATTAAACGTTTATGCCAAATCTTTGAAACAAACTGTCTAAGGACGAACTTTAGGTTGTCAACGCATAAATCCTTCTGACTTTTTGGTTTTACCTCGTGAAACAGGTGATGCGACATTGGAATAGTTTGCATTGACGTTGTTGCCAAAAGCTCGAAACAAATACTGTGGGGGACGAACTTTAGGTTTTAAACGCAGAAAATCTATCCGAGTTTTCATTTTAGCTCCAAAATCATCGTAATGCAACATTGGAATATTTTGCGCGAAACGCTTGCTCTAAAGAATCGAAACAATCACTTTCGGACGAACTTTCGAGTTTTGAACGCATAAATCTATCCTTGTTTTTAGGTTTTCTCTCCCGAAACATTGTGATGCAGCATTGGAATAGTTTACATTAAACGTTTATACCAAATCTTCGAAACAAACCATCCAGGGACGAACTTTAGGTTTTGAACGCATAAATCCTTATGATTTTTTTGGTTTTACCTCGCGAAAGCAGGTGGTGCGACATTGGAATAGTTTACTTTCAAGGTTGGTTCCAAGAGCTCAAAACTAACACTGGAACGAACATTAGGTTTTAAATGCTAAAATCTATCTCGAGTTTTTGGTTTTCCTGCCAAACATTGTGATGCAGCATTGGAATAGCTTACATTAAGCAGTTATGCCAAATCCTTGAAACAAACCGTCTAAGGACGAACTTTAGGTTTTCAACGCATAAATCCTTCTGATTTTTTTGGTTTTACCTCGCGAAACATGGGGATGCGACATTGGAATAGTTTACATTGAATGTTGCTGCCAAGAGCTCGAAACAAACACTCTTTGGACGAACTTTAGGTTTTAAACGCTGAAATCTATCCGAGTTTTGTGTTTTAGCACCCGAAACATCGTGATGACGAGTTGGAATATTTTGCCCGAAACGTTTGCGACAAAGAATAGAAACAAACACTCTCAATACAAAATTTAGGTTTTCAATGCATAAATCTAACCGAGATTTTTGGTTTTCCCTCCCGAAACATTGTGATACAGCATTGGAATAGTTTACATTAAACGTTTATGCCAAATCTTTGAAACAAACCGTCTTGGGACGAACCTTAGGTTTTCAACGCATAAATCCTTTTGCTTTTTTTTTGGTTTTACCTCGTGAAACATGGTGATGCGACATTGGAATATATTGCATTGAACATTGTTGCAAAAATCTTGAAACAAACACTCTTATGACGAACTTTAGGTTTTAAACGTTGAAATCTATCCGACTTTTGTGTTTTAGCACCCGAAACATCGTAATGACAAGTTGGAATATTTTGCCCGAAACGTTTGCGACAAAGAATAGAAACAAACACTCTCAAGACAAAATTTAGGTTTTCAATGCATAAATCTATCCGAGATTTTTGGTTTTCCCTCCCGAAACATTGTGATACAGCATTGGAATAGTTTACATTAAACGTTTATGCCAAATCTTTGAAACAAATCGTCTAAGGATTTAACTTTAGGTTTTCAACGCATAAATCCTTCCGACTTTTGGTTTTACCTCGTGAAACAGGTGATGCGACATTGGAATAGTTTGCATTGACGTTGTTGCCAAAAGCTCAAACAAATATCGTTGGGGGGCGAACTTTAGGTTTTAAACGCAGAAATCTATCCGAGTTTTCATTTTAGCTCCAAAATCATCGTAATGCAACATTGGAATATTTTGCGCGCGAAACGCTTGTTCTAAAGAATCGAAACAATCACTTTCGGACGAACTTTCGAGTTTTGAACGCATAAATCTATCCTTGTTTTTAGGTTTTCTCTCCCGAAACATTGTGATGCAAAGATTGGAATAGTTTACATTAAACGTTTATACCAAATCTTCAAACAAACCATCCAGGGACGAACTTTACGTTTTGAACGCATAAATCCTTATGATTTTTTGGTTTTACCTCGCGAACAGGTGGTGCGACATTGGAATAGTTTACTTTCAAGGTTGGTTCCAAGAGCTCAAAACTAACACTCTGGAACGAACATTAGGTTTTAAATGCTAAAATCTATCTCGAGTTTTTGGTTTTTCCTAAAAAACATTGTGATGCGAAGATTGGAATAGCTTACATTAAGCAGTTATGCCAAATCCTTGAAACAAATCGTCTAAGGGCGAACTTTAGGTTTTCAACGCATAAATCCTTCGATTTTTTTTGGTTTTACCTCGCGAAACATGGGGATGCGACATTGGAATAGTTTACATTGAACGCTGTTTGCCAAGAGCTCAAACAAACACTCTTTGGACGAACTTTAGGTTTTAAACGCTGAAATCTATCCGAGTTTTTCGTTTTAGCTCCCGAAACATCGTAATGCAACATTGGAATATTTTGCGCAAAACGTTTGAGCCAAAAAATCGAAACAAACACTCTCGGGACGAACTATAGGGTTTTGAACGAATAAATCTATCCTAGTTTTTTTGTTTTCTCTCCCTAAACATTGTGATGCAGCATTGGTATAGTTTACATTAAAACGAAAACCTAAAGTTCGTCCCTGGATGGTTTGTTTCGAAGATTTGGTATAAACGTTTAATGTAAACTATTCCAATGCTGCATCACAATGTTTTGGGAGAGAAAACCTAAAAACTAGGATAGATTTATGCGTTCAAAACTCTAAAGTTCGTCCCGAAAGTGATTGTTTCGATTCTTTAGCGCAAACGTTTCGCGCAAAATATTCCAATGTTGCATTACGATGTTTTTGGAGCTAAAATGAAAACTCGGAAAGATTTCTGCGTTTAAAACCTAAAGTTCGTCCCAACAGTATTTGTTTCGAGCTTTTGGCAACAACGTCAATGCAAACTATTCCAATGTCGCATCACCGCTTCACGAGGTAAAACCAAAAAGTCAGAAGGATTTATGCGTTGAAAACCTAAAGTTCGTCCTTAAACAGTTTGTTTCAAAGATTTGGCATAAACGTTTAATGTAAACTATTCCAATGCTGTATCACAATGTTTCGGGAGGGATACCAAAAATCTCGGTTAGATTTATGCATTGAAAACCTAAATTTTGTATTGAGAGTGTTTGTTTCTATTCTTTGTCGCAAACGTTTCGGGCAAAATATTCCAACTCGTCATTACGATGTTTCGGGTGCTAAAACACAAAAGTCGGATAGATTTCAACGTTTAAACCCTAAAGTTCGTCATAAGAGTGTTTGTTTCAAGCTTTTTGCAACAACGTTCAATGCAATATATTCCAATGTCGCATCACCATGTTTCACGAGGTAAAACCAAAAAAAAGCAAAAGGATTTATGCGTTGAAACCCTAAGGTTCGTCCCTAGACGGTTTGTTTCAAAGATTTGGCATAAACGTTTAATGTAAACTATTCCAATGCTGCATCACAATGTTTCAGCAGAGATAAACAAAAAACTCGGATAGATTTCAGCGTTTAAAATTTAAAGTTCATCTCAAGAGTGTTTGTTTCGAGCTTTTCGCAACAACGTTCAATGTAAACTTTTTCAATGTCACATCTCACCATGTTTCGCGAGGTAAACTAAAAAGATCAGAAGGATTTATGCATTGAAAACCTAAATTTCGTCCCTAGACGGTTTGTTTGAAAGATTTGGCATAAACATTTCATGTAAACTATACCAATGCTGCATCACAATGTGTAGGGAGAGAAAACAAAAAAACTAGGATAGATTTATTCGTTCAAAACCCTAAAGTTCGTCCCGAGAGTGTTTGTTTCGATTTTTTGGCTCAAACGTTTTGCGCAAAATATTGAAATGTTGCATTACGATGTTTTGGGAGCTAAAACGAAAAACTCGGATAGATTTCAGCGTTTAAAACCTAAAGTTCGTCCAAAGAGTGTTTGTTTCGAGCTCTTGGCAGCAACGTTCAATGTAAACTATTCCAATATCGCATCCACATGTTTCGCGAGGTAAAACCAAAAAAATCAGAAGGATTTATGCGTTGAAAACCTAAAGTTCGTCCTTAGACGGTTTGTTTCAAGGATTTGGCATAAACGTTTAATGTAAGCTATTCCAATGCTGCATCACAATGTTTCGGCAGGGAAAACCAAAAAACTCAGATAGATTTTAGCATTTAAAACCTAATGTTCGTTTCCAGAGTGTTAGTTTCGAGCTCTTGGAACCAACCTTGAAAGTAAACTATTCCAATGTCGCACCACCTCGCTTTCGCGAGGTAAAACCAAAAAAATCAGAAGGATTTATGCGTTCAAAACCTAAAGTTCGTCCCTGGATGGTTTGTTTCGAAGATTTGGTATAAACGTTTAATGTAAACTATTCCAATGCTGCATCACAATGTTTCGGGAGAGAAAACCTAAAAACTAGGATAGATTTATGCGTTCAAAACTCTAAAGTTCGTCTCGAAAGTGATTGTTTCGATTCTTTAGCGCAAACGTTTCGCCCAAAAAATATTCCAATGTTGCATTACGATGTTTTTGGAGCTAAAATGAAAACTCGGATAGATTTCTGCGTTTAAAACCTAAAGTTCGTCCCAACAGTATTTGTTTCGAGCTTTTGGCAACAACGTCAATGCAAACTATTCCAATGTCGCATCACCTGTTTCACGAGGTAAAACCAAAAAGTCAGAAGGATTTATGCGTTGAAAACCTAAAGTTCGTCCTTAGACAGTTTGTTTCAAAGATTTGGCATAAACGTTTAATGTAAACGATTCCAATGTTGTATCACAATGTTTCAGGAGGGAAAACCAAAAATCTCGGATAGATTTATGCATTGAAAACCTAAATTTTGTCTTGAGAGTGTTTGTTTCTATTCTTTGTCGCAAACGTTTCGGGCAAAATATTCCAACTTATCATTACGATGTTTCGGGTGCTAAAACACAAAAGTCGGATAGATTTCAACGTTTAAACCCTAAAGTTCGTCATAAGAGTGTTTGTTTCAAGCTTTTTGCAACAACGTTCAATGCAATATATTCCAATGTCGCATCACCATGTTTCACGAGGTAAAACCAAAAAAAAGCAAAAGGATTTATGCGTTGAAAACCTAAGGTTCGTCCCTAGACGGTTTGTTTCAAAGATTTGGCATAAACGTTTAATGTAAACTATTCCAATGCTGCATCACAATGTTTCAACAGAGATAAACAAAAAACTCAGATAGATTTCAGCGTTTAAAATCTAAAGTTCATCTCAAGAGTGTTTGTTTCGAGCTTTTCGCAACAACGTTCAATGTAAACTTTTTCAATGTTACATCTCACCATGTTTCGCGAGGTAAACTAAAAAGATCAGAAGGATTTATGCATTGAAAATCTAAAGTTCGTCCCTAGACGGTTTGTTTGAAAGATTTGGCATAAACATTTAATGTAAACTATACCAATGCTGCATCACAATGTTTCGGGAGAGAATACCTAAAAACTAGGATAGATTTATGCGTTCAAAACTCTAAAGTTCGTCCCGAAAGTGATTGTTTCGATTCTTTAGCGCAAACGTTTCGCGCAAAATATTCCAATGTTGCATTACGATGTTTTTGGAGCTAAAATGAAAACTCGGATAGATTTCAGCGTTTAAAACCTAAAGTTCGTCCAAAGAGTGTTTGTTTCGAGCTCTTGGCAGCAACGTTCAATGTATACTATTCCAATATCGCATCCCCATGTTTCGCGAGGTAAAACCAAAAAAATCAGAAGGATTTATGCGTTGAAAACCTAAAGTTCATCCTTAGACGGTTTGTTTCAAGGATTTGCCATAAACGTTTAATGTAAGCTATTCCAATGTTGCATCACAATGTTTCGGCAGGGAAAACCAAAAAACTCAGATAGATTTTAGCATTTAAAACCTAATGTTTGTTTCCAGAGTGTTAGTTTCGAGCTCTTGGAACCAACCTTGAAAGTAAACTATTCCAATGTCGCACCACCCTGTTTCGCGAGGTAAAACCAAAAAAATCAGAAGGATTTATGCGTTCAAAACCTAAAGTTTGTCCCTTGATGGTTTTGTTTCAAGATTTGGTATAAACGTTTAATGTAAACTATTCCAATGCTGGCATCACAATGTTTCGGGAGAGAAAACCTAAAAACTAGGATAGATTTATGCGTTCAAAACTCTAAAGTTCGTCCCGAAAGTGATTGTTTCGATTCTTTAGCGCAAACATTTCGCGCAAAATATTCCAATGTTGCATTACGATGTTTTTGGAGCTAAAATGAAAACTCGGATAGATTTCTGCGTTTAAAACCTAAAGTTCGTCCCAACAGTATTTGTTTCGAGCTTTTGGCAACAACGTCAATGCAAACTATTCCAATGTCGCATCACCTGTTTCACGAGGTAAAACCAAAAAGTCAGAAGGATTTATGCGTTGAAAACCTAAAGTTCGTCCTTAGAACAGTTTGTTTCAAAGATTTGGCATAAACGTTTAATGTAAACTATTCCAATGTCAGTATCACAATGTTTCAAGGGAAAACCAAAAATCTCGGATAGATTTATGCATTGAAAACCTAAATTTTGTCTTGAGAGTGTTTGTTTCTATTCTTTGTCGCAAACGTTTTCGGGCAAAATATTCCAACTTGTCATTACGATGTTTCGGGTGCTAAAACACAAAAGTCGGATAGATTTCAACGTTTAAACCCTAAAGTTCGTCATAAGAGTGTTTGTTTCAAGCTTTTTGCAACAACGTTCAATGCAATATATTCCAATGTCGCATCACCATGTTTCACGAGGTAAAACCAAAAAAAAGCAAAAGGATTTATGCGTTGAAACCCTAAGGTTCGTCCCTAGACGGTTTGTTTCAAAGATTTGGCATAAACGTTTAATGTAAACTATTCCAATGCTGCATCACAATGTTTCAGCAGAGATAAACAAAAAACTCGGATAGATTTCAGCGTTTAAAATCTAAAGTTCATCTCAAGAGTGTTTGTTTGGAGCTTTTCGCAACAACGTTCAATGTAAACTTTTTCAATGTCACATCTCACCATGTTTCGCGGGGTAAACTAAAAAGATCAGAAGGATTTATGCATTGAAAACCTAAAGTTCGTCCCAGGACGGTTTGTTTGAAAGATTTGGCATAAACATTTAATGTAAACTATACCAATGCTGCATCACAATGTTTAGGGAGAGAAAACAAAAAAACTAGGATAGATTTATTCGTTCAAAACCCAAAAGTTCGTCCCGAGAGTGTTTGTTTCGATTTTTTGGCTCAAACGTTTTGCGCAAAATATTCCAATGTTGCATTACGATGTTTCGGGAGATAAAACGAAAAACTCGGATTGATTTCAGCGTTTAAAACCTAAAGTTCGTCCAAAGAGTGTTTGTTTCGAGATCTTGGCAGCAACGTTCAATGTAAACTATTCCAATGTCGCATCACCATGTTTCACGAGGTAAAACCAAAAAAAAGCAAAAGGATTTATGCGTTGAAACCCTAAGGTTCGTCCCTAGACGGTTTGTTTCAAAGATTTGGCATAAACGTTTAATGTAAACTATTCCAATGCTGCATCACAATGTTTCAGCAGAGATAAACAAAAAACTCGGATAGATTTCAGCGTTTAAAATCTGAAGTTCATCTCAAGAGTGTTTATTTCGAGCTTGTCGCAACAACGTTCAATGTAAACTTTTTCAATGTCACATCTCACCATGTTTCGCGAGGTAAACTAAAAAGATCAGAAGGATTTATGCATTGAAAACCTAAAGTTCGTCCCTGGACGGTTTGTTTGAAAGATTTGGCATAAACATTTAATGTAAACTATACCAATGCTGCATCACAATGTTTAGGGAGAGAAAACAAAAAAACTAGGATAGATTTATTCCTTCAAAACCCAAAAGTTCGTCCCGAGATAGTTTGTTTCGATTTTTTGGCTCAAACGTTTTGCGAAAAATATTCCAATGTTGTATTACGATGTTTCGGGAGCTAAAACGAAAAACTCGGATAGATTTCAGCGTTTAAAACCTAAAGTTCGTCCAAAGAGTGTTTGTTTCGAGCTCTTGGCAGCAACGTTCAATGTAAACTATTCCAATGTCGCATCCCCATGTTTCGCGAGGTAAAACCAAAAAAATCAGAAGGATTTATGCATTGAAAACCTAAAGTTCGTCCTTAGACGGTTTGTTTAAAGGATTTGGCATAAACGCTTAATGTAAGCTATTCCAATGCTGCATCACAATGTTTCGGCAGGGAAAACCAAAAAACTCAGATAGATTTTAGCATTTAAAACCTAATGTTCGTTTCCAGAGTGTTAGTTTCGAGCTCTTGGAACCAACCTTGAAAGTAAACTATTCCAATGTCGCACCACCCTGTTTCGCGAGGTAAAACCAAAAAAATCAGAAGGATTTATGCGTTCAAAACCTAAAGTTCGTCCCTGGATGGTTTGTTTCGAAAATTTGGTATAAACGTTTAATGTAAACTATTCCAATGCTGCATCACAATGTTTCGGGAGAGAAAACCTAAAAACTAGGATAGATTTATGCGTTCAAAACTCTAAAGTTCGTCCCGAAATTGATTGTTTCGATTCTTTAGCGCAAACGTTTCGCGCAAAATATTCCAATGTTGCATTACGATGTTTTTGGAGCTAAAATGAAAACTCGGATAGATTTCTGCGTTTAAAACCTAAAGTTCGTCCCAACAGTATTTGTTTGGAGCTTTTGGCAACAACGTCAATGCAAACTATTCCAATGTCGCATCACCTGTTTCACGAGGTAAAACCAAAAAGTCAGAAGGATTTATGCGTTGAAAACCTAAAGTTCGTCCTTAGACAGTTTGTTTCAAAGATTTGGCATAAACGTTTAATGTAAACTATTCCAATGCTGTATCACAATGTTTCGAGATGGAAAACCAAAAATCTCGGATAGATTTATGCATTGAAAACCTAAATTTTGTCTTGAGAGTGTTTGTTTCTATTCTTTGTCGCAAACGTTTTCGGGCAAAATATTCCAACTTGTCATTACGATGTTTCGGGTGCTAAAACACAAAAGTCGGATAGATTTCAACGTTTAAACCCTAAAGTTCGTCATAAGAGTGTTTGTTTCAAGCTTTTTGCAACAACGTTCAATGCAATATATTCCAATGTCGCATCACCATGTTTCACGAGGTAAAACCAAAAAAAAGCAAAAGGATTTATGCGTTGAAACCCTAAGGTTCGTCCCTAGACGGTTTGTTTGAAAGATTTGGCATAAACGTTTAATGTAAACTATTCCAATGCTGCATCACAATGTTTCAGCAGAGATAAACAAAAAACTCGGATAGATTTCAGCGTTTAAAATCTAAAGTTCATCTCAAGAGTGTTTGTTTCGAGCTTTTCGCAACAACGTTCAATGTAAACTTTTTCAATGTCACATCTCACCATGTTTCGCGAGGTAAACTAAAAAGATCAGAAGGATTTATGCATTGAAAACCTAAAGTTCGTCCCTGGACGGTTTGTTTGAAAGATTTGGCATAAACATTTAATGTAAACTATACCAATGCTGCATCACAATGTTTAGGGAGAGAAAACAAAAAAACTAGGATAGATTTATTCGTTCAAAACCCTAAAGTTCGTCCCGAGAGTGTTTGTTTCGATTTTTTGGCTCAAACGTTTTGCTCAAAATATTCCAATGTTGCATTACGATGTTTCGGGAGCTAAAACGAAAAACTCGGATAGATTTCAGCGTTTAAAACCTAAAGTTCGTCCAAAGAGTGTTTGTTTCGAGCTCTTGGCAGCAACGTTCAATGTAAACTATTCCAATGTCGCATCACCATGTTTCGCGAGGTAAAACCAAAAAAATCAGAAGGATTTATGCGTTGAAAACCTAAAGTTCGTCCTTAGACGGTTTGTTTCAAGGATTTGGCATAAACGCTTAATGTAAGCTATTCCAATGCTGCATCACAATGTTTCGGCAGGGAAAACCAAAAAACTCAGATAGATTTTAGCATTTAAAACCTAATGTTCGTTTCCAGAGTGTTAGTTTCGAGCTCTTGGAACCAACCTTGAAAGTAAACTATTCCAATGTCGCACCACCTGCTTTCGCGAGGTAAAACCAAAAAAATCGTAAGGATTTATGCGTTCAAAACCTAAAGTTCGTCCCCTGGATGGTTTGTTTCGAAAATTTGGTATAAACGTTTAATGTAAACTATTCCAATGCTGCATCACAATGTTTCGGGAGAGAAAACCTAAAAACTAGGATAGATTTATGCGTTCAAAACTCTAAAGTTCGTCCCGAAAGTGATTGTTTCGATTCTTTAGCGCAAACGTTTCGCGCAAAATATTCCAATGTTGCATTACGATGTTTTTGGAGCTAAAATGAAAACTCGGATAGATTTCTGCGTTTAAAACCTAAAGTTCGTCCCCAACAATGATTTGTTTGGAGCTTTTGGCAACAACGTCAATGCAAACTATTCCAATGTCGCATCACCTGTTTCACGAGGTAAAACCAAAAAGTCAGAAGGATTTATGCGTTGAAAACCTAAAGTTCGTCCTTAGACAGTTTGTTTCAAAGATTTGGCATAAACGTTTAATGTAAACTATTCCAATGCTGTATCACAATGTTTCGAGATGGAAAACCAAAAATCTCGGATAGATTTATGCATTGAAAACCTAAATTTTGTCTTGAGAGTGTTTGTTTCTATTCTTTGTCGCAAAAGCGTTTTGGGCAAAATATTCCAACTTGTCATTACGATGTTTCGGTGCTAAAACACAAAAGTCGGATAGATTTCAACGCTTAAACCCTAAAGTTCGTCATAAGAGTGTTTGTTTCAAGCTTTTTGCAACAACGTTCAATGCAATATATTCCAATGTCGCATCACCATGTTTCACGAGGTAAAACCAAAAAAAAGCAAAAGGATTTATGCGTTGAAACCCTAAGGTTCGTCCCTAGACGGTTTGTTTGAAAGATTTGGCATAAACGTTTAATGTAAACTATTCCAATGCTGCATCATAATGTTTCAGCAGAGATAAACAAAAAACTCGGATAGATTTCAGCGTTTAAAATCTAAAGTTCATCTCAAGAGTGTTTGTTTCGAGCTTTTCGCAACAACGTTCAATGTAAACTTTTTCAATGTCACATCTCACCATGTTTCGCGAGGTAAACTAAAAAGATCAGAAGGATTTATGCATTGAAAACCTAAAGTTCGTCCCTGGACGGTTTGTTTGAAAGATTTGGCATAAACATTTAATGTAAACTATACCAATGCTGCATCACAATGTTTAGGGAGAGAAAACAAAAAAACTAGGATAGATTTATTCGTTCAAAACCCAAAAGTTCGTCCCGAGAGTGTTTGTTTCGATTTTTGGCTCAAACGTTTTGCAAAAATATTCCAATGTTGCATTACGATGTTTCGGGAGATAAAACGAAAAACTTCGGATTGATTTCAAATAAAACCTAAAGTTCGTCCAAAGAGTGTTTGTTTTTGAGATCTTGGCAAAGAACGTTCAATGTAAACTATTCCAATGTCGCATCACCATGTTTCACGAGGTAAAACCAAAAAAAAGCAAAAGGATTTATGCGTTGAAACCCTAAGGTTCATCCCTAGACGGTTTGTTTCAAAGATTTGGCATAAACGTTTAATGTAAACTATTCCAATGCTGCATCACAATGTTTCAGCAGAGATAAACAAAAACTTCGGATAGATTTCAGCGCTTAAAATCTGAAGTTCATCTCAAGAGTGTTTGTTTCGAGCTTGTCGCAACAACGTTCAATGTAAACTTTTTCAATGTCACATCTCACCATGTTTCGCGAGGTAAACTAAAAAGATCAGAAGGATTTATGCATTGAAAACCTAAAGTTCGTCCCTGGACGGTTTGTTTGAAAGATTTGGCATAAACATTTAATGTAAACTATACCAATGCTGCATCACAATGTTTAGGGAGAGAAAACAAAAAAACTAGGATAGATTTATTCGTTCAAAACCCAAAAGTTCGTCCCGAGATAGTTTGTTTCGATTTTTTGGCTCAAACGTTTTGCGAAAAATATTCCAATGTTGTATTACGATGTTTCGGGAGCTAAAACGAAAAACTCGGATAGATTTCAGCGTTTAAAACCTAAAGTTCGTCCAAAGAGTGTTTGTTTCGAGCTCTTGGCAGCAACGTTCAATGTAAACTATTCCAATGTCGCATCCCCATGTTTCGCGAGGTAAAACCAAAAAAATCAGAAGGATTTATGCGTTGAAAACCTAAAGTTCGTCCTTAGACGGTTTGTTTCAAGGATTTGGCATAAACGCTTAATGTAAGCTATTCCAATGCTGCATCACAATGTTTCGGCAGGGAAAACCAAAAAACTCAGATAGATTTTAGCATTTAAAACCTAATGTTCGTTTCAGTGTTAGTTTCGAGCTCTTGGAACCAACCTTGAAAGTAAACTATTCCAATGTCGCACCACCCCCTGTTTCGCGAGGTAAAACCAAAAAATCGGAAGATTTATGCGTTCAAAACCTAAAGTTCGTCCTGGATGGTTTGTTTCAAAATTTGGTATAAACGTTTAATGTAAACTATTCCAATGCTGCATCACAATGTTTCGGGAGAGAAAACCTAAAAACTAGGATAGATTTATGCGTTCAAAACTCTAAAGTTCGTCCCGAAAGTGATTGTTTCGATTCTTTAGCGCAAACGTTTACGCATAAAATATTCCAATGTTGCATTACGATGTTTTTGGAGCTAAAATGAAAACTTCGGATAGATTTCGCGTTTAAAACCTAAAGTTCGTCCCAACAATGATTTGTTTGGAGCTTTTGGCAACAACGTCAATGCAAACTATTCCAATGTCGCATCACCTGTTTCACGAGGTAAAACCAAAAAGTCAGAAGGATTTATGCGTTGAAAACCTAAAGTTCGTCCTTAGACAGTTTGTTTCAAAGATTTGGCATAAACGTTTAATGTAAACTATTCCAATGCTGTATCACAATGTTTCGAGATGGAAAACCAAAAATCTCGGATAGATTTATGCATTGAAAACCTAAATTTTGTCTTGAGAGTGTTTGTTTCTATTCTTTGTCGCAAACGTTTTCGGGCAAAATATTCCAACTTGTCATTACGATGTTTCGGGTGCTAAAACACAAAAGTCGGATAGATTTCAACGTTTAAACCCTAAAGTTCGTCATAAGAGTGTTTGTTTCAAGCTTTTTGCAACAACGTTCAATGCAATATATTCCAATGTCGCATCACCATGTTTCACGAGGTAAAACCAAAAAAGCAAAAAAAGGATTTATGCGTTGAAACCCTAAGGTTCGTCCCTAGACGGTTTGTTTGAAAGATTTGGCATAAACGTTTAATGTAAACTATTCCAATGCTGCATCACAATGTTTCAGCAGAGATAAACAAAAAACTCGGATAGATTTCAGCGTTTAAAATCTAAAGTTCATCTCAAGAGTGTTTGTTTCGAGCTTTTCGCAACAACGTTCAATGTAAACTTTTTCAATGTCACATCTCACCATGTTTCGCGAGGTAAACTAAAAAGATCAGAAGGATTTATGCATTGAAAACCTAAAGTTCGTCCCTGGACGGTTTGTTTGAAAGATTTGGCATAAACATTTAATGTAAACTATACCAATGCTGCATCACAATGTTTAGGGAGAGAAAACAAAAAAACTAGGATAGATTTATTCGTTCAAAACCCAAAAGTTCGTCCCGAGATAGTTTGTTTCGATTTTTTGGCTCAAACGTTTTGCGAAAAATATTCCAATGTTGTATTACGATGTTTCGGGAGCTAAAACGAAAAACTCGGATAGATTTCAGCGTTTAAAACCTAAAGTTCGTCCAAAGAGTGTTTGTTTCGAGCTCTTGGCAAAGAACGTTCAATGTAAACTATTCCAATGTCGCATCCCCATGTTTCGCGAGGTAAAACCAAAAAAATCAGAAGGATTTATGCGTTGAAAACCTAAAGTTCGTCCTTAGACGGTTTGTTTCAAGGATTTGGCATAAACGCTTAATGTAAGCTATTCCAATGCTGCATCACAATGTTTCGGCAGGGAAAACCAAAAAACTCAGATAGATTTTAGCATTTAAAACCTAATGTTCGTTTCCAGAGTGTTAGTTTCGAGCTCTTGGAACCAACCTTGAAAGTAAACTATTCCAATGTCGCACCACCCTGTTTCGCGAGGTAAAACCAAAAAAATCAGAAGGATTTATACGTTCAAAACCTAAAGTTCGTCCCTGGATGGTTTGTTTCGAAGATTTGGTATAAACGTTTAATGTAAACTATTCCAATGCTGCATCACAATGTTTCGGGAGAGAAAACCTAAAAACTAGGATAGATTTATGCGTTCAAAACTCTAAAATTCGTCCCGAAAGTGATTGTTTCGATTCTTTAGCGCAAACGTTTCGCGCAAAATATTCCAATGTTGCATTACGATGTTTTGGGAGCTAAAATGAAAACTCAAATAGATTTCTCCGTTTAAAACCTAAAGTTCGTCCCCACAGTATTTGTTTCGAGATTTTAGCAACAACGTCAATGCAAACTATTCCAATGTCGCATCACCTGTTTCACGAGGTAAAACCAAAAAGTCAGAAGGATTTATGCGTTGAAAACCTAAAGTTCGTCCTTAGACAGTTTGTTTCAAAGATTTGGCATAAACGTTTAATGTAAACTATTCCAATGCTGTATCACAATGTATCGGGAGGGAAAACCAAAAATCTCGGATAGATTTATGCATTGAAAACCTAAATTTTGTCTTGAGAGTGTTTGTTTCTATTCTTTGTCGCAAACGTTTCGGGCAAAATATTCCAACTTGTCATTACGATGTTTCGGGTGCTAAAACACAAAAGTCGGATAGATTTCAACGTTTAACCCTAAAGTTCGTCATAAGAGTGTTTGTTTCAAGCTTTTTGCAACAACGTTCAATGCAATATATTCCAATGTCGCATCACCATGTTTCACGATGTAAAACCAAAAAAAAGCAAAAGGATTTATGCGTTGAAAACCTAAGGTTCGTCCCTAGACGGTTTGTTTCAAAGATTTGGCATAAACGTTTAATGTAAACTATTCCAATGCTGCATCACAATGTGTCAGCAGAGATAAACGAAAAACTCGGATAGATTTCAGCGTTTAAAATCTAAAGTTCATCTCAAGAGTGTTTGCTTCGAGCTTTTCGCAACAACGTTCAATGTAAACTTTTTCAATGTCACATCTCACCATGTTTCGCGAGGTAAACTAAAATGATCAGAAGGATTTATGCATTGAAAACCTAGAGTTCGTCCCTGGACGGTTTGTTTGAAAGATTTGGCATAAACATTTAATGTAAACTATACCAATGCTGCATCACAATGTTTAGGGAGAGAAAACAAAAAAACTAGGATAGATTTATTCGTTCAAAACCCTAAAGTTCGTCCCGAGAGTGTTTGTTTCGATTTTTTGGCTCAAACGTTTTGCTCAAAATATTCCAATGTTGCATTACGATGTTTCAGGAGCTAAAACGAAAAACACGGATAGATTTCAGCGTTTAAAACCTAAAGTTCGTCCAAAGAGTGTTTGTTTCGAGCTCTTGGCAACATCGTTCAATGTAAACTATTCCAATGTCGCATCACCATGTTTCGCGAGGTAAAACCAAAAAAATCAGAAGGATTTATGCGTTCAAAACCTAAAGTTCGTCCTTAGACGGTTTGTTTAAAGGATTTGGCATAAACGTTTAATGTAAGCAATTCCAATGCTGCTTCACAATGTTTCGGCAGGGAAAACCAAAAAACTGTGATAGATTTTAGCATTTAAAACCTAATGTTCGTTTCCAGAGTGTTAGTTTCGAGCTCTTGGAACCAACCTTGAAAGTAAACTATTCCAATGTAACGACCCAGGTTTTCATCCCGGTCTTCCAGGTATGCCCTAGGGGTATTTTAGTAATTTGGTCGGGCCGTCAGGACCGTTTATGTCTTTTTCCAGTTGCTAAAATTATTGGATGGATTTATGAAGGTTTTTTAGGCTTTGTGGTTTGGTTTGAGCATGGGTAGATGCAAAAGTAAAAATAAAGGAATTTGTGCTACAGCGGGGGTTTGAACCCGGGTCTCCTGGGAAGCTTGTAGAGATGTGTGCCAATTGAGCCATTAGGTGCTCTTGTTGCTCTTTCTGCATCACATCTTAGTTAACCTTGGATCTTTGGTGTTTGGTGCATTTGGTTAAATGAAATAGAAATTAGGTTTGTTGTGTTTTCTTCTCCAAAAGAGTTGTGGCCGCCCAAGCTTTCTCCCAAGCTCTCCTTGCCGATTCTTCATCCTTGCAGCTCCCTTGGATCGTTCATCATCATTCCGGGTAAGTCTTCATCCTCTTCATCTTCTCGATTTGGGTGTTCTTGTTGGCCGAAGGTAAGGAGAAGAGCTTGTGTGTGTGTGTGTGTTGTAGCGGTGCGCCCAAAGATGCCCAGATCTGCCAAAGAAGAAGCCCAGCCGCCCAGATCGCCTAGCAGCAAGCCCAGGCTGCCCAGATCGCGCAGCAGCAGGCACCAGGCCGCCCAGACCGCCAGCCGTCGCGGCCGTCGCGCGCCTGCTGCTTGAGCCCAGCAGCGCGCGCGCGTCGCGCGCCGCGCGCCGCTCCTCGCTCTCTGCTGCTGCGAGCGCATCGCGTCGCTCGCCTCGCGCCAGGCAAGCTCGTCTCGTCCGCTTGCCAGCGCGCGCCCTGCCGCCTCCTCGCCTGCCGCCGTCAGCGCCAGTGTGCGGTCCACTGCGCCATCACCCCTTCTGCGCCCGCGGCGCCCAGCCAGAAGAGCCCCGCCGTGCTGCCGCCTCGTCCAGCGTGTCGATCGTGCCGTGTGAGTGCCCCGAGCCGAGCATGCTTGTTTTATTATATTTTTTAGGGCTATGATTGTGATTTCTATTGTGTTTGTTAGGTTCTCGTTATCTAGCTTGGGATCGATCGCAGCGTAGGATTTTGTGTGTAGTTTCCCCCGGCAAAGGTAAGGATCTCTTACCGGAGTTGTGTGGACCCTGCGATGTTCTATGTGATTGTTGTTTGTATGTTTGTTTGTGATTATCAGCATGTATAGTTTAGGTGCTCTGTACTGAATTCCTAACTAGCATGACTTCGTATGTTGTTCTCTCATGTTAGCCCATGCTAGGTTGTTCCGTTCTAGCATGCTCATATCTGTTCTTGCTTCGTAGTACCATGCTAGGTTCGTTGTATCTGTTGAGCACGTTTTGGATTGTATTGGATTGTATGTTATTGATATGATAGGTTAAAGTGTAGGTAGGTAGCATCATCCGGCCTCGATGCATAAAGTATCTTGCATCCATGGCGGGGACGTCGAGACGCTTCTCGTCCACTGGACCCCGTTAGGTTTAGCTAACCCGACCGGTGGGCCCCGCAATCTTGGGTGAGGGTGGCGGTATTAAATGCCCCAACGGTCGGGATGATGACTTGGCATTGCCTCGTCCCCGACGATCGGCACGCCTCGGCGTGTTCGGGCGCGTAGCCCTTGATTGCCACTGTTAGGGCAAGAACCGCTTCTGGTGTAAGCCTACCACGGCCGGTTCCTTAGCCTCAAAGCGGTGGTTCGAGCTAACATAGTTCACGTGTCCGTGTCTCACACCCTATGTCGGTGACACCGATCCGGAGATTTAGTTAGGCGTGGTGGATCGGACATGGGCGACTTGCCCACTAGACCCGCACCCCCATAGTCTGCGATAGCACGCGGTGCATGCTTACGCTCATTACTGGTAGCCGACCGGGAGAGCTCCTCGGGATCTTGAGCTAGTGTACCTTTCGTGTCGACGACGAGACAGCCGAGGCCGAGACTTGGTTCTCGTATAGGGCGTATTGTGTGGTGTGGATTATTCCGGACTAAGACCACGAGTTGGCATCCGAGGTCCAAGTGTGGACTTAAGCTATGTGCTCTATTATGTGTTTATGTTCATAGCTTGCATACACTCATCTAGATGACCATGTGCATCGTATTGTACCCCGGTTGGGGATTCTTCTTGAGTAATTCGTTACTCACCCTTACTTATCTTTCAGGTAACCATGGCGCGAGGCGGGATGGTCAAGGAGGAGCTATGATCATGGGAACGTCTTTGTCGTCTCGACTTTTTATTTCTATGACTCTTGTCTTTCATTTTCCCTGAATGCATGTGGCGGGCACGAGCCCTAGGATGTTTTCTGAATGATTTTGTGGATTCCCGCTTTATTGAATTTGAGGATGTTTCAAATGTTTTAATAAATCTCTGATCGAGTGTACGTTTTGGAAATGTATTTGCCTTGAAACAGTGCTTGGAGACAGGGACGAGTTTCAAAGAAACTATATTGATTTCTGATTGAACCTTGATTGTTTTGTTTTAATTGGGAATCAAAACTTATTTGCATATTATCCTTTCCTTTGAATGCATGCATTGGGGTAAAGGCCTATTTAGAGCCCCTTTTTGGTCGGGTCTTTACTGATTGGTATCGAGCTCGAGTCATAGATTCTCAGTAGTGACCTTTTTGTTGTAGGTCGTTTTTCCATGATCATCAAGACTCAAGACGACATCAGTGCGCCTTGGTTTATTGTTTTAGAAAGAAAAAGGGTTAAGAATTTACAATACTGTCATCTTGTGTATGCCTTGTGTAGTGTTGTGGAGCGGAGACGAAGCGAGTTTCGACTCGTTGTTGGTTCGGCTTAGTGAGCCATCATGCCAACTTTCATGGTCGCGAAGCGGTTTGTTTAGCGGCTTGTTGAGGTATCCAGATAGATTCGGATGCCCCGGGACATCGTTCGAGAGGAGGCGAGCTTAGACTCCGTTGGCCATTTGTGGCCCGATTGTCGCTTTTCCCCTAGTGAGAGGTGGTGGTGCTTCGTGCGGTCGCCAATATGTTGATCGCACCCGAGGAGCGCGAGGCGCTTGGCATGTCCGACCGAGGAGTTGGACCGATCGTGTTGATGTTGAGGCCGCGTCCGGGGGTTGTTAGGCCCGCATGCCGTTTGGCCCCGGCGATTGAGTTGCCTAGAGGAGGGGGTAGAGGCTAGCGGCGCCTCAGTGAGACTTCTTGAGCGAGTGTGCTCCACCATGAGAGATTTGATGGCGAGTCTTTAGCTATCGAGAGCGGAGACCCAGTGCGCAGATTTGTAGCGCGTGGTGAGGAGTCCCGGCACAGATAGCCCAAATGACGAGTTTGTTTCAACATTTTTCCCCGGTAGCTCTTGTAGCCCCCGGAGGTTCCCTGGAGATCATGATCAGCAGTTTATTCAGATGAGTTTGTTGGCGTTGATGGAGACGCCCGGTGTTGGCAAATGGATGCCTGTAGAGCTCGATGTTTTAGTAAGTCCTCTGCTAGTAGTAAAGTAGTTGGCGAGTTTGAGTTTAGCATCCGTGTGTGGGATGCCCCACTGCTCGAGAGGCCGAGTGTGTGCCGTTCTGTCTTTGTTTGGTTCATCCGATGGTGGTGGGAGTCCCTTGTGAGAGGTGGACTAGCGAGTCTCCACCATGGGCCCGATTGTTTGGCAAGTTGCCGTGTTAGTGGCTTGAGGCGGATGAAGGGTCATCTTTGCCCCTTGCGAGCCTCTTTGTTGTTTAACACCCAGCTTCCTCGGATGTGGATTTGGTAGTAGTAGCACTTGAGGTGCATTGGTTGGTGTGCCACTTTGGCACTAAGTCCAGTTCAGGCTTGAGTTTGGCTTGGGCATAGCGGATGGTTCTATGCCGTTCGGAGTTCAAATGTACTCCTTTAGCCTTGGATCTGTTTATGGCGCTTGCACCGTTTAGGTCGTGCGGAGGGCTAGTTTAGTGGTAGTCGATGGACTACAAGCGAAAGATGCTCGAGAGGAGCCGAGCCTCTTCCCAAAGTTTACGGAGGTTGAGTAAGTCGTGCAGTTTGCCGGTTGGTAAATATTGGTGCGCGTGAGTCTCGCGCTAGTGTTAAGGCCAAGAGATTTTCCTTGTGGTTGGTAGTGCGGTCAACTACCTTCGAGTGCCTAAATCGAGAGGAGAGTTGAGCATTGTAGATGCGAATTTGGTCCAAATGAGGACCATGAGTTGGATGCTTATCAGATGAGCTGGATGCCTATGAGGCGAGTTGGATGCTTTTGAGGCAAGATGAGCGGATGCCTTGCGAGAGGTTTTGGATGCCTTAGGGGTAAGCACCCTTGGTAGAGGCTTGGTACAAAGTAAGTTTGGTTTGGCATGATTATGCTTTGGTAGAGCAAGGTTGCCTCAGCTTCGAGCATCGTGTAGAGATGGAACTTTTGGTGTTCCTTGGATTGTTTGTATCGCTGCCAGGAGTTATCGTTGCTTTGTGGAAAAGCGCTTGTTAGTCTTGGATCTCTAAAGGAAGGTTGGGAGTTGTGCACACAAGTGTGTTTTGTGTGGTTCGTTAAAGTGGCGAGTTTCGAGATCCATGTAGGGTTTGCTTTGGAGATCTCGTGCTCAGTTCCTTGAGAAGTTGGACTCCAGGTGGTTGTTGTAAGGCTTTGGTTGAGGTGGTAAGGATACCGTGCTCGTGGTATCAAGTTGTTGCTTAGGTAAGATTTGTTAAGTTAGGCCTAAGCTTGGTTGGCGGATCTTCTTGTTGATCGTTGGTTGGAGTTCAATTGGAAACTGAACAAGAGCGGTGGTAGCTAAGCCGCGTGGTTTCTGATCGTCATGGCTAAGAGAGTTGTTCGGATCCTTCCTTGGGTAGAAGTTATGTTGTGGCCGATGTTTTGAGTAGGAGGATGACGCGTGCAGCGCGTTTCGGGTCCTCTAGGTTCCCAAGGAGTTGGAGTTGGCCAAAGCATGGTTGGGATGCCGAAATTGGAGTTGTTTGTTCAGCGGTTATCCATTAGATCGTATCTTGGCGGTGTGTGTGTCGAGGGTGCCAAGAACCCTAGGTTGTGGAGAGCCTCTCCAGAGCTCGGTCGAGCCCAGCTAGTGAGTTTCAGTTGGCTAGCCGGAGCGTGTAGTTTGTAGCCTCGGTGGAGTTGCTAGCGATCTTGGTAGACTAGCAAGCTAGTGTTTGTTTGGAGTAAAGTCCGGAGTGGTTTCGGTGTGGTGGCAAGTTGATGCTTGGTGTTGACCAAGGTGTGGATTGGAGTCGTTAGAGTTTAGTTTTGCTCGTGGGGCGAGTGGTTTGTACCATGTTGGTTGTTTTTCCTGCTTTCCGGGATGTTGAGTTGCCCCGCTTGGCATTTGGAGGTTCATGCCGAGATGGACCCTTGTTGCGCCCGTGAGATTAGATGTTGTTGCTCTGGTGGAGCAAGACAGGTGAGCGTATGTGGAGTTCTCTCGTCCGTTGGTTGTCCGCTTGTAAGACCGTTTCCTTCGGGAGTTGTCGTTACTCCTTGGTCTTGGAGTTAATGGTGGAAGCGCTAGCTTGAAGGAAAAGTTTGTTGGTTTGCTTGGAAGTAGTCGTTTGTCCATTAAGCGGATTCTTGGATGGTGTTCTAGAGGCTGCAGATAAAGGTTGTTCTCGCCTCTTGTGAGTGTTTGGCCAAGATTTGGTTCGTTTGTTGTTTCGAGAGCTAGTTCGGTTCTAGCTGAAGGGCGTTGCCCTCGAGGTCTTGTTCCTAGTCGAGAAGTTTTGGGAGTTGACCCTCCCTCGCGATTGAGCAAGTCTTTGTTTGTTTCGGTTTGGTGGTCCGATTGGTTGTGTTTTCTCTTGGGTGTTGCTTCCAAGAGAGTTGGTTGTTGTTGCCTTGGGTTTGAGCAAGTCGTGAGCGTGTGTGGAGTTCACGCCCTTCGAGTTTGCTTCTTTGGGAAGTCGTTTCCCGTTTGGCGTGAGTCGACTTAGCTCCCGAGTTGTTTAGTCGATCGAGTAGCGCGCGATCACCCCAACGAGAGGGTCCTCGCTTTGTGTTGTTAGCAAGCAAGAGTTGTTTGTTCCCGCAAGGGCGGAGGCCACCCAAGAAGAGTTGAGTTGTTCTAGCAAGTTGTTGGTTCTTTGGGGATTGAAGATTTCCTCTTCCTCTAGCCTCTGTGGTGGTTGAGTTGCTCCTTGGATGCCACCTCGAGTGATAGCTTGCGAGGTAGTCTTGCGGATTCGTGTGGCTCGTGATCCGTAAGCTTTGAGGTTGTCGTTATCCGTTTTCCTTGTGAGGTTTTGGGAGTGGAGCTTACGGTTGGAAGATGAGTTAGGCTTAGGCTTAAAGGGAAGTCCTTTGAGTAGCCGGTTGGATTTTAAGAGTTGAGTAGTAGCTTGGAGGCGGCGTTGCTCGTTATAAGTTTGGGTTGAGTTCTGGCAGAGCAAGCCCTTCTCGGGCTTTGTTCCTAGTTGTTGTGAGTTCCCGGTTGGCGTTAGTAGAGCCGCGTTTGAGTGAGTTGGCACGCAGGTGCCGTGGCATTGGTTGGTAAGTCGTTGAGCTGTTTTCCTCAAGGTGTTGTGTCGCAGATAGCTGCGTGATGGTTTAGTCCTTGCTTCCCGAGTTTTCCTTGAGAGGAATGTTGGATGTTCCTTGCCTGGCGATTTTCTCCTTAAGATGGTTGCTTAAGTGTTGTGGTCGTGTTCTAGTTGGAGAAGTTTGTCTTTTTGGATCGATCGCCGATTGGTGGTTCGTTTGTATCTCGTTAAGGCTGTAGTCAAGGTTTGAGGTTTGTTGGTCTTTTGTGAAGTAAGAGTAGGCCGTTTAGTTTTGGAATCTGGAAGGTTCAGTTGTTTGGCCAGTTTGTTGTAGGGTTGAGTTTGTTTGTTGACAATGTGCACACAGTTGTTTTTATGTATCGATGTTGGGGCGACATGTGCCGGACCCATTGTTCATTGTGGACTTTGAGCCCTTGCACCGTGATTGAGGGTCAGGCTTCGAGGAGAAGCCTATGAGTATTCTGGTCTTGAGTCGAAGACGTTGCGTAGAAGTGAGATCCGTTGGTAAAAGTTTAGTGAAGGAGTCTCGAGTTCGGAGGAGGCGCTCGTGAGCGGGAAGGACGGGATGAGAATGCAAAGATCTGTGTTGTTTCATCTTTAAGGACTTTCGAGGACGAAAGTCATAAAAAGGAGGAATATTGTAACGACCAGTGTTTTCATCCCGGTCTTCCGTATGCCCTAGGGGTATTTTAGTAATTTGGTCGGGCCGTCAGACCGCTTATATCTTTTTCGATTGCTAAAATTATTGGATGGATTTATGAAGGTTTTTGAGGCTTTGTGGTTTGGTTTGAGCATGGGTAGATGCAAAAGTAAAAATAAAGGAATTTGTCTTTGCAAGGGGTTGAACCCGGGTCTCCCGGGAAGCTTGTAGAGATGTGTGCCAATTGAGCCATTAGGTGCTCTTGTTGCTCTTTCTCGCATCACATCTTAGTTAACCTTGGATCTTTGGTGTTTGGTGCATTTGGTTAAATGAAATAGAAATTAGGTTTGTTGTGTTTTCTTCTCCAAAAGAGTTGTGGCCGCCCAAGCTTTCTCCCAAGCTCTCCTTGCCGATTCTTCATCCTTGCAGCTCCCTTGGATCGTTCATCATCATTCCGGTAAGTCTTCATCCTCTTCATCTTCTCGATTTGGGTGTTCTTGTTGGCCGAAGGTAAGGAGAAGAGCTTGTGTGTGTGTGTTTGTAGCAGTGCGCCCAAAGATGCCCAGATCTGCGCCAGAAGAAGCCCGAGCCGCCCAGATCGCCTAGCGGCAAGCCCAGTGCCGCCAGATCGCGCTGCAGCGAGAGCACCGAGCCGCCTGCACCGCCAATTGCCGTCGCAGCGGTCGCGCAAGACTGGCTGAGCAGCCCGCGCGCCCGCGTCGCGCGCCGCGCGCCAGCGTCTCGCGCGCGCTACGCGCCGCGCGTCTCGCGCCGCTCCTCGCTGCGCGCGCGCGCCAAGCCGCGTCGCGCCGCCGCGCGCCAGCGCGCGCTCGTCTCGTCCGCTTGCCGCGCCCGCGCTGCGCCCGCCAGCCCGCCGTCCGCGCGCAGCGCGCAAGCAGCCCTACCCTCCTGCTGCCGTCAGCGCCCGGTGTCGCGGTCCTCGCCGCCATCAGCCCCTTCTGCGCCGTCGGCGCCAAGCCAGCAGCCCCGCCGTCTTTGCTGCCCGTCCAGCGTGTCGATCGTGCGTGTGTGAGTGCCCCGAGCCGAGCACGCTTGTTTTATTATATTTTTAGGGCTATGATTGTGATTTCTATTGTGTTTGTTAGGTTCTCGTTATCTAGCTCGGGATCGATCGCAGCGTAGGATTTTGTGTGTAGTTGCCCCCGCCAAGGTAAGGATCTCTTCACCGGAGTTGTGTGGACCTGCGATGTTCTATGTGATTGTTGTTTGTATGTTTGTTTGTGATTATCGGCATGTATAGTTTAGGTGCTCTGATCTTTGAATTCCTGACTAGCATGACTTCGTATGTTGTTCTCTCATGTTAGCCCATGCTAGGTTGTTCCGTTCTAGCATGCTCATATCTGTTCTTGCTTCGTAGTACCATGCTAGGTTCGTTGAATCTGTTGAGCACGTTTTGGATTGTATTGGATTGTATGTTATTGATATGATAGGTTAAAGTGTAGGTAGGTAGCATCATCCGGGCCCGATGCATAAAGTATCTTGCATCCATGGCGGGGACGCCGAGACGCTTCTCCGTCCTCGGACCCGTTAGGGTTTAGCTAACCCGACCGTGAGGCCCCGCAATCTTGGGTGAGGGTGGCGGATCGTTAAATGCCCCAACGGTCGGGATGATGACTTGGCATTGCCTCGTCCCCGACGATCGGCGCGTCCTCGGCGTGTTCGGCCGTAGCCCTTGATTGCCACTGTTAGGCAAGGACCGCTTCTGGTGTAAGCCTACCACGACCGGTTCCTTAGCCTCAAAGCGGTGGTTCAGTGACATAGTTCACGTGTCCGTGTCTCACACCCTATGTCGGTGACACCGATCCGGAGATTTAGTTAGGCGTGGTGGATCGGACATGGGCAGCTTGCCACTAGACCCGGCACCCCATAGTCTGCGATGAGCACGCGGTGCATGCTTACGCTCATTACAAATACGCCGACCGGGAGAGCTCCTCGGGATCTTGAGCTAGTGTACCTTTCAGACGACGATGAGCAGTGAGGCCGAGACTTGGTTCTCGTATAGGGCGTATTGTGTGGTGTGGATTATTCCGACTAAGACCACGAGTTGGCATCCGAGGTCCAAGTGTGGACTTAAGCTATGTGCTCTATTATGTGTTTATGTTCATAGCTTGCATACACTCATCTAGATGACCATGTGCATCGTATTGTACCCCGGTTGGGATTCTTACTTGAGTAATTCGTTACTCACCCTTACTTATCTTTCAGTAACCATGGCGCGAGGCATGATGGTGAAGGAGGAGCTATGATCATGGGAACGTCTTTGTCGTCTCGACTTTTTATTTCTATGACTCTTGTCTTTCATTTTCCCCTGAATGCATGTACGCACGAGCCCTAGGATGTTTTCTGAATGATTTTGTGGATTCCCGCTTTATTGAATTTGAGGATGTTTCAAATGTTTTAATAAATCTCTGATCGAGTGTACGTTTTGGAAATGTATTTGCCTTGAAACAGTGCTTGGAGACAGGGGACAGAGTTTCAAAGAAACTATATTGATTTCGATTGAACCTTGATTGTTTTGTTTTAATTGGGAATCTGAAAACTTATTTGCATATTATCCTTTCCTTTGAATGCATGCATTGGGGTAAAGGCCTATTTAGAGCCCCTTTTGGGTCGGGTCTTTACATCCAATGTCGCACCACCCTGTTTCGCGAGGTAAAACCAAAAAAATCAGAAGGATTTATGCGTTTATAACCTAAAGTTCGTCCCTGGATGGTTTGTTTCGAAGATTTGGTATAAACGTTTAATGTAAACTATTCCAATGCTGCATCACAATGTTTCGGGAGAGAAAACCTAAAAACTAGGATAGATTTATGCGTTCAAAACTCTAAAATTCGTCCCGAAAGTGAATGTTTCGATTCTTTAGCGCAAACGTTTCGCGCAAAATATTCCAATGTTGCATTACGATGTTTTGGGAGCTAAAATGAAAACTCGGATAGATTTCTCCGTTTAAAACCTAAAGTTCGCCCCACAGTATTTGTTTCGAGCTTTTGGCAACAACGTCAATGCAAACTTTTCCAATGTCGCATCACCTGTTTCACGAGGTAAAACCAAAAAGTCAGAAGGATTTATGCGTGGAAAACCTAAAGTTCGTCCTTAGACAGTTGTTTCAAATATTTGGCATAAACGTTTAATGTAAGCAATTCCAATGCTGCATCACAATGTTTCGGCAGGGAAAACCAAAAAACTCTGATAGATTTTAGCATTTAAAACCTAATGTTCGTTTCCAGAGTGTTAGTTTCGAGCTCTTGGAACCAACCTTGAAAGTAAACTATTCCAATGTCGCACCACCCTGTTTCGCGAGGTAAAACCAAAAAAATCAGAAGGATTTATACGTTCAAAACCTAAAGTTCGTCCCTGGATGGTTTGTTTCGAAGATTTGGTATAAACGTTTAATGTAAACTATTCCAATGCTGCATCACAATGTTTCGGGAGAGAAAACCTAAAAACTAGGATAGATTTATGCGTTCAAAACTCTAAAATTCGTCCCGAAAGTGATTGTTTCGATTCTTTAGCGCAAACGTTTCGCGCAAAATATTCCAATGTTGCATTACGATGTTTTGGGAGCTAAAATGAAAACTCGGATAGATTTCTCTGTTTAAAACCTAAAGTTCGTCCCCACAGTATTTGTTTCGAGCTTTTGGCAACAACGTCAATGCAAACTATTCCAATGTCGCATCACCTGTTTCACGAGGTAAAACCAAAAAGTCAGAAGGATTTATGCATTGAAAACCTAAAGTTCGTCCTTAGACAGTTTGTTTCAAATATTTGGCATAAACGTTTAATGTAAACTATTCCAATGCTGTATCACAATGTTTCGGGAGGGAAAACCAAAAATCTCGGATAGATTTATGCATTGAAAACCTAAATTTTGTCTTGAGAGTGTTTGTTTCTATTCTTTGTCGCAAACGTTTCTGGCAAAATATTCCAACTTGTCATTACGATGTTTCGGGTGCTAAAACACAAAAGTCGGATAGATTTCAACGTTTAAACCCTAAAGTTCGTCATAAGAGTGTTTGTTTCAAGCTTTTTGCAACAACGTTCAATGCAATATATTCCAATGTCGCATCACCATGTTTCACGAGGTAAAACCAAAAAAAAGCAAAAGGATTTATGCGTTGAAAACCTAAGGTTCGTCCCTAGACGGTTTGTTTCAAAGATTTGGCATAAACGTTTAATGTAAACTATTCCAATGCTGCATCACAATGTTTCAGCAGAGATAAACAAAAAACTCGGATAGATTTCAGCGTTTAAAATCTAAAGTTCATCTCAAGAGTGTTTGCTTCGAGCTTTTCGCAACAACGTTCAATGTAAACTTTTTCAATGTCACATCTCACCATGTTTCGCGAGGTAAACTAAAATGATCAGAAGGATTTATGCATTGAAAACCTAAAGTTCGTCCCTGGACGGTTTGTTTGAAAGATTTGGCATAAACATTTAATGTAAACTATACCAATGCTGCATCACAATGTTTAGGGAGAGAAAACAAAAAAACTAGGATAGATTTATTCGTTCAAAACCCTAAAGTTCGTCCCGAGAGTGTTTGTTTCGATTTTTTGGCTCAAACGTTTTGCTCAAAATATTCCAATGTTGCATTACGATGTTTCGGGAGCTAAAACGAAAAACTCGGATAGATTTCAGCGTTTAAAACCTAAAGTTCGTCCAAAGAGTGTTTGTTTCGAGCTCTTGGCAACAACGTTCAATGTAAACTATTCCAATGTCGCATCACCATGTTTCGCGAGGTAAAACCAAAAAAATCAAAAGGATTTATGCGTTGAAAACCTAAAGTTCGTCCTTAGACGGTTTGTTTCAAGGATTTGGCATAAACGTTTAATGTAAGCAATTCCAATGCTGCATCACAATGTTTCGGCAGGGAAAACCAAAAAACTCTGATAGATTTTAGCATTTAAAACCTAATGTTCGTTTCCAGAGTGTTAGTTTCGAGCTCTTGGAACCAACCTTGAAAGTAAACTATTCCAATGTCTCACCACCATGTTTCGCGAGGTAAAACCAAAAAAATCAGAAGGATTTATGCGTTCAAAACCTAAAGTTCGTCCCTGGATGGTTTGTTTCGAAGATTTGGTATAAACGTTTAATGTAAACTATTCCAATGCTGCATCACAATGTTTCGGGAGAGAAAACCTAAAAACTAGGATAGATTTATGCGTTCAAAACTCTAAAATTCGTCCCGAAAGTGATTGTTTCGATTCTTTAGCGCAAACGTTTCGCGCAAAATATTCCAATGTTGCATTACGATGTTTTGGGAGCTAAAATGAAAACTCGGATAGATTTCTCCGTTTAAAACCTAAAGTTCGTCCCCACAGTATTTGTTTCGAGCTTTTGGCAACAACGTCAATGCAAACTATTCCAATGTCGCATCACCTGTTTCACGAGGTAAAACCAAAAAGTCAGAAGGATTTATGCGTTGAAAACCTAAAGTTCGTCCTTAGACAGTTTGTTTCAAATATTTGGCATAAACGTTTAATGTAAACTATTCCAATGCTGTATCACAATGTTTCGGGAGGGAAAACCAAAAATCTCGGATAGATTTATGCATTGAAAACCTAAATTTTGTCTTGAGAGTGTTTGTTTCTATTCTTTGTCGAAAACGTTTCGGGCAAAATATTCCAACTTGTCATTACGATGTTTCGTGTGCTAAAACACAAAAGTCGGATAGATTTCAACGTTTAAACCCTAAAGTTCGTCATAAGAGTGTTTGTTTCAAGCTTTTTGCAACAACGTTCAATGCAATATATTCCAATGTCGCATCACCATGTTTCACGAGGTAAAACCAAAAAAAAGCAAAAGGATTTATGCGTTGAAAACCTAAGGTTCATCCCTAGACGGTTTGTTTCAAAGATTTGGCATAAACGTTTAATGTAAACTATTCCAATGCTTTGCATCACAATGTTTCAAAGAGAGAAAACAAAAACTCGGATAGATTTCAGCGCTTAAAATCTAAAGTTCATCTCAAGAGTGTTTGCTTCGAGCTTTTCGCAACAACGTTCAATGTAAACTTTTTCAATGTCACATCTCACCATGTTTCGCGAGGTAAACTAAAATGATCAGAAGGATTTATGCATTGAAAACCTAAAGTTCGTCCCTGGACGGTTTGTTTGAAAGATTTGGCATAAACATTTAATGTAAACTATACCAATGCTGCATCACAATGTTTAGGGAGAGAAAACAAAAAAACTAGGATAGATTTATTCGTTCAAAACCCTAAAGTTCGTCCCGAGAGTGTTTGTTTCGATTTTTTGGCTCAAACGTTTTGCTCAAAATATTCCAATGTTGCATTACGATGTTTCGGGAGCTAAAACGAAAAACTCGGATAGATTTCATCGTTTAAAATCTAAAGTTCGTCGAAAGAGTGTTTGTTTCGAGCTCTTGGCAGCAACGTTCAATGTAAACTATTCCAATGTCGCATCACCATGTTTCGCGAGGTAAAACCAAAAAAATCAAAAGGATTTATGCGTTGAAAACCTAAAGTTCGTCCCTTAGACGGTTTGTTTCAAGGATTTGGCATAAACGCTTAATGTAAGCAATTCCAATGTTTGCATCACAATGTTTCGCAGGAAAACCAAAAACTCGATAGATTTTAGCATTTAAAACCTAATGTTCGTTTCCAGTGTTAGTTTCGAGCTCTTGGAACCAACCTTGAAAGTAAACTATTCCAATGTCTCACCACCATGTTTCGCGAGGTAAAACCAAAAAAATCAGAAGGATTTATGCGTTCAAAACCTAAAGTTCGTCCCTGGATGGTTTGTTTCGAAGATTTGGTATAAACGTTTAATGTAAACTATTCCAATGCTGCATCACAATGTTTCGGGAGAGAAAACCTAAAAACTAGGATAGATTTATGCGTTCAAAACTCTAAAATTCGTCCCGAAAGTGATTGTTTCGATTCTTTAGCGCAAACGTTTCGCGCAAAATATTCCAATGTTGCATTACGATGTTTTGGGAGCTAAAATGAAAACTCGGATAGATTTCTCCGTTTAAAACCTAAAGTTCGTCCCCACAGTATTTGTTTCGAGCTTTTGGCAACAACGTCAATGCAAACTATTCCAATGTCGCATCACCTGTTTCACGAGGTAAAACCAAAAAGTCGAAAAGGATTTATGCGTTGAAAACCTAAAGTTCGTCCTTAGACAGTTTGTTTCAAATATTTGGCATAAACGTTTAATGTAAACTATTCCAATGCTGTATCACAATGTTTCGGGAGGGAAAACCAAAAATCTCGGATAGATTTATGCATTGAAAACCTAAATTTTGTCTTGAGAGTGTTTGTTTCTATTCTTTGTCGCAAACGTTTCGGGCAAAATATTCCAACTTGTCATTACGATGTTTCGGGTGCTAAAACACAAAAGTCGGATAGATTTCAACGTTTAAACCCTAAAGTTCGTCATAAGAGTGTTTGTTTCAAGCTTTTTGCAACAACGTTCAATGCAATATATTCCAATGTCGCATCACCATGTTTCACGAGGTAAAACCAAAAAAAAGCAAAAGGATTTATGCGTTGAAAACCTAAGGTTCGTCCCTAGACGGTTTGTTTCAAAGATTTGGCATAAACGTTTAATGTAAACTATTCCAATGCTGCATCACAATGTTTCAGCAGAGATAAACAAAAAACTCGGATAGATTTCAGCGTTTAAAATCTAAAGTTCATCTCAAGAGTGTTTGCTTGAGCTTTTAGCAACAACGTTCAATGTAAACTTTTTCAATGTCACATCTCACCATGTTTCATGAGGTAAACTAAAATGATCGTAAGGATTTATGCATTGAAAACCTAAAGTTCGTCCTGGGACGGTTTGTTTGAAAGATTTGGCATAAACATTTAATGTAAACTATACCAATGCTGCATCACAATGTTTAGGGAGAGAAAACAAAAAAACTAGGATAGATTTATTCGTTCAAAACCCTAAAGTTCGTCCCGAGAGTGTTTGTTTCGATTTTTTGGCTCAAACGTTTTGCTCAAAATATTCCAATGTTGCATTACGATGTTTCGGGAGCTAAAACGAAAAACTCGGATAGATTTCAGCGTTTAAAACCTAAAGTTCGTCCAAAGAGTGTTTGTTTCGAGCTCTTGGCAACAACGTTCAATGTAAACTATTCCAATGTCGCATCACCATGTTTCGCGAGGTAAAACCAAAAAAATCAAAAGGATTTATGCGTTGAAAACCTAAAGTTCGTCCTTAGACGGTTTGTTTCAAGGATTTGGCATAAACGTTTAATGTAAGCAATTCCAATGCTGCATCACAATGTTTCGTGAGGAAAACCAAAAACTCTCGATAGATTTTAGCATTTAAAACCTAATGTTCGTTTCAGTGTTAGTTTCGAGCTCTTGGAACCAACCTTGAAAGTAAACTATTCCAATGTCTCACCACCATGTTTCGCGAGGTAAAACCAAAAAAATCGGGGAAGGATTTATGCGTTCAAAACCTAAAGTTCGTCCCCTGGATGGTTTGTTTCAAGATTTGGTATAAACGTTTAATGTAAACTATTCCAATGCTGCATCACAATGTTTCGGGAGAGAAAACCTAAAAACTAGGATAGATTTATGCGTTCAAAACTCTAAAATTCGTCCCGAAAGTGATTGTTTCGATTCTTTAGCGCAAACGTTTCGCGCAAAATATTCCAATGTTGCATTACGATGTTTTGGGAGCTAAAATGAAAACTCGGATAGATTTCTCCGTTTAAAACCTAAAGTTCGTCCCCACAGTATTTGTTTCGAGCTTTTGGCAACAACGTCAATGCAAACTATTCCAATGTCGCATCACCTGTTTCACGAGGTAAAACCAAAAAGTCAGAAGGATTTATGCGTTGAAAACCTAAAGTTCGTCCTTAGACAGTTTGTTTCAAATATTTGGCATAAACGTTTAATGTAAACTATTCCAATGCTGTATCACAATGTTTCGGGAGGGAAAACCAAAAATCTCGGATAGATTTATGCATTGAAAACCTAAATTTTGTCTTGAGAGTGTTTGTTTCTATTCTTTGTCGCAAACGTTTCGGGCAAAATATTCCAACTTGTCATTACGATGTTTCGTGTGCTAAAACACAAAAAGTCGGATAGATTTCAACGCTTTAAACCCTAAAGTTCGTCATAAGAGTGTTTGTTTCAAGCTTTTTGCAACAACGTTCAATGCAATATATTCCAATGTCGCATCACCATGTTTCACGAGGTAAAACCAAAAAAAAGCAAAAGGATTTATGCGTTGAAAACCTAAGGTTCGTCCCTAGACGGTTTGTTTCAAAGATTTGGCATAAACGTTTAATGTAAACTATTCCAATGTTTGCATCACAATGTTTCAAAGAGAGATAAACAAAAACTCTCGGATAGATTTCAAATTTTTAAAATCTAAAGTTCATCTCAAGAGTGTTTGTTTCGAGCTTTTCGCAACAACGTTCAATGTAAACTTTTTCAATGTCACATCTCACCATGTTTCGCGAGGTAAACTAAAATGATCAGAAGGATTTATGCATTGAAAACCTAAAGTTCGTCCCTGGACTGTTTGTTCGAAAGATTTGGCATAAACATTTAATGTAAACTATACCAATGCTGCATCACAATGTTTAGGGAGAGAAAACAAAAAAACTAGGATAGATTTATTCGTTCAAAACCCTAAAGTTCGTCCCGAGAGTGTTTGTTTCAATTTTTTGGCTCAAACGTTTTGCGCAAAATATTCCAATGTTGCATTACGATGTTTCGGGAGCTAAAACGAAAAACTCGGATAGATTTCAGCGTTTAAAACCTAAAGTTCGTCCAAAGAGTGTTTGTTTCGAGCTCTTGGCAGCAACGTTCAATGTAAACTATTCCAATGTCGCATCACCATGTTTCGCGAGGTAAAACCAAAAAAATCAGAAGGATTTATGCGTTGAAAACCTAAAGTTCTTCCTTAGACGGTTTGTTTCAAGGATTTGGCATAAACGCTTAATGTAAGCAATTCCAATGCCGCGCATCACAATGTTTCGTGGGGAAAACCAAAAACTCGATAGATTTTAGCATTTAAAACCTAATGTTCGTTTCCAGTGTTAATTTCGAGCTCTTGGAACCAACCTTGAAAGTAAACTATTCCAATGTCTCACCACCATGTTTCGCGAGGTAAAACCAAAAAATCGGGAAGGATTTATGCGTTCAAAACCTAAAGTTCGTCCCCGGATGGTTTGTTTCAAGATTTGGTATAAACGTTTAATGTAAACTATTCCAATGTTTGCATCACAATGTTTCGGGAGAAAACCTAAAAACTAGGATAGATTTATGCGTTCAAAACTCTAAAATTCGTCCCGAAAGTGATTGTTTCGATTCTTTAGCGCAAACGTTTCGCGCAAAATATTCCAATGTTGCATTACGATGTTTTGGGAGCTAAAATGAAAACTCGGATAGATTTCTCCGTTTAAAACCTAAAGTTCGTCCCCATAGTATTTGTTTCGAGCTTTTGGCAACAACGTCAATGCAAACAATTCCAATGTCGCATCACCTGTTTCACGAGGTAAAACCAAAAAGTCAGAAGGATTTATGCGTTGAAAACCTAAAGTTCGTCCTTAGACAGTTTGTTTCAAATATTTGGCATAAACGTTTAATGTAAACTATTCCAATGCTGTATCACAATGTTTCGGGAGGGAAAACCAAAAATTTCGGATAGATTTATGCATTGAAAACCTAAATTTTGTCTTGAGAGTGTTTGTTTCTATTCTTTGTCGCAAACGTTTCGGGCGAAATATTCCAACTTGTCATTACGATGTTTCGGGTGCTAAAACACAAAAATCGGATAGATTTCAACGTTGAAAACCTAAAGTTCGTCATAAGAGTGTTTGTTTCAAGCTTTTTGCAACAACGTTCAATGCAATATATTCCAATGTCGCATCACCATGTTTCACGAGGTAAAACCAAAAAAAAGCAAAAGGATTTATGCGTTGAAAACCTAAGGTTAGTCCCTAGACGGTTTGTTTCAAAGATTTGGCATAAACGTTTAATGTAAACTATTCCAATGCTGCATCACAATGTTTCAGCAGAGATAAACAAAAAACTCGGATAGATTTCAGCGTTTAAAATCTAAAGTTCATCTCAAGAGTGTTTGTTTCAAGCTTTTCGCAACAACGTTCAATGTAAACTTTTTCAATGTCACATCTCACCATGTTTCGCGAGGTAAACTAAAAAGATCAGAAGGATTTATGCATCGAAAACCTAAAGTTCGTCCCTAGACGGTTTGTTTGAAAGATTTGGCATAAACATTTAATGTAAACTATACCAATGCTGCATCACATTGTTTAGGGAGAGAAAACAAAAAAACTAGGATACATTTATTCGTTCAAAACCCAAAAGTTCGTCCAAAGAGTGTTTGTTTCGATTTTTTGGCTCAAACGTTTTGCGCAAAATATACCAATGTTGCATTACGATGTTTCGGGAGCTAAAACGAAAAACTCGGATAGATTTCAGCGTTTAAAACCTAATGTTTCGGCAGGGAAAACCAAAAAACTCTGATAGATTTTAGCATTTAAAACCTAATGTTCGTTTCCAGAGTGTTAATTTCGAGCTCTTGGAACCAACCTTGAAAGTAAACTATTCCAATGTCTCACCACCATGTTTCGCGAGGTAAAACCAAAAAAATCAGAAGGATTTATGCGTTCAAAACCTAAAGTTCGTCCCTGGATGGTTTGTTTCGAAGATTTGGTATAAACGTTTAATGTAAACTATTCCAATGCTGCATCACAATGTTTCGGGAGAGAAAACCTAAAAACTAGGATAGATTTTTGCGTTCAAAACTCTAAAGTTCGTCCCGAAAGTGATTGTTTCGATTCTTTAGCGCAAACGTTTCGCGCAAAATATTCCAATGTTGCATTACGATGTTTTTGGAGCTAAAATGAAAACTCGGATAGATTTCTGCGTTTAAAACCTAAAGTTCGTCCCAACAGTATTTGTTTCGAGCTTTTGGCAACAACGTCAATGCAAACTATTCCAATGTCGCATCACCTGTTTCACGAGGTAAAACCAAAAAGTGAGAAGGATTTATGCGTTGAAAACCTAAAGTTCGTCCTTAGACAGTTTGTTTCAAAGATTTGGCATAAACGTTTAATGTAAACTTGTAAGGGACCGACCCGAATGGGACACTAAATGGGCCCTTACCCCAATGCATGCATTCAAAGTAAAGGACATTAAACAGACATGATTTCGGATTCCAATTAAAACAAAACATTCAAAATAACCCCTTTAAAAACTAGACAATTTCCTAGAACTGTCCCCTGTTTCCAAGCACTGCTCCAAGATAAATACATTTCCAAAGTATACTCCGATCGAGAGATTTCTTAAAATCATTCAAAACATGTCTAGATACAATAATGCCGAATCCACAAAATATTCGAGAAAACATCCTAGGGCTCCGTGCTGTTACATGCATTCAGGGGGAAAATAAAACATAAAGAGTCATAACACAAAATCGAGTTTGATGATCGAGCCCCATGATCACAGCTCCTCCTTCAGCCATCCTGTCTCGCAACTTGGTTACCTGTGGAAAACCACAATAATAAGGGTGAGTAACGAATTACTCAGTAAGAATCCCCAACCGGGGTACAATACTGTAACGGCCCAGGTTTTCATCCCAGTCTTCCAGGTATGCCCAAGGGGTATTTTGGTAATTTGTCGGGCCGTCAGGGTCATTTATGTCCTTTCTAGTTGCTAAAAATATTGGATGGATTTATGTAGGTTTGTGAGGCTTCGTGGAAGGGTTTGAGCAAGGTTTGATGCAAAAGTAAAAAGAAAGGAAAATTGTGCTGCAACTGGGTTTTAAACCCGGGTCTCCTGGAAAGCTTGTGGGGATGTGTGCCTGTAACGGCCCAGGTTTTCATCCCAGTCTTCCAGGTATGCCCAAGGGGTATTTTGGTAATTTGTCGGGCCGTCAGGGTCGTTTATGTCCTTTCTAGTTGCTAAAAATATTGGATGGATTTATGTAGGTTTGTGAGGCTTCGTGGAAGGGTTTGAGCAAGGTTTGATGCAAAAGTAAAAAATAAAGGAAATTGTGCTGCAGCTGGGGTTTGAACCCGGGTCTCCTGGAAAGCTTGTGGGGATGTGTGCCAATTGAGCCATTAGGTGCTCTTGTTGCTCTGTCCGTATCATTTTATGGTTAGCCTTGGATTTTGGAGTTTTGGTGCATTTGGTTAAATGAAAAAGAATTAGGTTTTGTTGTCTTCTTCTCCAAAAAGCCTTGTGGCCGTCCAAGCTCTTCTCCCTAGCCCTCCAAGCCGAGTTCCATCTCCTCTTTGCAGCCCCGAGGATCAATCGTCGTTCCGGGTAAGTTTCATCTTCTTCTTATTCTTCCCCTCCTCCGATTGGTGTGTTGTTTGGTCGAGTGAATAGAAGTGAGTGTGTGTTGTGTTTGATTGCAGCCAACCCAGAGAAGCCTCCCAGCCAGCAGATTCGCACGCCCAGCAGCCGGCCAGATCGCTCCCAGGTCGCCGTTGCAGCCCGCCCAGATCGCCACCGTCGCCAGCAAGCGAGTCCAGCCTACCTGCCGCGCTGTCGGCAGCCCAGATCGCGCCCAGGTCGCACCCAGATCGCGCCCAGATCGCCCGTCGCACGTCCAGCGCCCGCGCGTCTTTGCTCCGAGCAGATCGCCCGCATGCCCAGACGCTCGCCGTGTCCGTGTCGCACGCCCAGCGCCCGCGCGTCTTCGCTCCGAGCAGATCGCCCGCACGCCCAGACGCTCGCCGTGTCCCATCGCACGCCCAGCGCCAGCGCGCCTTCGCTCTGAGCCGCTCGCCCGTGTCCGCGCTGCACGCTCAATGTCGTGCCATGCCGTGTCTCGCTGCCGTTCATGCGGCGCAAGCGGCGCGCCGACGCGCGCGACGCCCAGCCCACCACCGCACCGCCTGCCAAAATGGCGCCCTAGCCTAGTGTCTCCGTGTCATGTGAGTGCTCCCGAGCCGAGCCTGCTGTTTTATTATTTTTAGGCTTATAGATATTGATTGTTATTGTGTTTGCTAGGTTCCGTTAGCTAGCTCGGGATTGTCCACAGCTTAGGATTGGTGTGTAGAAGCCTCCCGACCAAGGTAAGGATTTCTTACCGGGGTTGTGTGGACCCTGCGATATTCTATGTGATTGATGTTGTATGTTTGTTTGTGATTATCAGCATGTATAGTTTAGGTGCTCTGTTCTGAATTCCTGACTAGCATGACTTCGTATGTTGTTCTTTCATGTTAGTCCATGCTAGGTTGTTCCGTTCTGGCATGCTCATATTCTTTCTTGTTATGTAGTACCATGCTAGGTCTGATGTATTCTTTTGAGCACGTATTGGATTGTTTGTTGATTGTTAAGGCAGGTTAGAATTCAGATTGGTAGCATCTTCTGGGCCTGATGCATAAAGTATCTTGCATCCATGGCAGGGACATCGAGACAGTTCTCCGTCCCTGAACCCCGTTAGGGTTTAGCTAACCCGACCGGTAGGCCCTGCAATCTTGGGTGAGGGTGGCAGACTGTTAAATGCCCCAACGGTCGGGATGATGACTTGGCATTGCCTCGTCCCCGGCGATCGGCACGTCCTCGGCGTGTTCGGCCGTAGCCCTTGATTGCCACTGTTAGGGCAAGGACCGCTTCTGGTGTAAGCCTACCACGACCGGTTCCTTAGCCTCGGTGTGCGGTGGTTCAGCCGACATAGTTCACGTGTCTCAGGTCTCACACCCCTATGTCGCGTGACACCGATCCGTAGATTTAGTTAGGCGTGGTGGTGACGGACATGGGCGACTTGCCACTAGACCCGCACCCCATAGTCTGCAGAGCACGCGGTGCATGCTTACGCTCATTACAACACGACCGGAGAGCTCCTCGGGATCTTGAGCTAGTGTACCTTTCGTATCGACGATGAGATGTGCCGAGGCCGAGACTTGTTTCTCGTATAGGACGTATGGTGTGGTGGATTTATCTCCTGACTAAGACCACGAGTTGGCATCCGAGGTCCGTGTGGACTCAAGCTATGTGCTCCTTTCTGTGTTTATATTCATAGCTTGCATACACTCATCTGGATGACCATGTGCATCGTATTGTACCCCGGTTGGGGATTCTTACTGAGTAACTCGTTACTCACCCTTATTTTGTGGTTTCCACAGGTAACCAAGGAGCGAGACAGGATGGCTGAAGGAGGAGCTATGATCATGGGCCCTGCTGTCATCTCTGACCATTTTATTATATCATGACTCTTGGCTTTTGTTATTTCCCCTGAATGCATGTAGACGGGCACGGAGCCCTAGGATGTTTTCTTATGTTTTATGGATTCCAGCATAGTTGTACTTGTGGAAGGTTTGAATGGTTTAAATAAATCTCTGATCAGAGTATGCTTTTAGAAATGTATTTATCCTGAAACAGGTGCTTGGAAACAGGGACAGGTTTTAGAGTAAATTGTTTGATTGTTGAACGTTTCTGTTTTTACTTGGAATCCGAAATTTATTTTCATAATGTCTTTTATTTTTGAATACATGCATTGGGGTAAAGGCCCATTTAGATCCCCTTTTGGGTCGGGTCTTTACAGTTGGTATCAGAGCTCAGAGTCATAGATTCTGTAGACTGACCTTTTGTTGTAGGTCGTTTTCCCATGATCATCGCAGACTCAAACGATCATCAGTGCGTGCACGCTTAAGTTTACTGTTTTAGAAAAGGGGTTAAGAATTTACAATACCTTTTATCTAGTGTATGCCTTGCTCAGTGTTGTAGATCGGGGACGAGCAGGTTCTGACTCGTTGTTGGTTTGGGTGTAGATCGCCAAATGCTCGCACCCGTGCGAGAGGACGTCCGAGAGCGGGGACGAGGTACCGTGATCAGTTCGACATCGCAGGACATCGTCCCCAAGCCGAGATCGTGGCATTCCGCCGCAGCTCTCCCCTGCCGCGCCTAGAGTAGGCGTTGAGGCGATCGAGCGCCGTGAGATCGCTCTCCCGGAGCAGAGTTGGCTGATTCTATGAGGGCTTTTATGGTCAGCATGCTGAGTGACCAGAGGGCAGAGACCCAGGCCTTGTTGGCAGCGTAGTGAGAAGAGTCCCGAGCCCAGATCGAGCAACTGACCCGCATGTTTCAGTAGGGCGCAGCAGCACCCCCAGCTCCTCAAGAGCAAGTAGCCCCTGAGGCGGATGTTGCAGAGGGTGCAGTGGAGCTTGGTAGATGGTTAAAGGACTTTGTGAAGTGGCAGCCGGAGAAGTTTGATGCCACTTGGGATGCGTTAGCAGCAGCCCGTTGGATTGCCCATATGGAGTACACCTTCCTGATCATGGTGTGCCCCGATATCCAGAGACCGAGGTGTGCAGCCCATGCACTAGGAGGCACAGCGAGATGGTGGTGGGAGTCCACCTTGAGTGAGAGATCACCGGGTCACCACCGCTACTTGGGAGTTCTTCAAGTCAGAATTCAAGGTCAAGTACATCAGTGATGAGGCTCAAGAGAAAATGGTGGAGCTTTTCCAGAACCTGAAGCAGGGTTCTGATTCTATTGAGGAATATGAGAGAAAGTTCTCGGAGTATGGATATTTTGCTCCGCAGTTGATAGCCACCCCTGAGTTAAAGATCCGGAAGTTCATATCTGGTTTGAGACAGGGTGTTTCTCAGGATGTCAAAGCTCAGGCCCCTGACACATATGCTAGAGCTGTTCAGTTAGCCACTATATATAATGGGAAGTATCCTGTTGAGCGGATTGTTGCCGCTCCGGTCCAAATGTCCCGTCCCACCAGTGCAGTGGGGCGAAGAGGAAGTTTGATTTCAGAGGCGGCGCCGCCGCGCGAAGGCGATGATCGTAACCGAGACCAAATAAGAGTTCCACTGTTTCCAGCCTCGCCAGCAGGGCGGTCCCAGGCAAGTTCCCGCATGTGCCACTTGTGGGAAAGTCCACGCTGGAGCTTGTCAGACTGACCCAGATTGTGCTTTCGTTGTGGTAGAGAGGGGCACATGGCCCGTTTTTGTGATCACCAACTATGGCAAGCAAACTCGGCCAGCGATCGCCAGGGTCGGGTGTTTGCTACGACCGTCAGAGGCCGAGCGTCACGGATGCCGCCGCGGCGTGTACGCTTCTTGTTTTAGATCACCGCGCATTTGTCTTGTTTGATTACGGTTCTACGCATTCATTTGTATCTCGTGTTGTTTGGTCGAGCATGCTAAGTTGAGACTAGAGCCTCTAGGTTTTGAGTTATCTGTTGCAACTCCTTCGGGAGTTAGTATGTTAGCTAGAGATAAGATTAGGGATGGCCGGATCGAGATATCCGGAGAGTTGCTTGTAGCCACACTCATAGTTCTGCCTATGAGTGGTTTTGATGTGATCCTTGGTATGGAGTGGTTAGCTGTTAACCACGCGTTGATTGACTACCACCGGAAAGAAGTGGTGTTCGTGCCACCGGTCGGCCTAGTTTTAAGTTTCGTGGAGTCCAAGGTGGAGTCCGCCCGCCAATGGTGTCACCGTGAAAGCTCGTCGTTTGCTAGCTCATGGAGCTTGGGGTTACCTAGCCAAGTTGTTCAGTGGAGAGCCGTCCTCTTGCTGATCGCTCATCAGTGCCGTCGTGCGGGAGTTCGCAGATGTGTTTCTCGAGGAGTTACGGGTTGCCCCCAAGAGAGAGGTTGACTTCACTATTGAGCTCGAGCCCGGGACCCTCCCTATCTCGAAGGCTCCGTGACGCATGGCGCCAGTGAGTTAAAGGAATCAAGATTCGATTGCGGGAGATGTTAGATCGAGGGTTCATCCGTCCGAGTGTGTCCCCGTGGGGCAGCACCGATTCTGTTTGTGAAAAAGAAGGATGGTTCTATGCGCTACGTATTGATTATCGCGAGCTTAATAAGGTGACAAAGTGAAGAATAAGTACCCGTTGCCCGTGATCGATGATTTGTTCGATCGCCTTCAGGGAGCTTCGTGTTCTCCAAGATAGATTTGAGATCCGGTTACTATCGGTTGCGGATCGTGATGCTGCCGACATTCCTAAGACACTTTCGTGTCCGGATATGGTCACTATGAGTTTGTGGTTATGTCGTTTGGATTGACCAATGCCCCACCGCGTTCATGGACATGATGGATAGGGTGTTCAAATCATTTTTGGACAAATTTCCATTGTGTTCATTGACGATATTCGATTTATTCAAGGTCTAAGGAGGACCATGCAGAGCATTTGAGGAGAGTATTGGCGGCTTTGAGGAAAACCACTTTTATGCGAAGTTTTCCAAATGTGATTTCTGTTGGAGCGGTGGCCTTCCTAGGCCACGTGGTTTCGAGAGATGGTATAGCCGTGGACCCCGCGAAGATTGAGGCCGTGAGTTCGTGGGCCAAGCCGACTTGATTGCCGAGATACGCAGCTTTGGTTTGGTTTGGCGTTACTACCGTCGGTTCGTTAAGACTTTTTCGCCATAGCCTCGCCCCTCACTCGTCCTGACGAGGAAGGGTGTCGAGTTCGCTTGGAAACAGCAGAGTGTGATGAGAGCTTTGCCAAGCTCAAGCGTAGTTTGACTTCAAAGACTGTGTGTTGGCGATCCCGAGGGGACAGTGGTTTCAGAGTTTACAAATGATGCTTCCAAGTTTGGGTTAGGTTGTGTGTTGATGCAAAGACGGGAAGGTCATCGCCTATGCTTCTCGTCACCAAAACCGTATGAGCAGAACTACCCGACTCATGATATGGAGTTGGCGGCGAGTGGTGTTTGCAATCAAGATTTGGAGGCATTACCCGTATGGTGAGCGGACTCGGATGTTTACCGATCACCGAGCCTCAAGTATCTGCTTACTCAAAAGGAGTTGAATATGAGGCGCAGGAGGTGGTTGGAGTTGGTAAAGGATTATGATCATGAGATTTTGTACCATCCGGTAAAGCCAATGTAGTGGTTGATGCTTTGAGTAGAAAGACGCCGTGACTCCGGGCGTTGTTGAGTTCCCAGCCAGGTTGCGGAGAGAGTTCGAGCGGGCCGAGGTTGCAGATGTTGTTGGGTGAGGTTACCGCTGGGGTAGCTCAGTTGACTGTTCAGCCGTCGATTAGGCAGAGGATTATTGATAGCCAGCTGAGTGACCCCGCGCTTAAGAGATTGTTTGACAGAGTTAGTGCTGACGGAGATTTTGATTTCGTGTTCTCGCCAGACAGTGGGTTGACTTATAGAGGCCGGTTGTGTGTTCCGGACATTGCAGGATTGCGAGCAGAGTTGCTCTCGTGAGGCCCACGCTCTCCCATTTGCTTGGCACCCCGGGTACCAAGATGTATCGAGACCTTAAGCGCACTTTCCGTGGATGGGGATGAAGAGAGATGTGGCAGAGTTTGTCACCGGTGTCTCACTTGTCAACAAGTGAAAGCACCTGTGCAGAGAGCCACCGGTTTATTCTGCAACCACCGAGTGTGCCTCGGTGGAAATGGGAAGATATCTCTATGGACTTTATTTCTGGTTTGCCGAGGACTCCGAGGAGGTTCTCTCAGATCAAGGTGATAGTCGACCGGTTGACCAAGAGCGCACACTTCATTCCCGGTAGAGACACTTATACCGTGGAACAATGGCGCAGCTTGTTTTTGGAATAGATCATCCGATATCATGGTGTGCCGGTGAGGATTATGTCCGATCGTGACTCGCGGTTCACTTCTCGCTTCGAGAGCACTTGAAGGGTTTAGGCACCGAGTGCGCTTTCAAAGATGACTTTTTCACCCTCGAGACGGATGGTCGACCGAGAGGGTGAACCAGATTCTCGAGGATATGTTGAGGGCTTGTGTGTTGGACTTCCCGGGCAGTTGGGACCAGTATCTATATCTGATGGAGTTTGCCTATAACAACAGTTATCAGTCGACGATTCAGATGGCTCCATTCGAGGCCTTGTATGGCAAGCGTTGTCGGTCCCCTGATGTAACAGCCCAGTTTTCTATCCCAGTTTTCGAGGTGCCTTCGAGTCAAGTTTCGGTTGTTGGTTGGGTCATTAGAGCGGTTTTGCCCCTTGGGGGTATTTTGGTCTTTTGGCTCTTCGGGCAGGATTTGTGGTTTTTAGGGCTTCGAGGTAGTTCCTGCCTTCGTCGAGGCTTGTTTGGGTTGGACTGCGAGTCCCGAGATGTTTGGGCTAGTCGTTTGGAAGTTCGGTTGTGATTTGGGATTTTTGCAAAGTGATGGTTGGTTGTGTGCTTCCTTTGGGATTCGAGCCCGGGGCCCTTAGTGTTGCTTTGGGAGTTGGGTTTAAGTGAGATTTATTTATTGGAAAAGGTTGCTTCAGTCGGGTCTCGAAGGAGGAAGCCGGGAAATGGGATTTTAAGGATTTTAAGGATTTTTAGAAAATTGGAAAAAATGGATAAGGATGGAAAAAGGATTAAAATCCCATTTATTCTTTTATTTTCCCATTTTCCTTTTTTTTTCTTTTTTTCTTTTATCATTTTTCCCCAAATCCCTTTTCTCTCTTTCTCTCTCTCTCCCACTCACCCTATCCAGAGGAGCCACTGTCGCCGCCAAGCCCCCAATGGCCATCTCTCGCCGTCGCACGCCCAGCAGACAAGGGGAGCCCTCCAGCCGGCTAGATCTCGCTGTCGCGCGCCGCTCGTCCGCGCCCTCGCCCGCACCGTGCCGAGCCCAGCCAGATCGCGCGTCCCCGCGCCCTCGTCGCGTGTCCTCGCGCCAGATCGCCGAGCCTAGGTCCGAGTCGCTCATCCCAGCCCGTGTCGCGTAACTGTAGCGCGTCGTCGCGCCCGCGCGCCCTCGACCTGCTGCTCGCCCGCGCGTTCGCGCGCGCCGCTCGCCGCCAACAATCAGCCCAGCGCCAATGTCGTGTCAAGCCCCCGCGCTGTGCTAGCGCCAAAGAATCGCCTAGCCCGCGTCAAATGCGCCCGTTCGAGTGTCAGCCGTGCCTCGTGAGTTGCTCCCGAGCTGAGCCCTATTTGTTTTATATCATTTGGGCCTTTTGATTGTAATGATTGTTGTTTTTGTTAGGTTCTCGCTAGGTAGCTCGGGTTCGATCGCAGCTTAGGTTTCTTGTGTTTAGAGGTCTTCCGGCCAAGTAAGGATTTCTTACCGGAGTTGTGTGGACCCTGCGATATTATATGTGATTGCTGATTGTATGCTTGTTTGTGTTGATTGACATGTTTTGTGATAAGTGCTCTATTCTGAATTCCCGACTGGCATGATTTCCTGTGTTGTTTCTCATGTTAGTCCATGCTAGGTTGTTCCTTTCTGGCATGCTCGTATCTGTCCTTGCTTCGTAGTATCATGCTAGGTTCGTTGTTTTCCTCTTGAGCACGTATTGGATTGTATTGGATTGTTTGCTGATTGTTAAGGCAGGTTAGAGTTGTAGGTAGATAGCATCATCCGGGCCTGATGCATAAAGTATCTTGCATCCATGGCAAGGACGTTCTAGACAGTTCTCCGTCCTTGGACCCCGTGAGGGATTAGCTATCCCAACCGGTAGGCCCTGCAATCTTGGGTGAGGGTGGTAGTCTAAGCGATGCCCCAACGGTCGGGATGATGACTTGGCAATGCCTAGTCCCCGGCGGCCGCACGCGTCCCTCGGCGTGTTCGGCAAAGAGCTCTTGATTGCCACTGTTAAGGTAAGGACGGCTTCCTCGGTGTAAGCCTACCACGACCCGCCTTTAGCCTCAAGTGCGGTGGTATAGGTGACATAGTTCACGTGTCCGTGTCTCACACCCCTATGTCAGTGACACCGATCCAGAGATTTAGTTAGGCGTGGTATCCGGATATGGGCAGCTTGCCACTAGACCCGGCACCCCCCCATAGTCTGTAGAAGCACACGGTGCATGTTTACGCTCATTACAGCGCCGACCGGAGAGCTCCTCGGGATCTTGAGCTAGTGTACCTTTCTTCGACAGTAGACAGGCTGAGGCCGGGACCTCTTTCTCGTATAGAGCGACTTGTGTGATGTGTGGTGTGGTGATTTATTTCCGGACTAAGACCCTGAGTTGGCATCCGAGGCCCAAGTGTGGGCTAAGCTATGTGCTCTATCTGTGTTTATATTCATAGCTTGCTTATCTTTCGGCTAGATGACCATGTATATCATATTGTACCCCGGTTGGGGATTCTTACTGAGTAATTCGTTACTCACCCTTATTATGTGGTTTTCCACAGGTAACCATGGTGCGAGACAGGATGGCTGGAGGAGGAGCTGTGATCATGGAAACCCATTGTTCAACTCTGAGTCTTATGTTTATGTTTATGATTTAAGTGTCCTCTGAATGCATGTAGTTGGGCACGGAGCCCTAGGTTGTTTTCTGAATGTATTTCCGGATTCTAGCATTGTTGTAACTATTGCAAAGCTTGTATGTTTTAAATAAATCTCTGATCAGAGTATGTTTTGGAAGTGTATTTGTCTTGGAACAGGTGCTTGGAAACAGGGACAGGTTTCAGGAATTTATGTTGATTTTTTAAATGGATGTTTTCATGTTTTAGTTTTTACTTAGAATCCAAACACCATCTTGCAAATTTTCTGTTGATTTGTATGCATGCATTGAGGTAATGGCCTATTTAGAACCCCATTCGGGTCGGGTCGTTACAGTTGGTATCAGAGCTCAGAGTCATAGATTCTGTAGACTGACCTTTTGTTGTAGGTCGTTTTTCCATGATCATCAGCACTCCGACAGTCATCAGGTACGCCTAAGTTTACTATTTGTTGTTGAAAAAGGGTTAAGAATTTACAATACCTGTCATCTAGTGTATGCCTTGTGTAGTGTTGTGGAGCGGAGACGAGCGGTGTTCTCGACTGTTGTTGGTTTGGGTTTAGAGCGCCATCATGCCAACTTCCCGTAGTGTGTGATGTATGTTGTGGCTTGTTGAGGTATCCAGACAGATTCGGATGCCCTGGGACGTCGTCCCCGTGGGAGGCAGAGCTTGGACTCCCGTAGGCCAATTGTGGCCCAATTGTTGGTTTTCCCCTAGTGAGAGGGTGGAGGTGCTTTGCCTTGGAGTGCCACTCCAAGAGAGGAGTTAGCTATGGTTGTGCTTATGTGGATGCTTGTGGAGCAGGTCCCCGTGTGGACTAGCCTGGGTAGCTCAAGTGTTGATCTTGAGCCTTAGCAGATTGTTTGATTGCCCAGTGAGTAGCTGCAGAGTTGGCAGCTTTCGAGGAGATTGTTGAGGCATCTTTGTGCTCCTATAAGGTGTTGTTGTTTGCAGCCAGTAAGCTGGAACCATGTGGTTAGGGGTGCAGCGAGCAGTGTTCCCTTCGGATTGGATCCGTTGGTGTTTTCCTCAGATGTTTGGTAGAGTTGAGCAGTCTTCTTTTGGTGAGCTCCTAGAGTGGAGCTAGCTGCTGCATGTTGAGAGAGCCGGCCAGAGTTTTGTTGAGCATCATGTGGAGTTGCAAGGGTAGGTCGTAAGCCTTCGGTTTGATGAGATGTCGTCGACATAGTTTTTTTAGTTGAAGCCCTTGTATGCCTAGCCAGAGTTCTTGTCACTTGAGGTTGTGACCTTGTTGGCCCCATTGGTAGTAAGATGTGGTTTTGGTAGTAGTGGCACTTGAGGTGCATTGGTTGGTGTGCCGCTTTGGCACTAAGTCTGGTTCAGGCTTGAGTTTGGCTTGGGCATAGCAGATGGTTCTATGCCGTCCGGAGTTCAGCGCACTCCTTTAGCCTTGGATCCGTTTATGGCGGCGCGGGCACTGCTTAGGTCGTGCCAGAGGGCTAGTTCAGTGGTAGTCGATGGACTACAAGCGAAAGGATGCTCGAGAGGAGCTGGTGCCTCTTCCCAGTGTTTCTGGAGGTTGAGTAAGTCAGCAGGTTGGCGGTTGGTAAGTGTTGGTGCGCGTGAGTCTCGCGCTAGTGTTAAGGCCAAGAGTTTCCTTGTGGTTGGTAGTGCGGTCAACTACCTTCAAGGGCCTTATCTGAGGAGAGATGAGCATTGTAGATGCGAGTTTGGTCCAGCTGAGGGACCATGAGTTGGATGCCTATGAGGTGAGTTGGATGCTTTTCAGGTGAGATGAGCTGATGCCTTGCGAGAGGTTTTTGGATGCCTTATGGGTAAGCACCCTTGGTAGAGGCTTGGTATAAAGTAAGTTCGGTTTGGCATTGTTATGCTTTGGTAGAGCAAGCTTGCCTCAGCTTCGTGTATCGTGTGGAGATGGAACTTTTGGTGTTCCTTGGATTGTTTGTATCTCTCGCCAGAGTTAGCGTTGCTTTTTGGAAAACGCTTGTTAGTCTTGGATCTCTAAAGGAAGGTTGAGAGTTGTGCACACAAGTGTGTTTTGTGTGGTACGTTAAAGTGCGAGAGTTTCATATCCATGTAGGGTTTGCTTTGGAGATCTATTGCTCGGTTTCGAGAGAAGTTGGACTCTGTGGATGTTGTAAGGCTTCAATGAGGTGGTAAGGATATCGTGCTCGTGATATCGTGTTGTTGCTTAGGCAAGATTTGTTAAGTTGGACCTAAGCTTGGTTGGCGGATCTTTTGTTGATCGTTGGTTGGAGTTCGATTGGAAACCGAACAAGAGCGGTGGTAGCTAAGCCGCGTGGTTTCTGATCGTCATGGCTAAGAGAGTGGTTCAGATCCTTCCTTGGGTAGAAGTTGTTGTGGCCGATGCTTTGAGTAGGAGGATGACGCATTCTGTAGCATTTCGTGTCCTCTAGGTTCCCAAGGAGTTGGAGTTGGCCAAAGCATGGTTGGGATGCTTTGAAATTGGAGTTGTTCGTTCGTGCAGCTTGTCCATTAGATCGGTTCTCGGGCAAGGTGTGTGTCGAGGGTTGTCGAAGAACCCTAGGTTGTGGAGAGCCTCTCCAGAGCTCAGTCAGGCCCAGGTAGTGAGTTTAGTTGGCCAGCTGGAGGCGTGTGGGTTGTAGCCTCGGTTGAATTGCTAGCAGTCTTGGTAGACTAGCAAGCTAGTGGTTGTTTGGAGTAAAGTCCGGATTGGTTCCGATGTGGTGGCAAGTTAATGCTTGGTGTTGACCAAGGTGTGGATTGGAATTGCTAGAGATTAGTTTTGCTCGCGGGCGAGTGGTTTGTGCCTCGTTGGTTGTTTTCCTGCTTTCCGTGATGTTGAGTTGCCCCGCTTGGCTTTTGGAGGTTCATGCGAGATGGACCCTCGTTGTTGCCCCGCGAGATTAGATGTTGTTGCTCTAGTGGAGCATGACAAAGGAGCGTATGTGGAGCTCTCTATCCTTTGGTTGTCTCGCTTGTAAGAGCCGCTTCCTTCGGGGAGTTGTCGTTTACTCCTTGGTCTTGGAATTGATGGTAGTGGTGCTAGCAAGAGGGAATAGTTTGTTGGCTGCTTGGAAGCAGTTGTTTGTCCAGTTAAGCGGATTCTTGGAGGGTGTTCTAGAGGCTGCAGTAAAGGTTGTTCTGCCTCTTGTGAGTGTTTGGCCAAGATTTGGTCCTCTTGTTGTTTCGAGAGCTAGTTCGGTTCTAGTTGGAGGGCGTTGCCCTGAGGTCTTGTTCCTAGTCAGAAAGTTTTGGGAGTTGACCCCTCCCTCGGCAGTTGAGCAAGTGCTGTTAGTTTCGGATTGGTGGTCCGATTGGTTGAGTTTTCCCTTGGGTGTTGCTTCCAAGAGAGTTGGTTGCTGTTGCCTTGGGTTTGAGCAAGTCAGCGAGCGTGTGTGGAGTTCGCTGCCCTTCTAGAGTTTGCTTGCTGGGAAGTCGTTTCCCGTTTCGCAGGAGTCAGCTTAGCTCCTGAGTTGTGTAGTTGATCAGAGTAGCGCAGCGGTCAGCCCAGCGAGAGGGTCCCTGCTTTGTGTTGTTAGCAAGCAAGAGTTGTTTGTTCCCGCAAGGGCGGAGGCCAGCCAATAAGAGTTGAGTTGTTCTGGCAAGTCGTTAGTTCTTTGGAGAATGAAGATTTCTTTTTTACCCTAGCCTCTGTGGTGGTTGAGTTGCTCCTTGGATGCCAGCCTCGAGTGTTAGCTTCTGAGGTAGTCTTGCGGATTCGTATGGTTCAGGATCCGTAAGCTTGGAGGTTGTCGTCATCCGTTTTCCTTGTGAGGTTTTGGGAGTGGAGCTTCTAGTTGGAAGTTGAGTTAGGCCTAAGCTTAAAGGAGAAGTTTTTTTTTTTAGTAGCCAGTTGGATTTTTAGAGTTGAGTGGTAGCTTGGAGGCGAGCGTTGCTCGTTATAAGTTTGGGTTGAGTTCTGCTGAGCAAGCCCTTCTCGGGCTTTGTTCCTAGGTGTTGTGCCGCGGTTAGCTGCGTGATGGTTTAGTCCTTGCAGCCCGAGATTTTTCCTTGAGGGGAATGTTGGTTGTCCCTTGCCTGGCAGTGTTTTCTTTGGCCAATTGCTGGTAGTTTTGCTCCGAAATGTTACGTTCGGCCGATGAGGAGTTCTAGTTTGTTGGCTTGGCCGAGTGGAGCCTGTGCCTGACCCTTGTCTTTTAAAGGTGGCCGTAGCTGAAGTTTCAGCTGGTGTGAGTGTTGTTAGCCGTCTGGTGTACCAGGATGGTGCCCCTTGCCTTTGGTTCGGCGATTTATCCTTAAGATGGTTGCTTAAGTGTTGTGGTTGCGTTCTAGTTGGAGAAGTTTGCTTTTTGGATCAGTCGCCAGTTGGTGGTTTGGTTATAGTCGTTAAGGCTGTAGGCAAGATTTGAGGTTCGCTGGTCTCTTGTGAAGTAAGAGTAGGCTGTTTGGTTTTCTGGAACCTATGAGGTTCAGTTGTTTGGTCAGCTTGTTGTAGGGTTGAGGTTGTTTTATTGTCAGCCGTGAGCTTCCAGAGGAGTTTTGCCAGTGCGTGGTGTAGAGTTTCAGAGCTTGTGGCCAGTCCTCGAGTTTGCTGAGAGTAGCACCGTTTGAGAGTTGGTGCGAGTTGAGGATGTGGATTGCCGTCTATTTCCCTTTGGAGTTCAAAGATATGCCCGGGCCTTGGTTGAGTTTGTTTTTGGCGCCTCGATGGCATTGTGGCCTTGAGTTTTGAGGACCCAAGAGGGTTTGGTTTCAAGAAGGTTGGTGCTGGTTTCGTGGAGTTTTCCCGAGTCTGTTGCCTTCTTAGAACTTTCGAGGACGAAAGTCTTAAAAGGAGGGAGTATTGTAACAACCCGCTTTTCTATCCCGCCGAGGTGCCTTCGGGTCAAGTTTCGGTTGTTGGTTGGGTCGTTAGAGCGGTTTTGCCCCTTGGGGTATTTTGGTCTTTTGCTCTTCGCGCGGATTTGTGGTTTTCAGGGCTTCGAGGTAGTTCCTGCCTTTGTCGAGGCTTGTTTGGGTTGGACTGCGAGTCCCGAGATGTTTGGGCTAGTCGTTTGGAAGTTCGGTTGTGATTTGGGATTTTTGCAATGTGATGGTTGGTTGTTTGCTTCCTTTGGGATTCGAGCCCGGGGCCCTTAGTGTTGCTTTGGGAGTTGGGTTTAAGTGAGATTTATTTATTGGAAAAGGTTGCTTCAGTCGGGTCTCGAAGGAGGAAGCCGGGAAATGGGATTTTAAGGATTTTAAAGATTTTTAGAAAATTGGAAAAAATGGATAAGGATGGAAAAAGGATTAAAATCTAATTTATTCTTTTATTTTCCCATTTTACTTTTATTTTCTTTTTTTCTTTTATTTTTTTCCCCAAATCCTTTTTTCTCTCTCTCTCTCTCTCTCTCTCCCCGACCAGCCCCATCCAGCGGAGCCAGCTCGTCGCCCAGCAGCCCAGCCGGCCAGATCTCGCCGTCGCACGCCCAGCAGCCGAGGGGAGCCCTCCGGCCGGCAAGATCTCGCTGTCGCGCGCCGCTCGCCCGCGTGCCCAGCCGCTCGTCTGCGCCCTCGCCCGCACAATGCCGAGCCCAGCCAGATCGCGCGTCCCCACGCCCTCGTCGCGTGTCCTCGCGCCAGATCGCCGAGCCTAGGTCCGAGTCGCTCATCCCAGCCCATGTCGCGTCCCTGTAGCTCGTCGTCACGCCCGCGCGCCCTCGCCCTGCTGCTCGCCCGCGCGTTCGCGCGCCTTGCTCGCCCAGCTATGCCCCAACAATACCCGAAAGGCCGTGGTCACGCGCCAGCGCTTAACCAACGCCCCGATGCTAAGTGTCAGGGCCATGCATGCCCGGTGCCTGCCTCGGCCATAGCGCTGTGCCAGCGCCAGCGCTGCTTGCAAAGAAATGCTTAGTTTTCAGGCAAAACGCCCCGTCCGAGTGTCAGCCGTGCCTCGTGAGTTGCTCATGAGCTGAGCCCTGTTTGTTTTAAATCATTTGGGCCTTTTGATTGTAATTATTGTTGTTTTTGTTAGGTTCTCGCTTGGTAGCTCGGGTTCGATCGCAGCTTAGGTTTCTTGTGTTTAGAGGTCTTCCGGCCAAGTAAGGATTTCTTACCGGAGTTGTGTGGACCCTGCGATATTATATGTGATTGCTGATTGTATGCTTGTTTGTGTTTATTGACATGTTTGGTGATAAGTGCTCTATTCTGAATTCCCGACTGGCATGATTTCCTGTGTTATTTCTCATGTTAGTCCATGCTAGGTTGTTCCTTTCTGGCATGCTCGTATCTGTCCTTGCTTCGTAGTATCATGCTAGGTTCGTTGTTTTCCTCTTGAGCACGTATTGGATTGTATTGGATTGTTTGCTGATTGTTAAGGCAGGTTAGAAATCAGGTAGATAGCATCATCCGGGCCTGATGCATAAAGTATCTTGCATCCATGGCAAGGACGTTCGAGACAGTTCTCCGTCCTTGGACCCCGTGAGGGATTAGCTATCCCAACCGGTAGGCCCTGCAATCTTGGGTGAGGGTGGTAGTCTAAGCGATGCCCCAACGGTCGGGATGATGACTTGGCAATGCCTAGTCCCCGCAAACACGCCCTCGGCGTGTTCGGCAAGAGCCTCTGATTGCCACTGTTAAGGTAAGGACGGCTTCCCGGGTGTAAGCCTACCACGACCCGCACCTTAGCCTCAAAGCGTGTGGTACAGCCGACATAGTTCACGTGTCGAGTCTCTCACACCCTATGTGTCGCTGACACCGATCCGTAGATTTAGTTAGGCGTGGTATCCGGATATGGGCAACTTGCCACTAGACCCGCACTTCCCATAGTCTGTAGAAGCACGCGGTGCATGTTTACGCTCATTACAACACCGACCGAGAGCTCCTCGGGATCTTGAGCTAGTGTACCTTTCTGGTCGACAGAGAGAGCCGAGGCCGGACTTGTTTCTCGTATAGGCGACTTGTGTGATGTGTGGTGTGGTGATTTATTTCCTGACTATGACCCCGAGTTGGCATCCGAGGCCCAAGTGTGGGCTAAGCTATGTGCTCTATCCGTGTTTATATTCATAGCTTGCTTATCTTTCGGCTAGATGACCATGTATATCGTGATTGTACCCTCGGTTGGGGATTCTTACTTGAGTAATTCGTTACTCACCCTTATTATGTGGCTTTCCACAGGTAACCATGGTGCGAGACAGGATGGCTGGAGGAGGAGCTGTGATCATGGAAACCCGTTGTTCAACTCTGAGTCTTATGTTTATGTTTATGATTTAAGTGTCCTCTGAATGCATGTAGTTGGGCACGGAGCCCTAGGGTGTTTTCTGAATGTATTTTCGGATTCTAGCATTGTTGTAACTATTGCAAAGCTTGTATGTTTTAAATAAATCTCTGATCGTAGTATGTTTTGGAAGTGTATTTGTCTTGGAAGTGCTGCTTGGAAACAGGACAGTTTCAGAATTTATGTTGATTTTTTAAATGGATGTTTTCATGTTTTAGTTTTTACTTAGAATCCAAACACCATCTTGCAAATTTTCTGTTGATTTGTATGCATGCATTGAGGTAATGGCCTATTTAGAACCCCATTCGGGTCGGGTCGTTACAGTTGGTATCAGAGCTTAGAGTCATAGATTCTGTAGACTGACCTTTTGTTGTAGGTCGTTTTTCCATGATCATCAAGACTGGACACTACCATCAGTACGCCTAAGTTTACTATTTGTTGTTGAAAAAGGGTTAAGAATTTACAATACCTGTCATCTAGTGTATGCCTTGTGTAGTGTTGTGGAGCGGAGACGAGCAGGTTCTGACTCGTTGTTGGTTTGGGTTTAGAGCGCCATCATGCCAACTTCCCGCAGTGTGTGATGTATGTTGTGGCTTGTTAAGGTATCCAGACAGATTCGGATGCCCTGGGACGTCGTCCCCGTGGGAGGCGAGCTTGACTCCGTGAGGCCAATTGTGGCCCAGGCTTGTTGGTTTTCCCCAGTGAGAGGGTGGAGGTGCTTTGCCTTGGAGTGCCACTCCAAGAGAGGAGTTAGCTATGGTCAGTGCTTATGTGGATGCTTGTGGAGCAGTCCCCGTGTGGACTAGCCTGGGTAGCTCAAGTGTTGATCTTGAGCCTTAGCAGATTGTTTGATTGCCCAGTGAGTAGCTGCAGAGTTGGCAGCTTTCGAGGAGATTGTTGAGGCATCTTTGTGCTCCTATAAGGTGTTGTTAAGCTGGAACCCTGTGGTTAGGGGTGCAGCGAGCAGTGTTCCCTTCGGATTGGATCCGTTGGTGTTTTCCTCAGATGTTTGGTAGAGTTGAGCAGTCTTCTTTTGGTGAGCTCCTAGAGTGGAGCTAGCTGCTGCATGTTGAGAGAGCCGGCCAGAGTTTTGTTGAGCATCATGTGGAGTTGCAAGGGTAGGCCGTGAGCCTTCAGTTTGATGAGATGTCATCGACATAGTTTTTTTAGTTGAAGCCCTTGTATGCCTAGCCAGAGTTCTTGTCACTTGAGGTTGTGACCTTGTTGGCCCCATTGGTAGTAAGATGTGGTTTTGGTAGTAGTGGCACTTGAGGTGCATTGGTTGGTGTGCCGCTTTGGCACTAAGTCTGGTTCAGGCTTGAGTTTGGCTTGGGCATAGCAGATGGTTCTATGCCGTCCGGAGTTCAGCGCACTCCTTTAGCCTTGGATCCGTTTATGGCAGTGGCACCTGTTTAGGTCATGCTAGAGGGCTAGTTCAGTGGTAGTCGATGGACTACAAGCGAAAGGATGCTCGAGAGGAGCTGGTGCCTCTTCCCAGTGTTTCTGGAGGTTGAGTAAGTCAGCAGGTTGGCGGTTGGTAAGTGTTGGTGCGCGTGAGTCTCGCGCTAGTGCTAAGGCCAAGAGTTTCCTTATGGTTGGTAGTGCGGTCAACTACCTTCAAGGGCCTTATCTGAGGAGAGTTGAGCATTGTAGATGCGAGTTTGGTCCAGCTGAGGGACCATGAGTTGGATGCCTATGAGGTGAGTTGGATGCTTTTCAGGTGAGATGAGCTGATGCCTTGCGAGAGGTTTTTGGATGCCTTATGGGTAAGCACCCTTGGTAGAGGCTTGGTATAAAGTAAGTTCGGTTTGGCATTGTTATGCTTTGGTAGAGCAAGCTTGCCTCAGCTTCGTGTATCGTGTGGAGATGGAACTTTTGGTGTTCCTTGGATTGTTTGTATCTCTGCCAGGAGTTAGCGTTGCTTTTTGGAAAAACGCTTGTTAGTCTTGGATCTCTAAAGGAAGGTTGAGAGTTGTGCACACAAGTGTGTTTTGTGTGGTACGTTCCGTGGCGAGAGTTTCATATCCATGTAGGGTTTGCTTTGGAGATCTATTGCTCGGTTTCGGAGAAGTTGGACTCGTGGATGTTGTAAGGCTTCAAATGAGGTGGTAAGGATATCGTGCTCGTGATATCGTGCTGTTGCTTAGGCAAGATTTGTTAAGTTGGACCTAAGCTTGGTTGGCGGATCTTTTGTTGATCGTTGGTTGGAGTTCGGTTGGAAACCAACAAGAGCGATGGTAGCTAAGCCGCGTGGTTTCGATCGTCATGGCTAAGAGAGTGGTTCAGATCCTTCCTTGGGTAGAAGTTGTTGTGGCCGATGCTTTGAGTAGGAGGATGACGCATTCTGTAGCGTTTCGGGTCCTCTAGGTTCCCAAGGAGTTGGAGTTGGCCAGCATGGTTGGGATGCCGAAATTGGAGTTGTTCGTTCGTGCGCTTGTCCGTTAGATCGGTTCTTTGGCAAAGTGTGTCGAGGGTTGTCGAAGAACCCTAGGTTGTGGAGAGCCTCTCCAAAGCTCAGTCAGGCCCAGGTAGTGAGTTTAGTTGGCCAGCTGGAGGCGTGTGGGTTGTAGCCTCGGTTGAATTGCTAGCAGTCTTGGTAGACTAGCAAGCTAGTGGTTGTTTGGAGTAAAGTCCGGATTGGTTTCGATGTGGTGGCAAGTTAATGCTTGGTGTTGACCAAGGTGTGGATTGGAATTGCTAGAGATTAGTTTTGCTCGCGGGGCGAGTGGTTTGTGCCCTGTTGGTTGTTTTCCTGTTTCCAGGATGTTGAGTTGCCCCGTTTGGCTTTTGGAGGTTCAGTCTGAGATGGACCCCTGTTGTTGCCCCGCGAGATTAGATGTTGTTGCTCTAGTGGAGCATGACAAAGGAGGCGTATGTGGAGCTCTCTATCCTTTGGTTGTCCGCTTGTAAGAGCCGCTTCCTTCGGGAGTTGTCGTTTACTCCTTTGTCTTGGAATTGATGGTAGTGGTGCTAGCACGAGGGAATAGTTTGTTGGCTGCTTGGAAGCAGTTGTTTGTCCAGTTAAGCGGATTCTTGGAGGGTGTTCTAGAGGCTGCAGTAAAGGTTGTTCTGCCTCTTGTGAGTGTTTGGCCAAGATTTGGTCCTCTTGTTGTTTCGAGAGCTAGTTCGGTTCTAGTTGGAGGGCGTTGCCCTGAGGTCTTGTTCCTAGTCAGAAAGTTTTGGGAGTTGACCCCTCCCTCGCAGGTTGAGCAAGTGCTGGTTAGTTTCGGATTGGTGGTCCGATTGGTAAATTTTCCCTTGGGTGTTGCTTCCAAGAGAGTTGGTTGTCGTTGCCTTGGGTTTGAGCAAGTCACGAGCGTGTGTGGAGTTCACGCCTTCCGAGTTTGCTTGCCGGAAGTCGCTTCCGCTTTGGCGTGAGTCACTTTAGCTCCCGAGTTGTGTAGTTGATCGAGTAGCGCAAATGGTCACCCAAATGAGAGGGTCCCTGCTTTGTGTTGTTAGCAAGCAAGAGTTGTTTGTTCCCGCAAGGGCGGAGGCCAGCCAGTAAGAGTTGAGTTGTTCTGGCAAGTCGTTGGTTCTTTGGAGAATGAAGATTTCTTTTTTTCCCTAGCCTCTGTGGTGGTTGAGTTGCTCATTGGATGCCAGCCTCGAGTGTTAGCTCCTGAGGTAGTCTTGCGGATTCGTATGGTTCAGGATCCGTAAGCTTGGAGGTTGTCGTCATCCGTTTTCCTTGTGAGGTTTTGGGAGTGGAGCTTCTGGTTGGAAGTTGAGTTAGGCCTAAGCTTAAAGGAGAAGTTTTTTTTTTGAGTAGCCAGTTGGATTTTTAGAGTTGAGTGGTAGCTTGGAGGCGAGCGTTGCTCGTTATAAGTTTGGGTTGAGTTCTGCTGAGCAAGCCCTTCTCGGGCTTTGTTCCTAGGTGTTGTGCCGCGGTTAGCTGCGTGATGGTTTAGTCCTTGCAGCCCGAGATTTTTCCTTGAGGGGAATGTTGGTTGTCCCTTGCCTGGCAGTGTTTTCTTTGGCCAATTGCTGGTAGTTTTGCTCCGAAATGTTACGTTCGGCCGATGAGGAGTTGTAGTTTGTTGGCTTGGTCGAGTGGAGCCTGTGTCTGGCCCTTGTCTTTTAAAGGTGGCCGTAGCTGAAGTTTCAGCTGGTGTGAGTGTTGTTAGCCGTCTGGTGTACCAGGATGGTGCCCCTTGCCTTTGGTTCGGCGATTTATCCTTAAGATGGTTGCTTAAGTGTTGTGGTTGCGTTCTAGTTGGAGAAGTTTGCTTTTTGGATCAGTCGCCAGTTGGTGGTTTGGTTATAGTCGTTAAGGCTGTAGGCAAGATTTGAGGTTCGCTGGTCTCTTGTGAAGTAAGAGTAGGCTGTTTGGTTTTCTGGAACCTATGAGGTTCAGTTGTTTGGTCAGCTTGTTGTAGGGTTGAGGTTGTTTTATTGTCAGCCGTGAGCTTCCAGAGGAGTTTTGCCAGTGCGTGGTGTAGAGTTTCGGAGCTTGTGGCCAGTCCTCGAGTTTGCTGAGAGTAGCACCGTTTGAGAGTTGGTGCGAGTTGAGGATGTGGATTGCCGTCTATTTCCCTTCGGAGTTCAGTATATGCCCAGTCTTGGTTGAGTTTGTTTTTGGCAGTCTGGATGGCATTGTGGCCTTGAGTTTTTGAGGACCCAAGAGGGTTTGGTTTCGAAGAAGGTTGGTGCTGGTTTCTGTGGAGTTTTCCTGGAGCTGTTTCGTCTTAGAACTTTCGAGGACGAAAGTCTTAAAAGGAGGGAGTATTGTAACAACCCAGTTTTCTATCCCAGTTTTCGAGGTGCCTTCGGGTCAAGTTTCGGTTGTTGGTTGGGTCATTAGAGCGGTTTTGCCCCTTGGGGGTATTTTGGTCTTTTGGCTCTTCGGGCAGGATTTGTGGTTTTCAGGGCTTCGAGGTAGTTCCTGCCTTCGTCGAGGCTTGTTTGGGTTAGACTGCGAGTCCCGAGATGTTTGGGCTAGTCGTTTGGAAGTTCGGTTGTGATTTGGGATTTTTGCAATGTGATGGTTGGTTGTGTGCTTCCTTTGGGATTCGAGCCCGGGTGTAACGGCCCAGGTTTTTCTTCCCGGTCTTCCAGGTATGCCCTAGGGGTATTTTGGTAATTTGGTCGGGCCGTCAGGGCCGTTTATGTCTTTTCTAGTTGCTAAAAATATTGGATGAATTTATGTAGGTTTGTGAGGCTTTGTGGAAGGGTTGAGCAAGGTTTGATGCAAAAGTAAAAATAAAGGGAATTGTGTCCGCACTGGGTTTGAACCCGGTCTCCTAGAAAGCTTGTGGGGATGCGTGCGATGAGCTAGTGAGAGCTCTTGTTGCTACTTCCGGGTCATTTTATGGTTAACCTTGGATTCTGGAGTTTTGTTGTATTTGGTTAAAAGAGAAAGGAAGCTAGGTTTGCATTTCTTCTCCAACACCTCTCTTTGCCGCACAAGCCGCCTCCTACCACAGCCAGATCCGCCCGACACCAAGCAGAGATCCACCGTCGCTTAAACGGCCGAGCAAAGACGCCCAACCCGCACTGAACGGCTCGTCGCACCACGCTTTGCCGCCGCAGACGCCCTCGACCAAAGAATGCACTGCAGATCCGGCCGAGGATCAACAGATCGCTCGTCGCGACGCCCCCCGGTCCGTCGCCCAGATCTGCTGCCGCCGCACCACCTTTGTCGCGACGCCAGTCGCAAATTCGAGGGAAGCCATCGCCAGATCGCACCGATGAGCCCGCCGCGCCGCCAAAGAAATTGGCCCAGATCCGCCTCGAGCAAAGACACCTGAACGCGCCGGTCACCATGCTGCCGCACACCAAAGAACCGCCCAGATCCGTCCATCGACGCCTGGGCTTCGCGCAGCCCGCTGTCGCACTGGTCGCGCGCAGCAGCAGCAGACGCCCGTGTCCGCGCGCCGCCGCTCGAGCCGCTCGCCGCGCGCTTCAGACGCCTGCTTCGCTGCTCGTGCTCAGCCCTTAGCTTCGCCAGCGCCAGCCGCGCGCCTTCCCGCGTCTGCCGCTCTCCAATACAGTGTCCATATACAGAACAAGCCCGCGCCAGCACCACTTCGCCAAATTTCCAAGCAAGCAGAAACTGCAAGCGAAGACTTCACTTCGTGTCGTCGTGCCGTGTGAGTGCCCCGAGCCGAGCCTCGCTTGTTTTATTATATTTTTAGGGCTATGATTGTGATTTCTATTGTGTTTGTTAGGTTCTCGTTAGCTAGCTCGGGATCGATCGCAGCGTAGGTTTTGTGTGTGTAGTTGCCTCCCGCCAAGGTAAGGATTTCTTACCGGGGTTGTGTGGACCTGCGATGTTCTATGTGATTGATGTTGTATGTTTGTTTGTGATTATCGCATGTATAGTTTAGGTGCTCTGCTCAATTCTCGATCGCATGACTTCGTATGTTGTTCTTTCATGTTAGTCCATGCTAGGTTGTTCCGCTCGCATGCTCATATTCATTCTTGTTCTGTAGTACCATGCTAGGTCTCACAGATTCTTTCTTTGAGCACGTATTGGATTGTTTGCCGATTGTTAAGGCGAGTTAGAATTCGTGTAGATAGCATCATCCGCCCGATGCATAAAGTATCTTGCATCTATGGCAAGGACGTTCGAGACAGTTCTCCGCCCTTGGACCCCGTGAGGGATTAGCTATACCAACCGGTAGGCCCCGCAATCTTGGGTGAGGGTGGTAGTCTAAGCGATACCCCAACGGTCGGGATGATGACTTGGCAATGCCTAGTCCCCGCAAACGCGGACGCCCTCCTCGTGTTCGCAAAGAGCCTCTGATTGCCACCGTTAAGGTAAGGACGGCTTCTCGGTGTAAGCCTACCATGACCCGCTCCTTAGCCTCAAAGTGCGGTGGTACAGCCGACATAGTTCACGTGTCCGTGTCTCACACCCCTATGTCGCTGACACCGATCCGTAGATTTAGTTAGGCGTGGTATCCGGATATGGGCAACTTGCCACTGACCCGGCACTTCCCATAGTCTCAGTAGAAGCACGCGGTGCATGCTTACGCTCATTACAAATGCGTCGACCGGAGAGCTCCTCGGGATCTTGAGCTAGTGCACCTTTCAGACGACGATGAGACAGCCGAGGCCGGGACTTGTTCCCGTATAGCGCGTATATTGTGTGGTGAATTTATTTCCTGACTAAGACCCCGAGTTGGCATCCGAGGTCCAAGTGTGGACTTAAGCTATGTGCTCTATTCTGTTTTATACTCATAGCTTGCGTGCACAATCTTCTAGATGATCATGTATATCGTATTGTACCCCGGTTGGGGATTCTTACTGAGTAATTCGTTACTCACCCTTATTCTCGTGGTTTTCCACAGTATTCAAGGCGGGAGACAGGATGGTCAAGGAGGAGCCGTGATCATGGAATCCTCACTGTCATCTCCGACCATTTTATTTTATCATGACTCTTGACTTTTGTTATTTCCCCGAATGCATGTAGACGGACACAGAGCCCCGGATGTTTTCTTACGCTTTATGGATTCCAAAGATATTTGTACTTGTGGATTGTCTAAATGGTTTAAATAAATCTCTCGATCAAAGTATGCTTTTAGAAATGTATGTTTTGGTTGTTGAATGTTTCGCTTTTTACTTGGGATCCGAAATGTATTTTTCATAATGTCTTTTATTTTCACTACATGCATTGGGGTAAAGGCCCATTTAGAGCCCCTTTTGGGTCGGGTCTTTACACCGGGGCCCTTAGTGTTGCTTTGGGAGTTGGGTTTAAGTGAGGTTTATTTATTGGAAAAGGTTGCTTCAGTCGGGTCTCGAAGGAGGAAGCCGGGAAATGGGATTTTAAGGATTTTAAGGATTTTTAGAAAATTGGAAAAAATGGATAAGGATGGAAAAAGGATTAAAATCTAATTTATTCTTTTATTTTCCCATTTTCCTTTTATTTTCTTTTTTTCTTTTATTTTTTTTCCCCAAATCCCTTTTTTTTTCTCTCTCTCTCTCTCTCTCTCTCTCTCCCGACCAAATTTATCCAATGGAGCTACTGTCGCCAGCAAGAAATTTCACCCGCCAGATCTCGTCGTCGCGACGCCCAAAGCAATGAGGGGGAGCCCTCCACCGGCAAGATCTCTGCCCGCTGCGCGCCGCCAGCGTGCCCACCCCTGGGCTCGCCAAGCGTGCCCATCCGCTCGCCTGCGTGCCCAGCCGCTCGTCTGCGCCCTCGCCCGCATAGTACCGAGCCCAGCCAGATCGCGCGTCCCCGCGCCCTCGTCGCGTGTCCTCGCGCCTGATCGCCGAGCCTAGGTTCAAGTCGCTCATCCCAGCCCATGTCGCGTCCCTGTAGCTCGTCGTCGCGCCCGCGCGCCCTCGCCCGCGCGTTCGCCCGCCTTGCTCACCTGGGCCAGCCCTGGGCCACTTAGCTGCCGCCCTGCTGCACGTGCAGGCCGCACGCCCCAGTGCCCAGTGTTGCCACAGCCCCAAATACCGTGCCGCCAGCCAGCTTGCCTAGCTTCGTGCAAAATGCGGCCCGTCCGAGTGTCAGCCGTGCCTCGTGAGTTGCTCCTGAGCTGAGCCCTGTTTGTTTTATATCATTTGGGCCTTTTGATTGTAATTATTGTTGTTTTTGTTAGGTTCTCGCTAGGTAGCTCGGGTTCGATCGCAGCTTAGGTTTCTTGTGTTTAGAGGTCTTCCGCCAAGTAAGGATTTCTTACCGAGTTGTGTGGACCTGCGATATTATATGTGATTGCTTGATTGTATGCTTGTTTGTGTTTATTGACATGTTTGGTGATAAGTGCTCTATTCTGAATTCCCGACTGCATGATTTCCTTGTGTTGTTTCTCATGTTAGTCCATGCTAGGTTGTTCCTTTCTGGCATGCTCGTATCTGTCCTTGCTTCGTAGTATCATGCTAGGTTCGTTGTTTTCCTCTTGAGCACGTATTGGATTGTATTGGATTGTTTGCTCGATTGTTAAGGCAAAGTTAGAAATCGTAGATAGCATCATCCGTGCCCGATGCATAAAGTATCTTGCATCCATGGCAAGGACGTTCGAGACAGCTTCTCCGCCCTTGACCCCGTGAGGGATTAGCTATCCCAACCGGTAGGCACCGCAATCTTGGGTGAGGGTGGTAGTCTGCGATGCCCCAACGGTCGGGATGATGACTTGGCAATGCCTAGTCCCCGGCAATGCGCACGCCCGTCCTCGGCGTGTTCGGCAAAGAGCCCTGATTGCCACCGTTATGGTAAGGACGGCTTCCTCGGTGTAAGCCTACCACGACCCGCCTTTAGCCTCAAAGTGCGGTGGTACAGTGACATAGTTCACGTGTCCGTGTCTCACACCCTATGTCGCTGACACCGATCCGTAGATTTAGTTAGGCGTGGTATCCGGATATGGGCAACTGCCACTAGACCCTGCACCCCCATAGTCTGTAGAAGCACGCGGTGCATGTTTACGCTCATTACAACACACCGGAGAGCTCCTTGGGATCTTGAGCTAGTGTACCTTTCTGCCGATGAAGAGATGCCGAGGCCGGACTTGTTTCTCGTATAGGGCGACTTGTGTGATGTGTGGTGTGGTGATTTATTTCCGGACTATGACCCTGAGTTGGCATCCGAGGCCCAAGTGTGGGCTAAGCTATGTGCTCTATCTGTGTTTATATTCATAGCTTGCTTATCTTTCGGCTAGATGACCATGTATATCGTATTGTACCCCTGCTTGGGGATTCTTACTGAGTAATTCGTTACTCACCCTTATTATGTGGTTTTCCACAGTAACCATGGTGCGAGACAGATGATGGGAGGAGGAGGAGCCGTGATCATGGAAACCCGTTGTTCAACTCTCGAGTCTTATGTTTATGTTTATGATTTAAGTGTCCTCTGAATGCATGTAGTTGGGCAAGGAGCCCTAGGGTGTTTTCTCTCAATGTATTTCCTGATTCTAGCATTGTTGTAACTATTGCAAAGCTTGTATGTTTTAAATAAATCTCTCGATCGTAGTATGTTTTGGAAGTGTATTTGTCTTGGAACAGTGCTTGGAAACAGGGACAGGTTTCAGGAATTTATGTTGATTTTTTAAATGGATGTTTTCATGTTTTAGTTTTTACTTAGAATCCAAACACCATCTTGCAAATTTTCTGTTGATTTGTATGCATGCATTGAGGTAAGGCCTATTTAGAACCCCATTCGAGTCGGGTCGTTACAGTTGGTATCAGAGCTCAGAGTCATAGATTCTGTAGATCGACCTTTTGTTGTAGGTCGTTTTTCCATGATCATCAAGACTGACACCATCATGCACGCGCTAAGTTTACTATTTGTTGTTGAAAAAGGGTTAAGAATTTACAATACCTGTCATCTAGTGTATGCCTTGTGTAGTGTTGTGGAGCGGAGACGAGCAGGTTCTGACTCGTTGTTGGTTTGGGTTTAGAGCGCCATCATGCCAACTTCCCGTAGTGTGTGATGTATGTTGTGGCGTGTTGAGGTATCCGCACAGATTCGGATGCCCCGGGGACGTCGTCCCCGTGGGAGGCGAGCTTGACTCCGTGAGGCCAATTGTGGCCCAGCTTGTTGGTTTTCCCCAGTGAGAGGGTGGAGGTGCTTTGCCTTGGAGTGCCACTCCAAGAGAGGAGTTAGCTATGGTTGTGCTTATGTGGATGCTTGTGGAGCAGGTCCCCGTGTGGACTAGCCTGGGTAGCTCAAGTGTTGATCTTGAGCCTTAGCAGATTGTTTGATTGCCCAGTGAGTAGCTGCAGAGTTGGCAGCTTTCGAGGAGATTGTTGAGGCATCTTTGTGCTCCTATAAGGTGTTGTTGTTTGCAGCCAGTAAGCTGGAACCCTGTGGTTAGGGGTGTGCAATGAGCGTTGTTCCTTCTTGATTGGATCCGTTGGTATTTTCCTCAGATGTTTGGTAGAGTTGAGCAGTCTTCTTTTGGTGAGCTCCTAGAGTGGAGCTAGCTGCTGCATGTTGAGAGAGCCGGCCAGAGTTTTGTTGAGCATCATATGGAGATGCAAGGGTAGGCCGTGAGCCTTCGGTTTGATGAGATGTCATCGACATAGTTTTTTTAGTTGGAGCCCTTGTATGCCTAGCCAGAGTTCTTGTCACTTGAGGTTGTGACCTTGTTGGCCCCATTGGTAGTAAGATGTGGTTTTGGTAGTAGTGGCACTTGAGGTGCATTGGTTGGTGTGCCGCTTTGGCACTAAGTCTGGTTCAGGCTTGAGTTGGGGCTTGGGCATAGCAGATGGTTCTATGCCGTCCGGAGTTCAGCGCACTCCTTTAGCCTTGGATCCGTTTATGGCAGTGGCACCTGTTTAGGTCGTGCCAGAGGGCTAGTTCAGTGGTAGTCGATGGACTACAAGCGAAAGGATGCTCGAGAGGAGCTGGTGAATCTTCCCAGTGTTTCTGGAGGTTGAGTAAGTCAGCAGGTTGGCGGTTGGTAAGTGTTGGTGCGCGTGAGTCTCGCGCTAGTGTTAAGGCCAAGAGTTTCCTTGTGGTTGGTAGTGCGGTCAACTACCTTCAAGGGCCTTATCTGAGGAGAGTTGAGCATTGTAGATGCGAGTTTGGTCCAGCTGAGGGACCATGAGTTGGATGCCTATGAGGTGAGTTGGATGCTTTTCAGGTGAGATGAGTTGATGCCTTGCGAGAGGTTTTTGGATGCCTTATGGGTAAGCACCCTTGGTAGAGGCTTGGTATAAAGTAAGTTCGGTTTGGCATTGTTATGCTTTGGTAGAGCAAGCTTGCCTCAGCTTCGTGTATCGTGTGGAGATGGAACTTTTGGTGTTCCTTGGATTGTTTGTATCTCTGCCAGGAGTTAGCGTTGCTTTTTGGAAAAACGCTTGTTAGTCTTGGATCTCTAAAGGAAGGTTGAGAGTTGTGCACACAAGTGTGTTTTGTGTGGTACGTTCCGTGGCGAGAGTTTCATATCCATGTAGGGTTTGCTTTGGAGATCTATTGCTCAGTTTACGGAGAAGTTGGACTCGGTGGATGTTGTAAAGCTTCAATGAGGTGGTAAGGATATCGTGCTCGTGATATCGTGTTGTTGCTTAGGCAAGATTTGTTAAGTTGGACCTAAGCTTGGTTGGCGGATCTTTTTGTTGATCGTTGGTTGGAGTTCAGTTGGAAACTGAACAAGAGCGGTGGTAGCTAAGCCGCGTGGTTTCTGATCGTCATGGCTAAGAGAGTGGTTCAGATCCTTCCTTGGGTAGAAGTTGTTGTGGCCGATGCTTTGAGTAGGAGGATGACGCGTCTCGTAGCGCGTTCGGGTCCTCTAGGTTCCCAAGGAGTTGGAGTTGGCCATGGTTGGGATGCTTTGGAAATTGGAGTTGTTCGTTCGAGCAGGTTGTCCATTAGATCGGTTCTTTGGCAAAGTGTGTGTCGAGGGTTGTCGAAGAACCCTAGGTTGTGGAGAGCCTCTCCAGAGCTCAGTCAGGCCCAGGTAGTGAGTTTAGTTGGCCAGCTGGAGGCGTGTGGGTTGTAGCCTCGGTTGAATTGCTAGCAGTCTTGGTAGACTAGCAAGCTAGTGGTTGTTTGGAGTAAAGTCCGGATTGGTTCCGATGTGGTGGCAAGTTAATGCTTGGTGTTGACCAAGGTGTGGATTGGAATTGCTAGAGATTAGTTTTGCTCGCGGGGCGAGTGGTTTGTGCCCTGTTGGTTGTTTTCCTGTTTCCAGGATGTTGAGTTGCCCCGTTTGGCTTTTGGAGGTTCAGTCTGAGATGGACCCCTGTTGTTGCCCCGCGAGATTAGATGTTGTTGCTCTAGTGGAGCATGACAGTGAGCGTATGTGGAGCTCTCTATCCTTTGGTTGTCTGCTTGTAAGAGCCGTTTCCTTCGGGGAGTTGTCAGGTTACTCCCTTGGTCTTGGAATTGATGGTAGTGGTGCTAGCAAGAGGGAATAGTTTGTTGGTCGCTTGGAAGCGCTTGTTTGTCCAGCTAAAGCGGATTCTTGGAGGGTGTTCTAGAGGCTGCAGTAAAGGTTGTTCTGCCTCTTGTGAGTGTTTGGCCAAGATTTGGTCCTCTTGTTGTTTCGAGAGCTAGTTCGATTCTAGCTGGAGGGCGTTGCCCTGAGGTCTTGTTCCTAGTCAGAAAGTTTTGGGAGTTGACCCCTCCCTCGGCAGTTGAGCAAGTGCTGTTAGTTTCGGATTGGTGGTCCGATTGGTTGAGTTTTCCCTTGGGTGTTGCTTCCAAGAGAGTTGGTTGCTGTTGCCTTGGGTTTGAGCAAGTCACGAGCGTGTGTGGAGTTCACGCCCTTCCGAGTTTGCTTGCCGGGAAGTCGTTTCCCGCTTGGCGGAGTCACTTTAGCTCCCGAGTTGTGTAGTTGATCGAGTAGCGCAATGGTCACCCCAAATGAGAGGGTCCCCTCGCTTTGTGTTGTTAGCAAGCAAGAGTTGTTTGTTCCCGCAAGGGCGGAGGCCAGCCAGTAAGAGTTGAGTTGTTCTGGCAAGTCGTTGGTTCTTTGGAGAATGAAGATTTCTTTTTTTCCCTAGCCTCTGTGGTGGTTGAGTTGCTCCTTGATGCCACCTCGAGTGTTAGCTCCTGAGGTAGTCTTATGGATTCGTATGATTCGGATCCATAAGCTTGGAGGTTGTCGCCATCCGCTTTTCCTTGTGAGGTTTTGGGAGTGGAGCTTACTGCTGGAAGTTGAGTTAGGCCTAAGCTTAAAGGAGAAGTTTTTTTTTTGAGTAGCCAGTTGGATTTTTAGAGTTGAGTGGTAGCTTGGAGGCGAGCGTTGCTCGTTATAAGTTTGGGTTGAGTTCTGCTGAGCAAGCCCTTCTCGGGCTTTGTTCCTAGGTGTTGTGCCGCGTTAGTCACGCGTGATGGTTTAGTCCTTGCACTCGAGATTTTTCCTTGAGGGGAATGTTGGTTGTCCCTTGCCTGGCAGTGTTTTCTTTGGCCAATTGCTGGTAGTTTTGCTCCGAAATGTTGCGTTCGGCCGATGAGGAGTTCTAGTTTGTTGGCTTGGCCGAGTGGAGCCTGTGCCTGGCCCTTGTCTTTTAAAGGTGGCCGTAGCTGAAGTTTCAGCTGGTGTGTGTGTTGTTAGCCGTCTGGTGTACCAGGATGGTGCCCCTTGCCTTTGGTTCGGCGATTTATCCTTAAGATGGTTGCTTAAGTGTTGTGGTTGCGTTCTAGTTGGAGAAGTTTGCTTTTTGGATCGATCGCACATTGGTGGTTTGGTTATAGTCGTTAAGGTCAGAGGCAAGATTTGAGGTTCACTGGTCTCTTGTGAAGTAAGAGTAGGTCTGTTTGGTTTTCTCGAACCTATGAGGTTCAGATTGTTTGGTCACTTTGTTGTAGGGTTGAGGTTGTTTTATTGTCACCGTGAGCTTCCAGAGGAGTTTTGCCAAGGTGTGGTGTAGAGTTTCCTGAGCTTGTGGCGACCCTCGAGTTTGTTTGAGAGTAGCACCGCTTTGAGAGTTGGTGCGAGTTGAGGATGTGGATTGCCGCCTATTTCCCTTCTGAGTTCAAAGATATGCCCAGTCTTGGTTGAGTTTGTTTTTGGCGACTGGATGGCATTGTGGCCTTGAGTTTTGAGGACCCAAGAGGGTTTGGTTTCAAGAAGGTTGGTGCTGGTTTCTCGTGGAGTTTTCCTGAGTGTTTCGTCTTAGAACTTTCGAGGACGAAAGTCTTAAAAGGAGGGAGTATTGTAATGACCAGCTTTTCTATCCCGATTTTGAGGTGCCTTCTGGTCAAGTTTCGGTTGTTGGTTGGGTCATTAGAGCGGTTTTGCCCCTTGGGGTATTTTGGTCTTTTGGCTCTTCTAGGCAGATTTGTGGTTTTCGTGGCTTCGAGGTAGTTCCCGCTTTGTCGAGGCTTGTTTGGGTTGGATCATGAGTCCCGAGATGTTTGGGCTAGTCGTTTGGAAGTTCGGTTGTGATTTGGGATTTTTGCAATGTGATGGTTGGTTGTTTGCTTCCTTTGGGATTCGAGCCCGGGGACCTTAGTGTTGCTTTGGGAGTTGGGTTTAAGTGAGATTTATTTATTGGAAAAGGTTGCTTCACTGGTCTCAAGGAGGAAGCTGAAATGGGATTTTAAGGATTTTAAAGATTTTTAGAAAATTGGAAAAAATGGATAAGGATGGAAAAAGGATTAAAATCTAATTTATTCTTTTATTTTCCCATTTTCCTTTTATTTTCTTTTTTTCTTTTATTTTTTTCCCCAAATCCCTTTTTTTTTCTCTCTCTCTCTCTCTCTCTCTCTCCCCGATCACCCCATCCAATGAGCTACTGTCGCCGCCAGACCAAACCGGGCCTGATCTCGCCGTCGCACGCCCAAAGAAATGAGGGGAGCCCTCCGGCCGGCAAGATCTCGCTGTCGCGCGCCGCTCGCCCGCGTGCCCAGCCGCTCGTCTGCGCCCTCGCCCGCACAATGCCGAGCCCAGCCAGATCGCGCGTCCCCGCGCCCTCGTCGTGTGTCCTCGCGCCAGATCGCCGAGCCTAGGTCCGAGTCGCTCATCCCAGCCCATGTCGCGTCCCTGTAGCTCGTCGTCGCGCCCGCGCGCCCTCGCCCTGCTGCTCGCTCGCGCGTTCGCGCGCCTTGCTCGCCCAGCTATGCCCCAGCGCGCCCCAGTGCCCGTGTCAGCGCGCCCCAGCGCCTAAGCCAGGCGCCCGCTGCACTCGTCGTGCCGCCCGTGCCCCATGCCTCAGCGCCCAGCGCAGCTACCATGCAGCCAGCCACCAAAGAAACCTGCCTAGCTCGTGGCAAAATGCCCGGCCGTCCGAGTGTCAGCCGTGCCTCGTGAGTTGCTCCTGAGCTGAGCCCTGTTTGTTTTAAATCATTTGGGCCTTTTGATTGTAATTATTGTTGTTTTTGTTAGGTTCTCGCTTGGTAGCTCGGGTTCGATCGCAGCTTAGGTTTCTTGTGTTTAGAGGTCTTCCGGCCAAGTAAGGATTTCTTACCGAGTTGTGTGGACCTGCGATATTATATGTCATTGCTTGATTGTATGCTTGTTTGTGTTTATTGACATGTTTGGTGATAAGTGCTCTATTCTCGAATTCCCGATGGCATGATTTCTGTGTTATTTCTCATGTTAGTCCATGCTAGGTTGTTCCTTTACTCGCATGCTCGTATCGCCCTTGCTTCGTAGTATCATGCTAGGTTCGTTGTTTTCCTCTTGAGCACGTATTGGATTGTATTGGATTGTTTGCCGATTGTTAAGGCGGTTAGAAATCGTAGATAGCATCATCCGGCCCGATGCATAAAGTATCTTGCATCCATGGCAAGGACGTTCGAGACGCTTCTCCGCCCTTGGACCCCGTGAGGGATTAGCTATCCCAACCGGTAGGCCCCGCAATCTTGGGTGAGGGTGGTAGTCTAAGCGATGCCCCAACGGTCGGGATGATGACTTGGCAATGCCTAGTCCCGGCACCGCACGCGTCCTCCGTGTTCGGCAAGAGCCCTGATTGCCACTGTTAAGGTAAGGACGGCTTCTGGTGTAAGCCTACCACAACCCGCTTCCTTAGCCTCAAAGCGGTGGTACAGCCGACATAGTTCACGTGTCCAGTCTCACACCCTATGTCGCTGACACCGATCCAGAGATTTAGTTAGGCGTGGTATCCGGATATGGGCAAACTTGCCACTGGACCCGGCACCCCCATAGTCTGCAGTAGAAGCACGCGGTGCATGTTTACGCTCATTACAAAGACTGACCGGAGAGCTCCTCGGGATCTTGAGCTAGTGTACCTTTCGTCGACAGAGATGTGTGAGGCCGGGACTTGTTTCTCGTATAGGGTGACTTGTGTGATGTGTGGTGTGGTGATTTATTTCCGGACTATGACCCTGAGTTGGCATCCGAGGCCCAAGTGTGGGCTAAGCTATGTGCTCTATCTGTGTTTATATTCATAGCTTGCTTATCTTTCGGCTAGATGACCATGTATATCGTATTGTACCCCGGTTGGGGATTCTTACTGAGTAATTCGTTACTCACCCTTATTATGTGGCTTTCCACAGTAACCATGGTGCGAGACAGATGGCTGGAGGAGGAGCCGTGATCATGGAAACCCGTTGTTCAACTCTGAGTCTTATGTTTATGTTTATGATTTAAGTGTCCTCTGAATGCATGTAGTTGGGCACGAGCCCTAGGGTGTTTTCTCGAATGTATTTCCTGGATTCTAGCATTGTTGTAACTATTGCAAAGCTTGTATGTTTTAAATAAATCTCTGATCAGAGTATGTTTTGGAAGTGTATTTGTCTTGGAACAGGTGCTTGGAAACAGGGACAGGTTTCAGGAATTTATGTTGATTTTTTAAATGGATGTTTTCATGTTTTAGTTTTTACTTAGAATCCAAACACCATCTTGCAAATTTTCTCATTGATTTGTATGCATGCATTGAGGTAATGGCCTATTTAGAACCCCATTCGGCCGGGTCGTTACACTGTGTTCGGGAAGAGGTTGGTGATAGGCGTGTTTTGGGTCCCGAGTTATCTGCAGCTTGACTAATGGAGCAAGCAGCAAAAGATTAGAGCTCGTATGTTGACGGCTCAGAGCAGGCAGAAAAGTTACGCCGATGTTCGGCGTCGAGATTTGGAGTTTGAGCTTGGCCAGCATGTGTTCCTAAAGGTTGCTCCAATGCGTGGTGTTTTAAGGTTTGGTAAGCGAGGAAGTTGAGTCCCCGCTTTGTCGGGCCGTTTGAGATTCTGAGAGGATTGGCGAGTTGCTTATCGGTTAGCCCTACCTCAAAGTCGTTATCGCAAGTGCACGTTGTTTTTCATGTATCGATGTTGAGGCAGTATGTACCGGACCCGTCGCACATTGTGGACTTTGAGCCTTTGCAGCTGAATGAGGATTTGAGCTTCGAGGAGAAGCCAGTGGGGATCCTTGCATTTGAGACAAAGACGTTGCGTAACCGCGAGATTCGGTTGGTAAAGGTTCAGTGGAGGAGTCAGAGTTCCGAGGAAGCCACTTGGGAGCGGGAAGACGAGATGAGATTGCATTATCCTGAGCTGTTCCAGTCTTAAGGACTTTCGAGGACGAAAGTCATAAAAAGGAGGGAATATTGTAACGGCCTGTGTTTTCATCCCGCCTTTCCGTATGCCCAAGGGGTATTTTGGTAATTTGTCGGGCATTCGTGGTCGTTTATGTCCTTTATAGTTGCTAAAAATATTGGATGGATTTATGTAGGTTTGTGAGGCTTCGTGGAAGGGTTTGAGCAAGGTTTGATGCAAAAGTAAAAAATAAAGGAAATTGTGCCATACTGGGTTTGAACACGTGTCTCTGGAAAGCTTCTGGGATGTGTGCCAATTGAGTCATTAGGTGCTCTTGTTGCTCTGTCCGTATCATTTTATGGTTAGCCTTGGATTTTGGAGTTTTGGTGCATTTGGTTAAATGAAAAAGAATTAGGTTTTGTTGTCTTCTTCTCCATAAAGCCTTGTGGCCGTCCAAGCTCTTCTCCCTAGCCCTCCAAGCCGAGTTCCATCTCCTCTTTGCAGCCCCGATGATCAATCGTCGTTCCGGGTAAGTTTCATCTTCTTCTTCTTCTTCCCCTCCTCCGATTGGTGTGTTGTTTGGTCGAGTGAATAGAAGTGAGTGTGTGTTGTGTTTGATTGCAGCCAACCGAGAGAAGCCTCCCACCAAAGAGATTCGCACGCCCAAAGAAACCGGCGGATCGCGCGCCCGTCAAGCCCTCGCTGACCGTCGTCGGCAGCCCGATCGCGCCAGTCGCGCCCGGATCGCGCGCCGATCGCCTGCGTCGCCGACGTCCAGCGCCAGCGCGTCTTCGCTCCGAGCAGATAGCCCGCACGCCCGAGACGCTTCGCCGTGTCCGCGTCGCCACGCCCGCCAGCGCCCGCGCGCCGCTCCGAGCCGCTTCGCCCGTGTCTGCGCTGCTGCGCTGATGCGTCGCGCGCCGCTTCGCACTGCGTGTCTGCCGTCATCATAGCAAGCAGCGGGGCCACCAGCCACCACACTAGCCGCCAAAGAAGACCTAGCCTAGTGTCGCCAGTGTCGTGTGAGTGCTCCTTGAGCCGAGCCTCATTGCTTTATTATTTTTAGGCTTATAGATATTGATTGTTATTGTGTTTGCTAGGTTCCGTTAGCTAGCTCGGGATTGTCCACAGACTTAGGATTGGTGTGTAGAAGCCTCCCACTCCAAGGTAAGGATTTCTTACCGGGGTTGTGTGGACCTCGCGATGTTCTATGTGATTGATGTTGTATGTTTGTTTGTGATTATCAAAGATGTATAGTTTAGGTGCTCTGCTCTGAATTCTCGATCGGCATGACTTCGTATGTTGTTCTTTCATGTTAGTCCACGCTAGGTTGTTCCGCTCGCATGCTCATATTCTTTCTTGTTATGTAGTACCATGCTAGGTCTGCTGTGTATTCTTTTGAGCACGTATTGGATTGTTTGTTGATTGTTAAGGCGAGTTAGAATTGGTAGGTAGCATCTTCCGGCCCGATGCATAAAGTATCTTGCATCCATGGCGTGGACGTCGAGACAGTTCTCCGTCCCCGAACCCCGTTAGGGTTTTGCTAACCCGACCGTGAGGCCTCCGCAATCTTGGGTGAGGGTGGCAGATCGTTAAATGCCCCAACGGTCGGGATGATGACTTGGCATTGCCTCGTCCCTGGCGATCGGCACGTCCTCGGCGTGTTTGGCGTAGCCCTTGATTGCCACCGTTAGGGCAAGGACCGCTTCCTGGTGTAAGCCTACGACGACCGGTTCCTTAGCCTCAAAGTGCGGTGGTTCAGGTGACATAGTTCACGTGTCTCAGGTCTCACACCCCTATGTCGCGACACCGATCCGAGAGATTTAGTTAGGCGTGGTGGATCGGACATGGGCACTTTGCCACTAGACCCGGCACTTCATAGTTCGCAGTAGCACGCGGTGCATGCTTACGCTCATTACAACACCGACCGGAGAGCTCCTCGGGATCTTGAGCTAGTGTACCTTTCGTGATCGATGGTGAGAAAGCCGAGGCCGAGACTTGTTTCTCGTATAGGACGTATGGTGTGGTGGATTTATCTCCGGACTAAGACCCTGAGTTGGCATCCGTGGTCCAAGTGTGGACTCAAGCTATGTGCTCCTTTCTGTGTTTATATTCATAGCTTGCATACACTCATTTGGATGACCATGTGCATCGTATTGTACCCCGGTTGGGGATTCTTACTGAGTAACTCGTTACTCACCCTTATTTTGTGGTTTCCATAGGTAACCAAGGAGCGAGACAGGATGGCTGAAGGAGGAGCTATGATCATGGGCCCTGCTGTCATCTCTGACCATTTTATTATATCATGACTCTTGGCTTTTGTTATTTCCCCTGAATGCATGTAGACGGGCACGGAGCCCTAGGATGTTTTCTTATGTTTTATGGATTCCAGCATAGTTGTACTTGTGGAAGGTTTGAATGGTTTAAATAAATCTCTGATCAGAGCATGCTTTTAGAAATGTATTTATCCTGAAACAGGTGCTTGGAAACAGGGACAGGTTTTAGAGTAAATTGTTTGATTGTTGAACGTTTCTGTTTTTACTTGGAATCCAAAATTTATTTTCATAATGTCTTTTATTTTTGAATACATGCATTGGGGTAAAGGCCCATTTAGAGCCCCTTTTGGGTCGGGTCTTTACAGTGCCAATTGAGCCATTAGGTGCTCTTGTTGCTCTGTCCGTATCATTTTATGGTTAGCCTTGGATTTTGGAGTTTTGGTGCATTTGGTTAAATGAAAAGAAAATAGGTTTTGCCATATCTTCTTCTCCAAAATCTTGTGGCCGCCCAAGCTTTCTCCCAAGCTCTCCTTGACGATTTCTTCATCCCCTTTGCAGCTCGAGATTCCATCATCATTCCGGGTAAGTCTTCATCCTCTTCATCTTCTCGTTTGGGTGTTCTTGCTGGCCGAAGGTAAGAAAAAGAGTTTGTGTGTGTGTGTGTTTGTTGTAGGTCATCCCAGTGTCCGCCACCGCCGAGCCAGACGCCCGATCCGAAAGCAAAGCAGCTGGCCGTCCGATCCGCACTAGCAGACGCCCAGGTCGAGCCAGATTGCACGTCGCAAGCCTAGCAGCCGAGCCAGCCCATCGCCCAGATCGCCATCGCAGCAGGCCGCCCAGGTCGCTCGCGAGCCAGACGCTTGATCGTGCCCGCGCGCCTTCGCCAGTGTCGAGAAGCTCGCCCGCGTCCGCCTCGCACGCCAAGCTCCCGCGCGCGCCGCGCGCCGTCGTGTCGTCGCCGCCGTCCCGCATCGCGCGACGCCCAGTTGCCGCGCCGTGCGCAGCCCGCCTCCTCAAGGCCCGCCATACAAGCGCTGCCCAGCCCTGCCCATCCGGTACCCGCCAGACCAGCCCCAATTAAAGAAGGCTCACCTCGTGTCGTGTGCAGAGTGCTCCCGAGCCGAGCCTCACTGCTTTATTATATTTTTAGGGCTATGGTTGTGATTGTTACTATGTTTGTAGGTTCTCGATAGCTAGCTCTGAAGTGTTCGCAGCTTTAGGAATTTGTGTGTAGAAGTCTTCCGACCAAGGTAAGGATTTCTTACCGGGTTGTGTGGACCCCTGCGATGTTCTATGTGATTGATGTTGTATGTTTGTTTGTGATTATCAAGCATGTATAGTTTAGGTGCTCTGCTCAATTCCTTCTCGCATGACTTCGTATGTTGTTCTTTCATGTTCGTCCATGCTAGGTTGTTCCGCTCGCATGCTCATATTCATTCTTGTTCAGTAGTACCATGCTAGGTCCATTGTATTCTTTTGAGCACGTATTGGATTGTTTTCTCGATTGTTAAGGCGTTAGAATTCGTAGGTAGGATCTTCTTAGGGCCCGATGCATAAAGTATCTTGCATCCATGGCGGGGACGTCGAGACGAGTTCTCTGTCCCCTGAACCCCGTTAGGGTTTAGCTAACCCGACCGTGAGGCCCCCGCAATCTTGGGTGAGGGTGGCGGATCGTTAAATGCCCCAATGGTCGGGATGATGACTTGGCATTGCCTCGTCCTCTGGCGCCGCACGCCCTCGGCGTGTTCGGCCGTAGCCCTTGATTGCCACTGTTAGGGCAAGGACCGCTTCGGTGTAAGCCTACCACGACCGGTTCCTTAGCCTCAAAGTGTGGTTCAGCCGACATAGTTCACGTGTCTAGGTCTCACACCCCTATGTCGGTGACACCGATCCGTAGATTTAGTTAGGCGTGGTGGATCGGACATGGGCAACTTGCCACTAGACCCGCACCCCATAGTTCCGCAGTAGCACGCGGTGCATGCTTACGCTCATTACAATACGCCGACCGGAGAGCTCCTCGGGATCTTGAGCTAGTGTACCTTTCGTGACGACGATGAGACAGCCGAGGCCTAGACTTGTTTCTCGTATAGGACGTATGGTGTGGTGGATTTATTTCTGGACTAAGACCCTGAGTTGGCATCCGAGGTCCAAGTGTGGACTCAAGCTATGTGCTCTTTTCTGTGTTTATATTCATAGCTTGCATACAGTCATCTTGATGACCATGTGCATCGTATTGTATTGTCCGGTTGGGGATTCTTCACTGGTAATTCGTTACTCACCCTTATTTTGTGGTTTTCCACGGTAACCAAGGAGCGAGACAGATGGTCAAGGAGGAGCCGAGATCATGGGAACCCGTTGTCGCGCTGCCTTTTATTTCTATGACTCTTGTCTTTCATTTTTCCCCGAATGCATGTACGCAAGACACGAGAGCCCTAGGATATTTTTATGAATGTTTTGTGGATTCTGTTTTTTTATTGAATGGAGGATTGTTTTCAAATGTTTTAAGAAATCTCTGATCGAGTGTACGCTTGGAAACGTATTTGCTTTGAAACAGTGCTTGGAGACAGGATGTGTTTCAAAGAAACTTTATTGTTTGTAGATTGAACTTTGTTTTGTTTCACTTGGGAATCTGAAATTTATTTTCATAATGTCCTTTACTTTGAATGCATGCATTGGGGTAAAGGCCTATTTAGAGCCCTTTTTAGGTCTGGTCTTTACTGATTGGTATCGAGCTCGAGTCATAGATTCTGTGAGACTCGACCTTTGTTGTAGGTCGTTTTCCCATGATCATCAAGACTGACAGCCATCATCAGTGCACGCTTAAGTTTATCGCTTTTAGAAAAGGGGTTAAGAATTTACAATACCTTTTATCTAGTGTATGCCTTGCTTAGTGTTGTAGAGCGGGGGCGAAAGGTGTTCTCGACTCGTTGTTGGTTTGGGTGTAGATCGCTAGCATGCTCCGCCACCCGTGTCGGAGAGAGGACGTCCAAGAGCGGACGAGGTACCGTGATCGTTCGACATCGCAGGACATCGTCCCAAGCCGAGACCGTGGCATTCCGCCCGTAGCTCCCCGCCGCGCGCCTAGAGTAGGCGTTGAGGCGATCGAGCGCCGTGAGATCGCTCCCGGAGCAGAGTTGGCTGATTCTATGAGGGCTTTTATGGTCGCATGCCGAGTGACCAGAGGCGAGACCTGTGCCTTGTTGGCGGCCCACCGGGAAGAGTCCCGAGCCCAGATCGAGCAGCTGACCCGCATGTTTCAGCAGGGCGCAGCAGCACCCCCAGCGCCTCAGGAGCAAGTAGCCCATGAGGCGGATGTAGCAGAGGGTGTAGTGGAGCTTGGTAGATGGTTAAAGGACTTTGTGAAGTGGCAAATGAGAAGTTTGATGCCACTGGGATGCGTTAGCAAAGACCCGTTGGATTGCCCATATGGAGTACACCTTCCCGATCATGGTGTGCCCCAATATCTAGAGACCGAGGTGTGCAGGCCCATGCACTAGGAGGCACAATGAGATGGTGGTGGAGTCCACCTTGAGTGAGAGACTCACCTGGTCACCACCGCTACTTGGGAGTTCTTCAAGTCGGAATTCAAGGTCAAGTACATCGATGATGAGGCTCAAGAGAAGATGGTGGAGCTTTTCCGAACTCAAGCGAGGTTCTCGATTCTATTGAGGAATATGAGAGAACGTTCTCGGAGTATGGATATTTTGCTCCCGCAGATTGATAGCCACCCCGAGTTAAAGATCCTAAGTTCATATCCGGTTTAAGACAGGTGTTTCTCGTGATGTCGTGAGCTCGTGCCCCCGACATATGCTAGAGCTGTCGATTAGCCACTATATATAATGGGAAGTATCCTGTTGAGCGGATTGTTGCCGCTCCAGCCAGCGTCCGTCCCACCAAGTGGGCGCGAAGAGGAAGTTTGATTTCCGAGGAGGCGCCAAATGCACCAAGGATGATCGAACTTAGACCAAATGAAGAGTTCTCGGCCTTTTCCTCTCGCGCGGCGGGTCCCGTGCAAGTTCCCGCATGTGCCACTTGTGGGAAAGTCCACGCTGGAGCTTGTCAAACCGACCCGACAGTCTTTGTCGTTGTGGTAGAGAGGGGCACATGGCCCGTTTTGTGATCACCACGCTATATGGCGGCTCAAATGTAGCAGCAGCAGGGTCGGGTGTTTGCTACGACCGTCAGAGGCCGAGCGCGTGCGGATGCCGTTGTGGCGAGTACGCTTCTTGTTTTAGATCACCACTGCGCATTTGTCTTGTTTGATTACGGTTCCTACGCATTCATTTGTATCTGTGTTGTTTGCTGAGCATGCTAAGTTGAGACTAGAGCCTCTAGGTTTTGAGTTATCTGTTGCAACTCCTTCGGGAGTTAGTATGTTAGCTAGAGATAAGATTAAGGATGGCCGGATCGAGATTGTAACGGCCCAGGTTTTCATCCCAATCTTCCAGGTATGCCCAAGGGGTATTTTGGTAATTTGTCGGGCCGTCAGGGTCGTTTATGTCCTTTCTAGTTGCTAAAAATATTGGATGGATTTATGTAGGTTTGTGAGGCTTCGTGGAAGGGTTTGAGCAAGGTTTGATGCAAAAGTAAAAAGAAAGGAAAATTGTGTTGTAGCTGGGGTTTGAACCCGGGTCTCCTGGAAAGCTTGTGGGGATGTGTGCCAATTGAGCCATTAGGTGCTCTTGTTGCTCTGTCCGTATCATTTTATGGTTAGCCTTGGATTTTGGAGTTTTGGTGCATTTGGGTAAATGAAAAGAAAATAGGTTTTGCCATATCTTCTTCTCCAAAAATCTTGTGGCCACCCAAGCTTTCTCCCAAGCTCTCCTTGCCGATTTCTTCATCCCCTTTGCAGCTCGAGATTCCATCATCATTCCGGGTAAGTCTTCATCCTCTTCATCTTCTCGTTTGGGTGTTCTTGGCCGAAGGTAAGAAGGAGAGCTTGTGTGTGTGTGTGTGTTTGTTGCAGTCATCTGTGTCCGCCTGGTGCCGTGCGCGGACGCCCGAGATCCGAAAGCAAGGCCGTCCAGATCTGCGACGAGCGGACTCCCAGTCGCGCCCGGATCGCTGTCGCGACCTGCCGCCGCGCCAATCCGGTCGCCCACCTCTCCATCGCGTGCACGACCACCGAGATAAGCCCAGCCAAATGAGCTCGTCGCATCAGCCAAAGACATCGCCCGATCGCCATTGCAGGCGAGTCGCGCCCAGTCGCCGCGAGCGAGCCGACGCCAGATCGCGCCGCGCGCCTTTCGCCCGTGTCGAGCGGCTCGCCGCGTCCGCCTCAGACGCAGCGCCCCCAGCGCCCGCGCTTCTAGCCGGCGCCGTGTCGCTCGCCTGCAGATCGCATCGCATGCCCAGCGCCTGCCCAGCGCGCGGCGCCATCCAGCCTTTGCCCAGCGCTGCGCTAAGCGCCTAGTCCACCAGTGATCACCACCGCAAGAAGGCCCAACCTCGTGTCGTTGTGCCGTGTGAGTGCTCCCGAGCCGAGCCTGCTATTTTATTATATTTTTAGGGCTATGGTTGTGATTGTTACTATGTTTGTAGGTTCTCGATAGCTAGCTCGGAAGTGTTCGCAGCTTAGGAATTTGTGTGTAGAAGTCTTCCGACCAAGGTAAGGATTTCTTACCGAGGTTGTGTGGACCCTGCGATGTTCTATGTGATTGATGTTGTATGTTTGTTTGTGATTATCAGCATGTATAGTTTAGGTGGTCTGCTTACAATTCTCGATCGGCATGACTTCGTATGTTGTTCTTTCATGTTAGTCCATGCTAGGTTGTTCCGCTCGCATGCTCATATTCATTCTTGTTCTGTAGTACCATGCTAGGTCTGCTGTATTCTTTTGAGCACGTATTGGATTGTTTGCTGATTGTTAAGGAAGGTTAGAATTCAGGTAGGTAGCATCTTCCGGGCCTGATGCATAAAGTATCTTGCATCCATGGAAGGGACGTCGAGACAGCTTCTCCGTCCTCGAACCCCGTTAGGGTTTAGCTAACCCGACCGGTAGGCCCCGCAATCTTGGGTGAGGGTGGCGATCATTAAATGCCCCAACGGTTGGGATGATGACTTGGCATTGCCTCGTCCCTGCGATCGGCACGTCCTCGCGTGTTTGGCCGTAGCCCTTCATTGCCACCGTTAGGGCAAGGACCGCTTCACGGTGTAAGCCTACCACGACCGGTTCCTTAGCCTCGGTGCGGTGGTTCAGTGACATAGTTCACGTGTCTCAGTCTCACACCCCTATGTCGCTGACACCGATCCGAGATTTAGTTAGGCGTGGTGGATCGAACATGGGTAGCTTGCCACTAGACCCGGCACCCCATAGTTCTGCGTGAGCACGCGGTGCATGCTTACGCTCATTACAAATACCGACCGGAGAGCTCCTCGGGATCTTGAGCTAGTGTACCTTTCGTGATCGATTGTAGACAGCCGAGGCCGAGACTTGTTTCGCGTATAGGACGTATGGTGTGGTGGATTTATTTCCGGACTAAGACCCCGAGTTGGCATCCGAGGTCCAAGTGTGACAAGCTATGTGCTCTTTTACGTGTTTATATTCATAGCTTGCATACACTCATCCGGATGACCATGTGCATCGTATTGTACCCCGGTCGGGATTCTTATCGAGTAATTCGTTACTCACCCTTATTTTATGGTTTTCCACAGGTAACCAAGGTGCGAGACAGATTGCTTTGAGGAGGAGCTGTGATCATGGGAACTCTTTGTCGTCTCGACTTTTTATTTCTATGACTCTTGTCTTTTTATTTTCCCCAATGCATGTAGTCGGGCACGGAGCCCTAGGATGTTTTCTCAATGTTTTCATGGATTCTCGCTTTATTGAATTTGAGGATGTTTCAAATGTTTTAAGAAATCTCTGATCGAGTGTACGTTTTGGAAATGTATTTGCCTTGAAACAGTGCTTGGAGACAGGACAAAGTTAAAGAAACTATCTTTATTTCTCGATTGAACCTTGATTGTTTTGTTTTAATTGGGAATCCGAAAATTATTTGCATATTGTCCTTTACTTTGAATGCATGCATTGGGGTAAAGGCCTATTTAGAGCCCTTTTTGGGTCGGGTCTTTACTGATTGGTATCGATCTCGAGTCATAGATTCTGTAGACCGACCTTTTGTTGTAGGTCGCTCTTTCCCATGATCACCAAAGACTCGGACACCATCATCAGTACGCCTAAGTTTTCTCGCTTTAGAAAAGGGTTAAGAATTTACAATACCTTTCATCTAGTGTATGCCTTGTTTTGTGTTGTGGAGCGAGACGAGCGAGTTCTCGACTTGTCGTTGGTTTGGGTTTAGAGCGCCATCATGCCAACTTCCCGCAGTAAAGGAGTATGTTTGCGGCTTGTCCGGTATCCGTGATAGATTCGTATACCACTGGGATATCGTCCCCGCAGGGAAGTAGAGATTAGACTCCGTAGGCCCTTGTGGTGTGGCCCATCTGTTAGTTTTCCCCAGTGAGAGGGTGGAGGTGTTTTGCCTTGGAGTACCACTCCGGGAGAGGAGTTAGCTTCGGCTTTGCTTATGATGATGCTTGTGGAGCGTGGTTCTAGTGTGGACTAGTCCGGGTAGTTCAGTGTGTAACTTGAACCTTAGCAGTTGTTTGATTGCCCAGAGTAGCCGCAGAGTTAGTGGCCTTCGTGGAGGAGGTAGAGACATCCTTGTTCTCTTGTAAGTGTTCTTATTTTGCATCTAGTAAGTCGGAACCACGTGGTTAAGGGTGCAATGAGCGTTGTTCCCACCGGACCGGATCCGTTGGTGGTTTCCTCGATGGTCTAGCAGAGTTGAGTACTCTTCTTTGGTGAGCTCCTAGAGTAGAGCTAGTCTGCGCATGTTGAGAGAGCCGCCGAGTTTTGTTGAGCATCATGTGGAGATGCAAGAGTAGGCAATGAGACTTGGTTTGATGAAATGCCTTAGGCATGGTTGTTTGAGTTGAGCTCTTGTATGCCTCGCCATAGTTTTTGTCACTTGAGGTTGTGACCTTGCTGGCCCCATTTGTAGTAAGAGGTGGATTTGGTAGTAGTGGCACTTGAGGTGCAATGGTTGGTGTGCCGCTTTGGCTCTACGTCTGGTTCAGGCCTGAGTTTGGCATGGGTATAAGCAGATGGTTCTATGACCCATCCGGAGTTCAGCACACTCCTTTAGCCTTTGGTTCCGGTTGTGGCAGTTGCACCTGTTTAGGTTGTGCAAGAGAGCTAGTTCAGAGGTAGTCGTAGGACTACAAGCGAAAGGATGTTCGAGAGGAGCCGGAGCCTCTTCCTGGTGTTACCAGGGGATGATTTTGTCAACAGGTTGAAGGTTGATCAGTGTTAGTGTGTGTGAGTCTCACGCTAGTGTTAAGGCCAAGAGATCTTTGTGGTTGGTAGTGCGGTCCACTACCTTCGAGTGCCTTAACCTGAGTTGAGTGAGCATTGTAGATGCGAGTTCGGTCCAGCAGATGGACCATGAGTTGGATGCTCACGAGATGAGTCGGTTGTTCATGAGGTAAGTCGGATGCTCTCGAGATGAGTTGGGTGCCCATGAGATGAGTTGGTTGTTCATGAGGTGAGTTGGATGCCTATGAGATGAGCTGGATACCTATGAGGCGAGTTGGATGCCTATGAGATGAGCTGGATGCCTATGAGGGGAGTTGGATGCCTATGAGATGAGTAGGATGCCTTATGAGAGGAGTTGGACGCCTTATGTGTAAGAACACTTGGTAGGGGCTTGGTATAAAGTAAGTTCGGTTTGGTATTGTTATGCTTTAGTAGAGCAAGGTTGTCGCAGCTTCGAGTATCGTGTGGAGATGGAACTTTTGGTGTTCCTTTGGTTGATTGTATCTCTGCCAGAAGTTAGTGTTGCCTTTTGGAAAGCACCTGTTAGTCTTGGATCTCTGAAGGAAGGTTGAGAGTTGTGCACACAAGTGTGTTTCGTGTAGTTTGTTCTGGCGGCAAGAGTTCCAAGAACCATGTAGGGTTTGCATTGGAGAACTGGGTGCTCAGTTCTTGGAGAAGTTGGACTCCAGGTGGATGTTGTAAGGCTTTAGTTGAGGTTGTAAGGATACCGTGCTCGTAGTTGGGTTGTTGCTTAGGCAAGTTTGTTAAGTTGAACCTAAGCTTGGTTGATGGAACCTCTTGTTGTTCATGGTTGGAGTTCGATGGTACCGAACAAATGGTGGTTGTAGTGAAGCCGCGTAGTTCCCGTCGTAGTTGCTAAGAGTGTTGCTCAAATCCTTACCTGTGGTGGAAGCTACGTTGTGGCTGATGCTTTGAGTAGGAGGATGACACATTCAGGCGTTTCGGTCTTTTTGGTTTCGAGGTTCGGAGCGAGCCCAGGCGTGGTTGTGATCTTTGGGAAAAGGAGTTATTTGTTCAGCAGGTTGGTTGTTAGGGCCGTTAGACGACAAAGTGTGTGTCGAGGGTTGTCGAAGAACCCTAGTTGTGGAGAGCCTCACCGAGCTCACTCACTCCTAGGTAGTGAGTTTAGTTGGCAAGCCGCAGTCGAGTAGTTTGTAGCCTCGGGTGAGTTCTTTGGCGATTTTGGTAGGCTAGCAAACCGAGTTTGTTTGGAGTAGAGTCCGGATTTGGTTCCGGTGTGGTGGCAAGTTGGTGCTTGATGTTGGCCAAGGTGTGGTTTTCGAGTTGCCAAGGAGTTAGCCTTGTTCGTGGGTAAGTGGTTTGCCTCAGTAGGATGTCTCTCCTGCTCCCGAGTTTGAGAGTGCCCTCATTTGGTGTTGGAGGGCGAGTCCTTGCTTGTTCGTGGTAGGCGGTCGATCCATGGTGGACCCCTGTTGTTGCCTCGATGAGAGAGTTGGATGTTGTGCTTAGTGAGCAAGTTAGCGAGCGTTTGTGGAGCTCCTGTTCTTCTGATGTCCGCTTGTAAGGATCTGTTTCCTTTTTGGAGTTGTCGGATTATCCCTTGGTCTTGGACTTGGCGGTAGTGGTGTTAGTAGGGGAAAGTCTGCTGGCCACCTCGAAAGCGCTTGTTTGTCCAGCTTAAGCGGACTCTTGAGTGGTGTTCTGGAAGTTGCAGATAAGAGTTGTTCTGCCTCCTATGAGTGTTTGGCCTAGTTGGTTAAGGTTTTGTGTGTTGGCATGGAAGTTGTTGCACCTTTGTAGTTGAAGAACTCATTTGTATCGATTGTGGGTTGAGGTTGCACCATTGTGATTGGATTAGGGTCTTGACCTTTTGAGGATCCTTGCTGGTTATCGTGGCTTGTGCTCTGCCACCATTTTTGGTAATCTGGTTCTTGGTAGTTGGTGTTAACCGAGTAGTGGAGTTCCGTTTATGAAGTTTCGGGTGGGAAGGTGCAATAAGCCTAAGCTAGAGGGTTAAGCTTCAGATGTGTTATCGTTTGGACTTATGAGATGTGTTTCATTTTTTAGGCAAGCTTCGTTCCGTTGCTTGCATGGAGGTAAGTTTGGTGGAGGGAGCCCTCAGGGCCCTAAGTTGTTATGCAGTGTGCTTGTCCAAACCAGTGATTTGAGTCAAGCTAGAGTTGTGTGGTTTGGCATAGCTATGCGATTTGTAGTTGTTTGAGCTTCCGAGGCCGTAGCACTCAAGTTGTTGGATTGTAAGTTTTCCGTGTGGGAGCTGTCGATTAGTTGAGGTTGTTGTGTGAGATTAGATTCTTGGAGGATTGGTTTCATGGTGAGAGCTCGCACCTCGTTTCGTGTGTCTGCGATGCCATTTCTATGGAGTAGAGGCATGTCGATTTCAGTGAGTTGTTGTCACCAGGTGTGGCAATGACGGTTTGTTCTAGGCGAAGGCGTTGATGAACCGTGGTTCTGGAGAGCGTTGTTAAGAGGCTTATGAGCCGAGTGCAGTTTCTGTAGAGTTTTGACCCTCTAACCGATGGTCTTTTGGGAAGAGTGAGCCAGATCCTTCAGAACTTGTTGTGAGTTGGTGTTTCCGTGATTAGGCAGCAGGGGACTAGTGTTGTTTTATGAGGTTGCCTTGGGTTGCAGTTCTCAGCGGTCAATTCTTGTGGTTCCATTGAGGCATTGCAAGGTAAGTATTTGTAACGGCCCAGTTTTCTATTTCGGTTACCCAGGTGATTTCGGGTCATTATTCAGATGTTCGGATGGGCCGTTAGAGCTGTTTTAACCCTTAGGGGCATTTTGGTCTTTTTGCCCCCGGTCAGGGTTTTGTGGATTTTCAGGATTCCAAGGTCATTCCTGCCTTTGTAGAAGCTTAATGGTTGTTGGTTGCAAGACCCGAGAGGTTTGGGCAAGTTGTTTGGAAGTTTGGAGGTGTTTTAGAAAATGGCAAAAATTAATTGTAATTTTGGTGTTTCCATTGGGTTTTGAGCCCTTGCCCTAAATGGTCTTGGGGAGTTCGTAGGAAAAGAGAGTTTTATTTTTAAAATAAGTTTGCTTCGTAGGGTTTGGAAAGAGGAAGCTTTGGGAAGGGATTTTAGACCTATTTAATTAGGGAAAAAGGAAAGAAAATCAAGAAAATCCCTTTCCCCTTGTTTTGCAATCTCTCTCTCTCTCTCTCTCTCTCTCTCTCTCTCTCACCTTGCCGACCTCACCAAGAAAACCCAACCCTAGCCGCACCAGCCCTTGCAGCACCAACGAGCCACAAAGATCGCCCACCCCCCCGCAAGACTACCTGCTCAACCCATGCCCGGCCTGCTTCGCACCAGTGCGCGCCGCGACAGTCCAAATGACTCCGCCCGATATCGCGACCGCCCGCACCAGGTCTCCAAGACGTGCCGCGCCGCCTCGCACCAGGCCGCCCTGCACCGCGCCGCTGGTTGCCGTCCGCACGCGGCGCCCCGCGCCGCTCCGTGCCGCTCAGCCCCGGGTGCGCCCAGAGGCGCCGCGTCGTTCCGCACCAGGCCGTCCAAACGCGCCGCGCCGCTCCGCTCGCTGCCGCCTAGACGCGTCGCCCGCGCGCTGTTCTCGCAGATCCGATGTCTCGCCCGCGTGCCCGACCTAGCGTGTTCGCTCGCCTGCCACAGCCCGCGTCTGCACTTCCCCTCCCTCGCTAGCGCCAGCGCCCAGCGCCAGTATAACGGCCCAGTTTTCTATCCCGGTTTTCGAGGAGCTTCCGGTTCAGATTCAGTGGTTCGGTTGGGCCGTTAGAGCTGTTTGGACCCTTAGGGTCATTTTGGTCTTTTTGCTCCCTGGGTAGGATTTGTGGATTTTCAGGGCTTCGAGGTAGCTCCTGCCTTTGTTGAGGCTTGTTTGTTGTGGGCTGCAAGTCCCGAGATGTTTGGGCTTTTCGTTTGGGAGTTCGGTTGTCATTTGGGTTTTGGGCAAAATGATGGTTGTTTGGGTGTTTCCTTCGGGATTCGAGCCGGGCCTTTAGTGTTGGTTTGGGAGGTTGATTTCAGTGAGTTTTGTTGTTTGGAAAGGTTGCTTCACGGGTCTCAAGGAGGAAGCCGGAAATGAGTTTTAAGGATTTTAAGGATTTTTGGAAAAATTGGAAAATGGATAAATTGGATTTATTTGGATAAGTTTGGATTTTAAATAAAAGAGAAAAAGAAAAGAAAAAAAGGAAAAAAATCTCATTTTTCCCCCATTTTTTCCCTTTCTCTCTCCTCAAGCCCGAGCCCCCCCCTTGGCCCTCTCTCCTGCCCGAGCGCCCAGCTCCGCCCCCTGGCCGCCGAGCCGAGCCCACGCCGCCGAGCTCCCACTCGCCCGACCCAGCGCCAGCCAGCTAGCTTGCGTCGCTTGTCGAGCCCACCACTGCACACAAGCCTGCGTCGCCCGAGCCCTGCGTCGCCCAGATCCGCCTCGCCCGTGTCCGAAGTCGCCACACCGTCCAGGCGCGCCAGAGCTCGCTCGCCGTCCCTCGCCTGATGTCGTGCGGATCGAGCGCCCAAGCCCGTCGCGTCGCGTCGCCTCGCGCCATCCCCTGTGCTTGCCGAGCTCGTGCCCGCGCGCCGCGCGCCCTCTCCTCGTCCCAGCTCGCCCGCGCGCGCCTCGCGCCCAGCGCCCAGGCCCAGCCAAGCCCGGCTGCGCCCAGCGCCCCAGCGCGCCCGATGTCTGCGCCCGGCCGGCCCTACCTACTGCCGACGCGACACTGCTTGTGTGTGTTGGTTTGGCCCGAGCCTTGTGGCTTCTCGGATGGTATTTCCCAGTCTTTTCTTCGTTGGGCCCGGATTTATTGGGCTGCTGGTTATGGATTTATTGGGCTGTTTATGTATTTGATTTGGGTGCTTTGTTTGATGTTCAGGCTCTTCGGGATCGTCTAGAGGCTCGAGGATTCGCTCGTAGATTTATTATAATTATTGTTTTCTCGCTTGTCCCATGTAAGGATTTCTTACCGTGGTTGTGTGGACCACTGCGATATATCTCGATATGCCTTGCTTGTTTGTTTGATTGTTATGAGCATGTTAGAGATAGAGCAGCGATTGATTGAATTCTTGCTAGCATGTTTGCCTGATTTTACATGTTAGTGCCATGCTAGGTTTGTTCTCACAAAGATGCTTGTGATTCCCGCTAAGTTGTAGTATCATGCTAGGTAATGTGATTTATGTCGAGTCTTTGCTTGCTAGCCAGAATCATTGATTTTTGCTCTGTACTCTTAGATAGAGTTGTAGGGTTTGTCATCATCCGGTGGCCGAGCGGACATAACGTACTTTGTCCCAATGGCTCGTGTCGGGAGTAAAGTGTGCGAAGCATAACGTATCTTGCTACCCCGCCCGACCACCAGCCGGTTTGTGGAGTTAGCTACCCACTTCGGCATAGCCTAGTTTGTAGCTCCGCTAGAGCGGAACCACCGCCAACGGTGTAAGCTGCCTTGGCCTGTTTCTTAGCTTCGTGTCGGTGGATCAGCCGCACGGATGAGCGCCGAGGGCCTCGCGCTCATCGTGATCGCGACACCGCTTCCAAGTCATAGGCATGCGTGCACTGCCCGCGCGTAGTTTGCCCTTAGGCCCCCGCATTTACGCCGGTTGCGGAAGAGCATGCGGTGTGCGCGCACACGCGCGTTAGTTGCCGGGTTTGGAGAGCTCCTCCGGCTAATGTTCGTGAGTACACCATTCCTTCCAATTAGAGCCGGACTTGGGTACTCTCCCGATAGTCCGGATGTATAGCGAGGGTAAGAGGCCCTTGAGGACACCCATTGGGATTGGCTTTTGAGCTAATCAATTGGTCGAGGAGAAAGACCCTCGAGGTGTCGGACATCTTGGGATCGGTTTTTGAGTCGATCAAATGGCCGAGGAGAAAGACCCTCGAAGATGTCCCGGGATTGGTTATGAGAACCAATCATTAGGCCTAAGTAGGAGACTTCCGATGATTCCGATCTTGTTTTTTTGAGCTCGTTGAGCTATGATCCATGTTGATGGTCGCTTGCTTGCTTGTTGAGGTGCTAGATGACGGATGTATCGTATTGTACCCCTGGGATTCTTCTTACCGAGTATCTTTATACTCACCCTTATTTATCTTTCGGTAACTTGGGACAACACCGGGATGGCTAGCGGAGGAGCCGATTGATCATGGGGAGCCGCCAAGCACTCTGTCTTTTATTGTTGCATTGTTTATTCAAATGTAGATGGACAGAGTCCTAAGGGAACATTGTTTAAAAAGTTGTTTAAATTGTATTGTATGATTTTATAAATCTCGCCGTGTGGTTTTACTTCGTTGGATTGTTTTAAATGAAAACTGGTGGTTTATGTTTTAAGGGTTCCCCTTCTCATATGTTTTGAAATAATTTTTAAATATGAGCACTAAACCGCTTGTTATCATATTTAACTTGCATCTTGAGTGAGAACCCCGTTTAGGACCATGTTTTGGGTCGGGTTCGTCACGGCCAGCGCCCAGCGCCAGTGTTAACGCCAGCGCTAGCGCACCAGCCAGCAGCCATACCGCTTGTCCTTCCGACGGACAGCCCGCCTGCCTGCCGTCGCGAGTTGGGGCGTGACCTTGTGTCTTCTCGGTCAGTAATTCCCGAGTCTTTTCTCCTTTGGGCACTAGGTCATATGGCGTTGTTTATTTAATTAGGTTGTTTTTACTAAAATGCTTAGGTTGCTCGGTTTCGCTTTAAAGCTCGAGGGTCATTATTTGATTGTGAAAGTTATTTACTGCTCGTTTCGGTAAGGATTCCTTACCGTGGTTGTGTGGACCTGCGATGCTGCTTTGATTGTGCCTTATATGCATGTTTACTTTTATGGACATGATTAGTGGATAGACATGACTTGTGATTGCATTCCTGCTAGCATGTTTGCTTGTTTGTACATGTTAGTGCCATGCTAGGATTGTTCTTCCAGCATGCTTGAGATTCCTGCTTTAAGTTCGTAGTATCATGCTAGGTTATGTATGATTGATGATGATTATGTATGTTTAGCCAGAATCGTTTACTCTATACTCTAGCTCTTTGTGTTAGGGTTTGTCATCATCTAGAGGCAGAGAGCGGACATAACGTACCTTGTCCCCACCGGTCGGGAGTAGAGTGAAGCATAACGTACATTGCTTCCCCCGGCAGCCGATGTGGATTTAGCTACCACATCGGCATAAGCCTAGTTTGTAGCCTGCTAGAGCGGAACCCTGCCAACGGTGCAAGCCTCGCCTTGGCCGGTTCTTAGCTTCGTGTCGGTGGTACAGTCGCATGATGAGTGCCGAGGGCCTCGCACTCTGTGTTTAGTGACACCGTTTCTGAGTCTTAGGCATGCGTGCCGCCCGCGTAGTTTGTACTTAGGCCCCACATTTACGCCGGTTGCAAAGCAAGATGCGGTGTGCGCGCACAAGCGTTAGTCGCCGGTTCGAGAGCTCCCCGGGCTAATGTTCGTGAGTACACCGCCTTCTTCCAGCTTTAGAGCCGGACTTGGGTACTCTCCGATAATCCGATTTATTAGCGAGGGTAAGAGGCCCTTGAGGACACCCATTGGGATTGGCTTTTGAGCTGATCATATGGTCGAGGGAGAAAGACCCTCGAGGGTGTCGGACATCTTTGGGATCGGTTTTTGAGTGATCAATTGGCCGAGGAGAAAGACCCTCGGAGATGTCCGAGGATTGGTTATGAGAGCCAATCATTAGGCCTAAGTAGGAGACTTCCGAGGATTCCAGTTCTCGCCTTGTAAGCTAGTTGAGCTATGATCTGTGTTGGTAATCTGCTTGCATGTATACTAGGGTGCTAGATGATGGATGTATCGTATTGTACCCCTGGTTGGGGATTCTTACTTGAGTATGTTTATACTCACCCTTATTTCGTGGTTTTCCACGGGTAACTCGAGACAAAGACCGGACGGCTAGCGGAGGGAGCGATTGATCATGGAGCTGCCAAGCACTCTGTCTTTATTGTTTGCATATTTGTTCAAAGCATGTAGATGGACAGAGTCCTAGGGGAAACATTATAAAAAGTTGTTTGAACTGCTTTGAATGTTTTTATATACTGCCAGAGCTTGTTTTACTTCGTTGGTCTTTCTTAAACAAAATTGTTGATTATGTTTTAAGCATTCCCCGTTTCTAAATGTTTTGAAAGGTTTTAAATACGAGCACTAAACCGCTTGATGAAGTATTTTAACTTGCATGCTGAGTGAGAAACCAGGTTTAGGACCGTATTTTGGGTCGGGTTCTTACGGTTGGTATCGAGCACGCAGTCATAGATTCTCAGAGACTAACTCGCTTTGCAGGTTGTTGCCCCATGATCATCGACACTTCGCGGCCGTCGGGTTTGTCTCGAGTTCATTAAGCTAAGGGTTTTATTTTACAATCTGCATCTAGTATACATGTGTTACCCTTGTTTGGCAGTGAGAGCCCAAATATGGGCTAGCTTTTTTGCTTTGTGTGGATCGCTAGTAGGTTGATTGCACCCAGAGGGAGGCAGAGCTTAGACTCCCGTAGGCCATTTGTGGCCCAGTTGTTGGTTCTCCCCTAGTGAGAGGGTGGAGGTGCTCTGTGTAGATCGCTAGTATGTTGATTGCACTTAGAGGAGCAGGGACGTTTGGTATTTCCAACCGAGGAGTTGGACTGTTCATGTTGATCATGAGACCACGTCTAGGGTTGTCTAGACCCGTAGGCCACCTTTGGCCCTGGCAGATGAGTTGCCAAGAGTAGGGGTTGAGGCTAGCACGCCTCAGTGAGACTCCTTGAGCAGAGTGTGCTCCGACCATGAGGAGTTGATGGCGTGTCTTTTAGCTAACAGAGAGCGGAGACCCAGGCGCAATTTGTAGCGCGTAGTGAGGAGTCTTGGGCACAGATAGCCCAGCTGGCAGAGTTTATTTAGGGGACACCCCTCCTTGTAGTTCCAGTAACCCCGGAGGTTCCCGGGAGGACTTGATCAGCAGGTTTATGCTGATAAGATAGTTGGCGTTGATCAAACCGCCGAGTTTGGCAAGTGGAAGCCTGTAGAGCTGGATGTTTTTGAGACCTACTGCTAGCAACGAGGTGGTTGGCCAGGATCGAGTTTATCATCCAAGTGTTGTGATGACTCGTGTGTTGAGAGGCCGATGACCGGATGTTTAGAGGTCGAGGCGCCATTCTCGTGTGTTGTTTGATGCAAAGCAGTGTGGTGGTGGAAGTCCCCTGTGAGAGGCGGACCAGCAGAGTCTCCACCATCCACCCGGTCGATTGGCAAGCTGCCAAGTTAGTAGCTTTTGAGGAAGATGTAGAGACGTCTTGTCCTCCTGCAAGCCTACCGTCGTTTTGCAGCCATTTCTTTTAGTACCCTCGTAGCCAGGGGGTAGTGTGGAGTTTGCTTGTCAGGACTTAATCCGTCCGTGGTTTTCAGCTAGCTATTAGAGAGAAGCACCTTCTGTTAGCATGTTCCCGGTGTGGAGCTAGGTGCTGCCACCCGAGGGTTGGCCTGAGTATTCGTTGAGCATCGAGTGGGATGCGGGAGTGGGCCTTGGCTTGTCTGTTAGACGTTATGTCAGAGAGTAGTCTACTCGAGTGTTGAGACTCTTGTGTTGAGTGCCATTGCCCTGTCACCTGGAGTGTGACCTTCCCTACCCTCAGAGGGGCTTAAAGCCCGTAAAGTGATGTTTGTGTTGTAAAGGAAGTAGTGCCTGTTGGCACCAAGCTTTGAGAGGAGGCCTAGATTCAGGCCAGTTGGCACTTTTTGTGCAGGTGGTTCCAGGACCCGACCGGAGTTTAGCATCCCCACTAGTCTTGTACCCATTCATGAGATTGCTCCTATTTGGGTTGCATAAGAGATCTAGCTCGGTGGTAGCTAGAGAACTACAAGTTTGAGGTCGTTCGAGGGATAAGTAGGAGCCTTTCAGGGTCACCGAGAGTTGGGTACAAAGGATGCTATTGGTTGTTAAGGGCTAGCGCGTCCGAGTTCTCGGGCCTGTGTTGTGGGCTTGTGAGCCAGTTGGATGGTAGTGTGATTCGACTACCTTGGAGTTACCCTAATATGAGTAGGGTTGGCATCGATGATGCGTGGTTGATCCACTGTAGAGCCATGAGTTGGATGGTTGATCGGAGCACGTTTAGTGGACCATTGGTATGAGGTAAGTTAGCTTGGTGTGGCTATGCTCTTGTAAGAGTGAGTCGACCAATGTGGCATTCCGTGGTGAGTTGACCCCGAGTGGGTTGAACTCTTGTTGTCCTTTGCTAGATGTGGCTCTATTGGGAGGCAAAAGTTGCCTTGTGTGAGAATACTTGTTGGTTTGGATCTTAAGGAACCAAGTTGGAGCTGTGACACGCCGGTGTACTTTTGTGTAGCTCGTTCCGTGGTGGTGTATTTTTCAAGAACCACGAGGGGTTTCGGGTTGTGAAACCAGTGCTCGATTCCCGAGGAGTTAGGACTTTAGTTCTTGGCAAGTGCCCTAACTTTGGTTGAGAGGTTACTGCGTGCGGTAGCGGGTTGTTGCGTGAGGCAAGTTATGCCGATTGTCCCTTGACCAGGTAGAGGCATTTCTTGTTGATCGATGGTTGGAGTTCACTTGGAATCGATCCAAGGCGATGGTAGCAAAATCGCGGAGTTTCGCCGCCATGGCTAAGAGTGTTGTTCGATCCCTTACCCCAGGTAGAAGCTACGATGTGGCGATGCTTTGAGCAAGAGGAAGTTTGGGTCTTCCGGTGGTTCCCTTCAGTGGATAGCGAACTCGCCAGCGAGGCGATCTAGGGTCGCGATCAGCGCCGCGGGCCGTAGGTTAGAGCTCGAGATCGTCGCCGGCGGGGGGCGAGCAAACGCTCATTGCATCAAGTGTGGTAAGGCGCTTTTCGGATTTTGTGGAGCATCGCCCTTGCTTGCTACAGATGTGGCAAGGAAGAGCTTTTGGGCAAAGACAGATTGAGATGCCGGAGGAGATGTGCTCGTGTAGCCGCTTGTCTGCATTAGGACCGTTTGACGGCGTGTGTGTCGGAGGGCGTCGGAGGAACCCTAGGTTGTGGAGAGCCTCACCGAGCTCGGTCGGACCAGCGGTGTTCCTCGGTTGAGTTGTTTGGATGCTTGTTGTCGGTTAACAAGCTAGAGTTGTTCTTAGTAACCTCCACGTTGATTTTCAAAATTCTAGCGAGGTGGTGCTTGGTGTTGACCAAGGTTTGGTTCCCCTGTTGTTTCTAGAGCTAGCTTGGTTCGAGCAAGCTGGCGTTGCCCTGAGGACTTGTTCCTAGTCAGGAAATTTTGGGAGTTGACCCCTCCCTCGGCAATTGGGTAGGCACTGCTAGTTCCAAGTTGGGGGTTCAAGCGATTGAGGATCCTCGGATGTTGCTTCCGAGAGAATTGGTTGTTGTTGCCCTTGGGTTTGAGCAAGACAGCGAGCGTGTGTGAAGTTTGCTGTCCTTCGGAAGTTCGCTTGCTGGGAAATCGTTCTGTTGAGGAGGAGTCGACTTAGCTCCCGAGTTGTGTAGTTGATCGAGTAGCACAAATGCGTGTCACCCAGTGAGAGAGTGTCACTGCGTTTGTTTGTTAGCAAGCGGAAAGTTGTTTGTTCCCGCAAGGGCGGAGGCCTGCCAGTTCAAGGGCTTGAGTTGTTGCTGGAAGGTTGTTGGATCTTTGGAGTTTGTAGAACCCCTTAGTTCTTTGGTAGTTGAGTTGCACCGTGGATGCCGGCCTCGAGTTTTAACTTTTGAGGTAGTCTTGCTGACTCGTGTTGTTCAGGATCCGCAAGCTTGTGGTCGTCGCTATCCTTATCCCTCGCGCGGTTTCGTGTGTGAAGTTCCTAGTTGGAAGATGAGATGGGTCTAAGCTCTAAAGGAGGAAGTCCTTTGAGTAGCCAGTTGGACTTAAAAGTTGAGTGGTAGCTTGGAGGCGAGCTTTGCTCGTTATGAGCTTGGTTTGAGTTTCTGCTAAGCAAGCCTTTCTCGGGCTTTTCTTTTAGTTGTTGTGCATTCGCAGTTGGCATGTTAGCTGAGCCACAGTTGAGTGAGTTGGCACAGAGGTGCCGTGGCATTGGTTGGAAACCTTAGAGTTGCTATCCTCAAGCTATTGTGTTGCTAGTAGCCGCGTGTTGTTTTATTCCTTGCTGCTCGAGGTTTCCGTGAGAGGAATGTTGTTTGTTTTCCTGTCTGGCGACGTTCACCTAGGCCAGTGGCTGATCGGATTGCATTGGAAAGTTTGTTGTCGGCCGATGAGGGGCTCCGGTTTGTTAGTTTGGCTGAGTGGAGCCTGCTCTCGACCTTGTCGTTCGGGGTGGCCAAAAAAATTGAGATTTCACTAGTGTGAGTGGTGGTAGCCGCTTGAGAACCGTAAAAGTGCCCTTGGCTTTGGTGCTTCGATTTCTCGTAAGATGGTTGCTTTAGTGTTGTGGACGCATGCTAGTTGGAGAAGGTTGCCTTGGGTTCAGTCACCAGTTGGTGGTTCGAATTGGATTTCGTTAAGGATTGTAGGCAACCAGTGGGGTTCGCAGGTCTCTTGCAAAGTAAGAGTAGGCCGTTTTGTTTCTGAAACCTGGGAGGTTCAGTTGTTTGGTCAGCATGGTGAAGGGTCGAGGCTGTTTGATAACACTATGGCAGCATTCGGAGAAGTTGGCCGAGCGTGGCGTAGAGTTTTAGAGCTTGTGACCCGTCCACGAGTTTGCTGAGAGTAGCGCCGTAGAGAGGCGTTCCGAGTTGGGTTAGCAGGGATAAGTGAGCCCTAGAGTCATAAGACCGTTTGAGAGTTGGTGCGAGTCAGAGGATGTGACTCACCGACTAGTTATCGCATGTTTTCTTCGAAGCTTAGTGTTGGTTCAGTTTTGGTTGAGATAGTTCGTGGCAGACTCGGTGTCTTTTGGGCTTGGAGCCTCTGGGAAACCAAGAGGGTTTGGTTTCGAAGAAGGTTTTGTGTGGTCTTAATCGGGAGCTTGGTTGGTTAAGAATCAGTGGAGTTTCCTAGAGTTGTTTTCGTCTTAGGACTTTCGAGGACGAAAGTCTTAAAAGGAGGGAGTATTGTAACGGCCCAGTTTTCTATTTCGGTTACCCAGGTGATTTCGGGTCATTATTCGGATGTTCGGATGGGCCGTTAGAGCTGTTTTAACCCTTAGGGGCATTTTGGTCTTTTGCCCCGGTCGAGGTTTTGTGGATTTTCAGGATTCCAAGGTCATTCCTGCCTTTGTCGAAGCTTAATGGTTGTTGGTTGCAAGACCCGAGAGGTTTGGGCAAGTTGTTTGGAAGTTTGGAGGTGTTTTAGAAAATGGCAAAAATTAATTGTAATTTTGGTGTTTCCATTGGGTTTTAAGCCCTTGCCCTAAATGGTCTTGGGGAGTTCGTAGGAAAAGAGAGTTTTATTTTTAAAATAAGTTTGCTTCGGCCGGGTTTGGAAAGAGGAAGCTTTGGGAAGGGATTTTAGACCTATTTAATTAGGGAAAAAGGAAAGAAAATCAAGAAAATCCCTTTCCCCTTGTTTTGCAATCTCTCTCTCTCTCTCTAACTCTCTCTCTCTCTCTCTCTCTCTCTCTCTCTCTCTCTCCTCTCACCTTGCACCCTCAGCCGCACCCAACCCTAGCAAAGACTAACCCGAGCCACACCGCCACTAGCCCACGACCACCCGCCCACCAAATTTATGCCCACTGCCCTCCCCATACCCAGTCGCTGCACGATACCCAATGATTCTCGCCCGATGCGCGCCCGCCCGCCCGCGACCAGTTGCCAAGACGCGTTGCGCTGCCTGCCGCACCAGCCGCCGCCACCGCGTCGCTTCGTTGCCGTCTGCGCTGCGTCGCCAGCGCCGCTCCGTGCCGCTTCGCCCGGGTGCGCCCGAGCGCGCCACCGCTCCGCCGCACCGTCGCCCAGACGCGCCGCTCGCTCCGCTTCAGCTGCCGCCCCAGCGCGTCGCCCGCCGCGCTGCCTCTCGCGACCCGATGTCTCGCCGCGTGCGGCCCGACCTAAGCGTGTTCGCCCGCTGCGGCGGCCAGCGTCTGCATATCCTCGCCTCGCTAGCGCCCGGCGCCTAGTGCCAACGCCCGGTGCAGTAGCGCCACCGCTTGTCGCTGGCGGCGGACGACTTGCCTGCCGCGTGCGAGTTGGGGCGTGACCTTGTGTCTTCTCGGTCGGTAATTCCCGAGTCTTTTCTCCTTTGGGCACTAGGTCATTGGTTGTTGTTTATTTAATTAGGTTGTTTTTACTAAAATGCTTAGGTTGCTCGGTTTTGCTTTAAAGCTCGAGGGTCATTATTTGATTGTGAAAGTTATTTCGCTCGTTTCGGTGTAAGGATTCCTTTACCGTGGTTGTGTGGACCTGCGATGCTTTCTTGATTGTGCCTTATATGCATGTTTACTTTTATGGACATGATTAGTGGATAGGACAGACTTGTGATTGCATTCCCTAGCATGTTTGCTTGTTTGTACATGTTAGTGCCATGCTAGGATTGTTCTTCCAAAGATGCTTGAGATTCCCGCTTTAAGTTCGTAGTATCATGCTAGGTTATGTATGATTGATGATGATTATGTATGTTTAGCCGAGAATCGTTTACTCTATACTCTAGCTAGTGTGTTAGAAATTTGTCATCATCTAGAGGCCGAGAGCGGACATAACGTGCACCTTGTCCCCACCGGTCGGGAGTAGAGCGAAGCATAACGTACATTGCTTCCCCAAGAGGCCGATGTGGATTTAGCTACCACATCGGCATAAGCCTAGTTTGTAGCCTGCTAGAGCGAAACCACCCAGCGGTGCAAGCTGCCTTGGCCATTTCTTATCTTCGTGTCGGTGGTACAGTCGCACGGATGAGTGCCGAGGGCCTCGCACTCATGTGTTCGGTGACACCGTTTCCGAGTCTTAGGCATGCGTGCACGGCCCGCGTAGCTTGTACTTAGGCCCCTACATTTACGCCCGATTCTGCGGCAAGATGCGGTGTGCGCGCGCACACGCGTTAGTCGTTGTTCAGAGAGCTCCCCGGGCTAATGTTCGTGAGTACACCGTTCCTTCTAGTTTAGAGCCGGACTTGGGTACTCTCACGATAGTCCAGTTTATTAGCGAGGGTAAGAGGCCCCGGAGGACACCCATTGGGATTGGTTTTTGAGCTGATCATATGGTCGAGGAGAAAGACCCTCGAGGGTGTCGGACATCTTTGGGATCGGTTTTTGAGTGATCAATTGGCCGAGGGAGAAAGACCCTCGGAGATGTCCCGGATTGGTTATGAGAGCCAATCATTAGGCGGGAAGTAGGAGACTTCCGAGGATTCCAGATCTGCCTTGTAAGCTCGTTGAGCTATGATTTGTGTTGGTAATCTTTTGCATGTATACTAGGGTGCTAGATGATGGATGTATCGTATTGTACCCCGGGTTGGGGATTCTTCCGAGTATGTTTATACTCACCCTTATTTCTGTGGTTTTCCACTGTAACTCGAGACAAAGACCGGACGGCTAGCGCGAGGGAGCCGATTGATCATGGGAGCTGCCAACTCTGTCTTTATTGTTTGCATATTTGTTCAAAGATGTAGATGGACAGAGTCCTAGGGGAAACATTATAAAAAGTTGTTTGAACTGCTTTTGAATGTTTTTATATCTTGCCAGCTTGTTTTACTTCGTTGGTCTTTCTTAAAAAAATTGTTGATTATGTTTTAAGCATTCCCGTTTCTAAATGTTTTGAAAGGTTTTAAATACGAGCACTAAACCGCTTGATGAAGTATTTTAACTTGCATGCCGAGAGTGAGAACCTGTGTTTAGGACCGTATTTTGGGTCGGGTTCTTCTGATGCAGATTCCAATGTTCAGGAAAAGGTTGGTGGCCATCAATTTTGTTTTGGGTCCCGAGTTGCTTGCATTTGACCAGAGGTGATGTGCGGGAGTTTAGAGCTAGTGTTGTCAACTCGGAGCGAGCGAGAAAAAGTTACGCCGATGTTCGGCGTCGAGTTTTTGAGTTTGAGGTTGGACAGTGCCTAGCTTTAAGGTTGTGCCGTTGTGAGTTGTGTTGAGGTTTGGTAAGCGGGAGAAGTGGAGTCTCCTGTTGTTGGACCGTTTGAGATTCTGGAGAGGATTGGCAGAGTTGCTTATCGGTTAGCCCTACCTCCGTCGTTGTCAGCAATGCACAGTGTTTTTCATGTATCGATGTTGAGGCAGTATGTACCGGACCCGTCGCACACATTGTGGACTTTGAGCCTTTGCGGTGAATGAGGATTTGAGCTTCGAGGAGAAGCCGGTGGGGATCCTTGCATTTGAGACAAAGACGTTGCGTAACCGCGAGATTCGGTTGGTAAAGGTTTAGTGGAGGAGTCAGAGTTCCGAGGAAGCCACTTGGGAGTGGGAAGACGAGATGAGATTGCATTATCCTGAGCTGTTCCAGTCTTAAGGACTTTCGAGGACGAAAGTCATAAAAAGGAGGGAATATTGTAACGGCCCGAGTTTTCATCCCGCCTTTCCGTATGCCCAAGGGGTATTTTGGTAATTTGTCGGGCCGTCAGGGTCGTTTATGTTCTTTCTAGTTGCTAAAAATATTGGATGGATTTATGTAGGTTTGTGAGGCTTCGTGGAAGGGTTTGATCAAGGTTTGATGCAAAGGTAAAAAGAAAGGAAAATTGTGCTGCAGTTGGGGTTTGAACCCGGGTCTCCTGGAAAGCTTGTGGGGATGTGTGCCAATTGAGCCATTAGGTGCTCTTGTTGCTCTGTCCGTATCATTTTATGGTTAGCCTTGGATTTTGGAGTTTTGGTGCATTTGGGTAAATGAAAAGAAAATAGGTTTTGCCATATCTTCTTCTCCAAAAATCTTGTGGCCGCCCAAGCTTTCTCCCAAGCTCTCCTTGCCGATTTCTTCACCCCCTTTGCAGCTCGAGATTCCATCATCATTCCGGGTAAGTCTTCATCCTCTTCATCTTCTCGTTTGGGTGTTCTTGCTGGCCGAAGGTAAGAAGGAGAGCTTGTGTGTGTGTGTGTTTGTCTTTGCTGGTTGTCGAGTCTGCCCACCGCCGAGCGAGCCTTGAGATCCGGCGGCGGCCGTCGTCCAGATCTGCGACGAGCGAGCGCCTGTGTCGCGCCCGGATCGCCGTCGCGGCCCTGCGCCGCGCCACCCGGTCGCCCGCCTCTCCATCGCGTGCGGCCAGCGAGAAAGCCCAGCAAAATGAGCTCGTCGCATCAGCCAAACCATCGCCCGGTCGCCATCCCAAAGAGTCGCCCGTGTCGCTAGCGAGCGAGCCCAGATCGCGCCGCGCGCCGCCGCCGTGTCGGCGGCTCGCCGCGTCGCCTCGCCACGCCCGGCCGCCGTGTCGCCGCCGTGTTCAGATCGCGACGCCCAGCGCCACGCGCGCGCGCCGTGCGTGCCTAGCGCGCCTAGCGCCGCCCAGCGCCCCAGCGCCGCCCGCCCGATCCAGTACGCATCGGCCCACCGCCCGATGCCCGGCCCTAGTGTCGTCGTGCCGTGTGAGTGCTCCCGAGCCGAGCCTCTTTGTTTATTATATTTTTAGGGCTATGGTTGTGATTGTTACTATGTTTGTAGGTTCTCGATAGCTAGCTCGGAAGTGTTCGCACTTAGGAATTTGTGTGTAGAAGTCTTCCACCAAGGTAAGGATTTCTTACAGGGGTTGTGTGGACCTGCGATGTTCTATGTGATTGATGTTGTATGTTTGTTTGTGATTATCGGCATGTATAGTTTAGGTGCTCTGTTCAATTCTGATGGCATGACTTCGTATGTTGTTCTTTCATGTTAGTCCATGCTAGGTTGTTCCGTTCTAGCATGCTCATATTCATTCTTGTTCAGTAGTACCATGCAAGGTCTGCTTTGTATTCTTTTGAGCACGTATTGGATTGTTTGGCTTGATTGTTAAGGCGAGTTAGAATTCGGTGTAGGTAGCATCTTAGGGCCCGATGCATAAAGTATCTTGCATCCATGGCGGGGGCGTCGAGACAGTTCTCGTCCACTGAACCTGTTAGGGTTTAGCTAACCCGACCGTAGGCCCCGCAATCTTGGGTGAGGGTGGCGGTGTTAAATGCCCCAACGGTCGGGATGATGACTTGGCATTGCCTCGTCCGGCGATCGGCACGTCCTCGGCGTGTTCGGCCGTAGCCCTTCATTGCCACTGTTAGGGCAAGGACCGCTTCTGGTGTAAGCCTACCACGACCGGTTCCTTAGCCTCGGTGCGGTGGTTCAGTGACATAGTTCACGTGTCTAGGTCTCACACCCCTATGTCGGTGACACCGATCCGGAGATTTAGTTAGGCGTGGTGGCCGACATGGGCAGCTTGCCACTAGACCCGGCACCCCCATAGTCTGCGAGTAGCACGGTGTATGCTTACGCTCATTACTGGTAGCCGACCGGAGAGCTCCTCGGGATCTTGAGCTAGTGTACCTTTCGTATCGACGATGAGACAGTGAGGCCGAGACTTGTTTCTCGTATAGGGCGTATGGTGTGGTGGATTTATTTCCGGACTAAGACCACGAGTTGGCATCCGAGGTCCAAGTGTGACAAGCTATGTGCTCTTTCTCGTGTTTATATTCATAGCTTGCATACACTCATCCGGATGACCATGTGAATCGTATTGTACCCGGTCGGGATTCTTCTTGAGTAATTCGTTACTCACCCTTATTTTGTGGTTTTCCACAGTAACCAAGGTGCGAGACAGGATGGTTGAAGGAGGAGCCGTGATCATGGGAACTCTTTGTGCGTCTCGACTTTTTATTTCTATGACTCTTGTCTTTTTATTTTCCCACTGAATGCATGTAGTCGGACACGGAGCCCTAGGATGTTTTCTCTCAATGTTTTCGTGGATTCTGCTTTATTGAATTTGAGGATGTTTCAAATGTTTTAAGAAATCTCTGATCGAGTGTACGTTTTGGAAATGTATTTGCCTTGAAACAGTGCTTGGAGACAGGACGGTTTCAACAAACTATCTTTATTTCTCGATTGAACCTTGATTGTTTTGTTTTAATTGGGAATCAAAAATTATTTGCATATTGTCCTTTACTTTGAATGCATGCATTGGGGTAAAGGCCTATTTAGAGCCCTTTTTGGGTCGGGTCTTTACAGAGATATCCGGAGAGTTGCTTGTAGCCACACTCATAGTTACGCCTATGAGTGGTTTTGATGTGATCCTTGGTATGGAGTGGTTAGTTTGCTAACCACGCTGTGATTGGATCGCCACCGAAAGAAGTGGTGTTGAGGCCACACAGTCGGCCTAGTTTTAAGTTTCGTGGAGCCCAAGGTGGAGTCTGCCCGCCCAATGGTGTCACCGTGAAAGCTCGTCGTTTGCTAGCTCATGGAGCTTGGGGTTACCTAGCCAAGTTATTCAGGAGAGCCGTCCCTTGCTTGTCGTTGATCGTGTGCCGGTCGTGCAGGAGTTCTCGGATGTGTTTCTGAGGAGTTCACGGGTTGCCCCAAGAGAGAGAGTTGACTTCACTATTGAGCTCGAGCCGAGGACCCTCCCTATCTCGAAGGCTCCGTGATCGCATGGCGCCAGTGAGTTAAAGGCGAAGATTCATTCTGCGGGAGATGTTAGATCGAGGGTTCATCTGTCAGAGTGTGTGTCCGTGGGAGCACCAGATTCTGTTTGTGAAAAAGAAGGATGGTTCTATGCGCTTATGTATTGATTATCGGGAGCTTAATAAGGTGACAATGAAGAATAAGTACCCGTTGCCCGTATTGATGACTTGTTTGATCGACTCTAGGGAGCTTAGTGTTCTCAAGATAGATTTGAGATCCGGTTACAAGATTGTGGATCGGGGATGCCGACATTCCTAAGACAACTTTCGAGTCCGAGATATGGTCACTATGAGTTTGTGGTTATGTCGTTTGGTTTGACCAATGCCCCACCCAGCGTTCATGGACATGATGGATAGGGTGTTCATATCATTTTTGGGCGACCGTCATTGTGTTCATTGACGATATTCGATTTATTCAAGGTCTAAGGAGGACCATGCAGAGCATTTGAGGCGAGTATTGGCGGCTTTGAGGAAAACCAACTTTATGCGAAGTTTTCCAAATGTGATTTCTGGTTGGAGCGGTGGCCTTCCTAGGCCACGTGGTTTCGAGAGATGGTATAGTCGTGGACCCCGCGAAGATTGAGGCCGTGAATTCGTGGGCCAAGCCGACTTCGATTCTTGCCGAGATACGCACTTTTTCAGGTTTTGGCGGTTACTACCATCGGTTCGTTAAGGACTTTTCCGCCATAGCCTCGCCCCTCACTCGTCCTCGATGAGGAAGGGTGTCGAGTTCGTTTGGAACGATAAGTGTGATGAGAGCTTTTCCGAGCTCAAGCGTAGTTTGACTTCAAAGACTGTGTGTTGGCGATCCGGAGGGGGACAGTGGTTTCAGTAGTTTCTGATGCTTCCAAGTTTGGGTTAGGTTGTGTGTTGATGCAAGACGGGAAGGTCATCGCCTATGCTTCCGTCAAATTTGAAACCGTATGAGCAGAACTACCCGACTCATGATATGGAGTTGGCGTGCAGTGGTGTTTGCACTAAAGATTTGGAGGCATTACCGTATGGTTAGCCGATTCGGATGTTTACCGATCACCGAGCCCTCAAGTATCTGCTTACTCGAAGGAGTTGAATATGAGGCGAGAGGAGATGGTTAGAGTTGGTAAAGGATTATGATGCGAGATTTTGTACCATCCGGGTAAAGCCAATGTAGTGGCCGATGCTTTGAGTAGGAAGAAGTCGCACTCACGCGGCGTTGTTGAGTTCCCACTGGATTGCGGAAAGAATTCGAGCGGGCCGAGGTTGCGAGTGTTGTTGGGTGAGGTTACCGCGAGGTAGCTCGATTGATGCCATTCGACCATCGATTAGACAAATGGATTATTGATAGCCGATTGAGTGACCCCGCACTTAAGAGATTGGTTGATGAGAGTTAGTCTTGTGGAGACTTTGACTTCGTATATTCATCGAGACAGTGGGTTGACTTATAGAGGCGGCGGTTGTGTGTTCCGGACATTGCGAGGATTGCGAGCGAGAGTTGCTCTCAAAGGCCCACGCCTCCCCATTTGCTTGGCACCCCGGGTACCAAGATGTATCGAGACCTTAGCGGACCTTACGGTGGATGGGGATGAAGAGAGATGTGGCGAGTTTGTCACCCGGTGTCTCACTTGTCAACAAGTGAAAGCACCCAGCAGAGGCCACAGTTTTATTGCGGCCACTGAGTGTGCCTCGGTGGAAATGGGAAGATATCTCTATGGACTTTATTTACGGTTTGCCGAGGACTCAGGAGGTTCTCTCGAATCTGCGGGTGATAGTCGACCGGTTGACCAAGAGCGCACACTTCATTCCCTGGTAGAGACACTTATACCGCGGTGGAGCAATGGGCGCGCGATTTGTTTTTGAACAGATCATCCGATATCATGGTGTGCCGGTGAGGATTGTGTCCGATCGTGACTCGCGGTTCACTTCTCGTTTCTGGAGTTCACTTGAGAAGGGTTTAGGCACCGAGTGCGATTTCAAAGATGACTTTTCACCCTCGGGCGGATAGTCGGACTATGAGGTGAACCAGATTCTCGAGGATATGTTGAGGGCTTGTGTGTTGGACTTCTGGGCGCTTGGGACCAGATATCAGATATCGATGGAGTTTGCCTATAACAACGATTTATCGATCGACGATTCGATGGCTCCATTCGAGGCCTTGTATGGCAAGCGTTGCCGGTCCCCGTGTTCAGGGAAGAGGTTGGTGATAGGCGAGTTTTGGGTCCCGAGTTGCTGCAGCGATTGACTAATGGAGCGATGCAAAAGATTAGAGCTCGTATGTTGACGGCTCGAGCGCGGCGAGAAAGTTACGCCGATGTTCGGCGTCGAGATTTGGAGTTTGAGGTTGGCCAGCATGTGTTCCTAAAGGTTGCTCCAATGCGTGGTGTTTTGAGGTTTGGTAAGCGAGGGAAGTTGAGTCCCCGTTTTGTCGGGCCGTTTGAGATTCTGGAGAGGATTGGCAGAGTTGCTTATCGGTTAGCCCTACCTCCGTCGTTGTCGACGTTGCACGTGTTTTTATGTATCGATGTTGAGGCAGTATGTACCGGACCCGTCGCACATTGTGGACTTTGAGCCTTTGCAGCTGAATGAGGATTTGAGCTTCGAGGAGAAGCCAGTGGGGATCCTTGCATTTGAGACAAAGACGTTGCGTAACCGCGAGATTCGGTTGGTAAAGGTTCAGTGGAGGAGTCAGAGTTCCGAGGAAGCCACTTGGGAGCGGGAAGACGAGATGAGATTGCATTATCCTGAGCTGTTCCAGTCTTAAGGACTTTCGAGGACGAAAGTCATAAAAAGTGGGGAATATTGTAACGGCCCAGGTTTTCATCCCAGTCTTCCAGGTATGCCCAAGGGGTATTTTGGTAATTTGTCGGGCCGTCAGGGTCGTTTATGTCCTTTCTAGTTGCTAAAAATATTGGATGGATTTATGTAGGTTTGTGAGGCTTCGTGGAAGGGTTTGAGCAAGGTTTGATGCAAAAGTAAAAAGAAAAGAAAATTGTGCTGGAGTTGGGTTTTGAACCCGGGTCTCCTAGAAAGCTTGTGGGGATGTGTGCCAATTGAGCCATTAGGTGCTCTTGTTGCTCTGTCCGTATCATTTTATGGTTAGCCTTGGATTTTGGAGTTTTGGTGCATTTGGTTAAATGAAAAGAAAATAGGTTTTGCCATATCTTCTCCTCCAAAATCTTGTGGCCGCCCAAGCTTTCTCCCAAGCTCTCCTTGCCGATTTCTTCATCCCCTTTGCAGCTCGAGATTCCATCATCATTCCGGGTAAGTCTTCATCCTCTTCATCTTCTCGTTTGGGTGTTCTTGCCGGCCAAGGTAAGAAGGAGAGTTTGTGTGTGTGTGTGTTTGTGCGCAGTCGTCCAGTGCGCCCACCGCCGAGCGAGCGATCCTCGGTCAAAGGCGGCCGTCGAGATCCGCGACGAGCGAGCGCCAGGTCGCGCCAGATCGCACGTAGCAAGGCCAACAGCCGAGCCAGCCCATCGCCCGAATCGCCATCGCGGCCAGTCGCGCCAGTCGCTCGCGAGCGGACACACGAATCGCGCCGCGCGCCGCCGCCGTGTCGGCGGCTTCGCCCACGTTCGCCTCGCCGCGCCCAGCGCTGCGCGCCTCCTTGCAGCGCCGTGTCGCTCGCCGTCTATACGCATCGCCGCGCCCGATGCGCGCGCGCCCGTCACCGTGCCCAGCGCTGCCAGCCAGCGCAGCCGCGCGCTCAGCGCTGCCAGCGCCAGATCCAGTACATCAGCCGCCACCGCCAGCCAGCCCGGCCTCGTGTCGTCGTGGCGTGTGAGTGCTCCCGAGCCGAGCCTCTTTGTTTATTATATTTTTAGGGCTATGGTTGTGATTGTTACTATGTTTGTAGGTTCTCGATAGCTAGCTCGGAAGTGTTCGCAGCTTAGGAATTTGTGTGTAGAAGTCTTCCGACCAAGGTAAGGATTTCTTCTGGGGGTTGTGTGGACCTGCGATGTTCGATGTGATTGATGTTGTATGTTTGTTTGTGATTATCGGCATGTATAGTTTAGGTGCTCTGCTACGAATTCTGATCGGCATGACTTCGTATGTTGTTCTTTCATGTTAGTCCATGCTAGGTTGTTCCGCTTCGGCATGCTCATATTCATTCTTGTTCGTAGTACCATGCAAGGTCTGCTGTATTCTTTTGAGCACGTATTGGATTGTTTGCCGATTGTTAAGGCGAGTTAGAATTCGGTAGGTAGCATCTTCCGGCCCGATGCATAAAGTATCTTGCATCCATGGCGGGGACGTCGAGACGATTCTCCGTCCACGAACCCCGTTAGGGTTTAGCTAACCCGACCGGTAGGCCCTGCAATCTTGGGTGAGGGTGGCGGATCGTTAAATGCCCCAATGGTCGGGATGATGACTTGGCATTGCCTCGCCCCGGCGAGTCGGCACGCGTCCTCGGCGTGTTCGGCCGTAGCCCTTGATTGCCACTGTTAGGGCAAGGACCGCTTCTGGTGTAAGCCTACCACGACCGGTTCCTTAGCCTCAGTGCGGTGGTTCAGTGACATAATTCACGTGTTTAGGTCTCACACCCCTATGTCAGTGACACCGATCCAGAGATTTAGTTAGGCGTGGTGACTGGACATGGGCAGCTTGCCACTAGACCCGGCACCCCCCATAGTCTGCAGTAGCACGCGGTGCATGCTTACGCTCATTACAACGCCCGACCGGAGCTCCTCGGGATCTTGAGCTAGTGTACCTTTCGTGACGACGATGAGACAGCCGAGGCCGAGACTTGTTTCTCGTATAGGACGTATGGTGTGGTGGATTTATTTCCGGACTAAGACCCTGAGTTGGCATCCGAGGTTCAAGTGTGACAAGCTATGTGCTCTTTTCTGTGTTTATATTCATAGCTTGCATACACTCATCTTGATGACCATGTGCATCGTATTGTACCCCGGTTGGGGATTCTTACTGGGTAATTCGTTACTCACCCTTATTTTGTGGTTTTCCACAGGTAACCAAGGAGCGAGATAGGATGGCTGAAGGAGGAGCTGAGATCATGGGAACCTGCTGTCGTCGCTGTCTTTTATTTCTATGACTCTTGTCTTTCATTTTTCCCCTGAATGCATGTAGCCGGGCACGGAGCCCTAGGATATTTTTATGAATGTTTTGTGGATTCCTGTTTTTTTATTGAATGGAGGATTGTTTTCAAATGTTTTAAGAAATCTCTGATCGGAGTGTACGCTTTGAAACGTATTTGCTTTGAAACAGGTGCTTGGAGACAGGGACAGGTTTCAGCAAACTTTATTGTTTGTAGATTGAACTTTGTTTTGTTTCACTTGGGAATCCGAAATTTATTTTCATAATGTCCTTTACTTTGAATGCATGCATTGGGGTAAAGGCCTATTTAGAGCCCTTTTGGGTCGGGTCTTTACAAATACGATATACATGGTCATCTCGATGAGCGTATGCAAGCGATGAATATAAACACAGAATAGAGCACATAGCTTAGCCCACACTTGGGCCTCAGATGCCAATTTAGGGTCTTAGTCCGGAATAATATCACCACACAAGTCGCCCTATACGAGAAACAAGTCCGGCCTCGGCTGCTCTCTCTTCGACGAAAGGTACACTAGCTCACAATCCCGAGGAGCTCTCCAGTCGGCGTTGTAATGAGCGTAAGCATGCACCACGTGCTACTGCAGACTATGGGGGGTGTCGGGTCTAGAAGCAAGCTGCCCATGTCCAGTCACCACGCCTAACTAAATCTTTGGATCGGTGTCACTGACATAGGGGTGTGAGACCTGGACACGTAAACTATGTCAGCCTGAACCACCGCACATGGGGCTAAGGAACGGGTTGTGGTAGGCTTACACCAGGAAGCCGTCCTTGCCTTAACAGGTGGCAATAAGAGGCTACGGCCGAACACGCTGAGGACGTGCCGACTGCCGGCGACGAGGCAATGCCAAGTCATCATCCCGATCGTTGGGGCATTTAACAGTCTGCCACCCTCACCCAAGATTGCAGGGCCTACCGCTTGGGTTAGCTAATCCCTCACGGGGTCTAGGGACTGTAAACACCCGACCCCAAAAGGGGCTCTAAATGGGCCTTTACCCCAATGCATGTATTCAAAATAAAAGACATTATGAAAATAAATTTCGGATCCCAAGTAAAAACAGAAACGTTCAACAATCAAAACAATTTACTCTAAAACCTGTCCCTGTTTCCAAGCACTGTTTTCGGATAAATACATTTCTAAAAGCATACTCTGATCAGAGATTTATTTAAACCATTCAAACCTTCCACAAGTACAACTATGCTGGAATCCATAAAACATAAGAAAACATCCTAGGGCTCCGTGTCCGTCTACATGCATTCAGGGGAAATAACAAAAGTCAAGAGTCATGATATAATAAAATGGTCGAGATGACAAAGGGGCCCATGATCATAGCTCCTCCTTCACCCATCCCGTCTCGCTCCTTGGTTACTGTGGAAACCACAAAATAAGGGTGAGTAACGAGTTCCTCAGTAAGAATCCCCAACCGGGGTACAATACGATGCACATGGTCATCCAGATGAGTGTATGCAAGCTATGAATATAAACACAGAAAAGAGCACATAGCTTGAGTCCACACTTGGACCTCGGCCTCCCCTTGGGCATACCTGGAAGACCGGGATGAAAACCTGGGCCGTTACAGCTCAAGATCCCGAGGAGCTCTCCGGTCGGCGCTGTAATGAGCGTAAGCATGCACCGCGTGCTACTGCAGACTATGGGGGGTGCCGGGTCTAGTGGCAGTCGCCCATGTCCAGATCCACCACGCCTAACTAAATCTCTGGATCGGTGTCACTGACATAGGGGTGTGAGACCTAGACACTTGAACTATGTCAGCCTGAACCACCGCACCTAAGGCTAAGGAACCGGTCGTGGTAGGCTTACACCAGGAAGCGGTCCTTGCCCTAACAGGTGGCAATCAAGGGCTACTGCCGAACACGCTGAGGACGTGCTGCCGATCGCCGGGGCGAGGCAATGCCAAGTCATCATCCCGACCGTTGGGGCATTTAACGATCGCCACCCTCACCCAAGATTGCAGGGCCTATCGGTCGGGTTAGCTAAACCCTAACGGGGTTCAGGGACGGAGAACTGTCTCGACGTCCCTGCCATGGATGCAAGATACTTTATGCATCAGGCCCGGAAGATGCTACCTACCTGAATTCTAACCTGCCTTAACAATCAGCAAACAATCCAATACGTGCTCAAAAGAATACAGCAGACCTAGCATGGTACTACATAACAAGAATGAATATGAGCAAGCCAGAACGGAACAACCTAGCATGGGCTAACATGAAAGAACAACATACGAAGTCATGCCAGTCAGGAATTCAGAACAGAGCACCTAAACTATACATGCTGATAATCACAAACAAACATACAACATCAATCACATAGAACATCGCAGGGTCCACACAACCCCGGTAAGAAATCCTTACCTTGGTCGGAAGACTTCTACACACAAATTCCTAAGCTGCGAACACTTCCGAGCTAGCTATCGAGAACCTACAAACATAGTAACAATCACAACCATAGCCCTAAAAATATAATAAAACAGCAGGCTCGGCTCAGGAGCACTCACACGGCACGATGGCACGAGGTCGACATCGGCTGGGCGGGCCGATGCACCGGATCGGGCGCTGGCGCGGCCACGCGCCGCGCGGCTGGCAGCGCGCTAAGCACGACACGGGCGCGCGGCGCTGGGCGTGCGATGCAGACACGGGCGAGCTACACTACGCTGGCGAGGGCGCGCGGGCGCTGGGCGTGCGAGACGGACGCGGCGAGCCGCCGCGACGCGGCGAGCGCGCGCGCGATCGGGCGCGTCACTAGCTAGCGAAGCGACCTCGGCGACCTGCTGCGATGGCGATCTGGGCGATGGGCTGGTTCGGCTGCTGGGCTTGCGACGTGCGATCTGGGCGACCTGCTGCGATGGCGATCTGGGCGATGGGCTGGTTCGGCTGCTGGGCTTGCGGTCGCGATCTGGCGTGACGGAGCCGCCGACGACGAGCCGGGCGGGTCTTGGGCGAACGGCGAGGGCGATCTGGGCGGCAGCGGGCGTCTGCTCGTGCGGATCTAGACGGCTGCTGCTCGGATCTGGGCGTCTTGGCTGCTGCGCGCGATGGAGAGGTCAAGCGATGGGCGCTGGCTCGGCACTGGGCGCACTGGGCAAACTGCAACAAACACACACACACACAAGCTCTCCTTCTTACCTTCGGCCAGCAAGAACACCCAAACGAGAAGATGAAGAGGATGAAGACTTACCCTAATGATGATGGAATCTCGAGCTGCAAAGGGGATGAAGAAATCGGCAAGGAGACCTTGGGAGAATAGCTTGGGCGGCCACAAGACTTTTGGAGAAGAAGACAATGCAAAACCTATTTTCTTTTCATTTAACCAAATGCACCAAAACTCTAAAATCCAAGGCTAGCCATAAAATGATACGGACAGAGCAACAAGAGAACCTAATGGCTCAATTGGCACACATCCCCACAAGCTTTCCAGGAGACTCGGGTTCAAACCCCAGTTGCAGCACAATTTCCTTTATTTTTACTTTTGCATCAAACCTTGCTCAAACCCTTCCACGAAGCCTCACAAACCTACATAAATCCATCCAATATTTTTAGCAACTAGAAAGAACATAAACGACCCTGACGGCCCGACAAATTACCAAAATACCCCTTGGGCATACCTGGAAGACTGGAATGAAAACTTGGGCCGTTACAATATTCCCTCCTTTTTATGACTTTCGTCATCGAAAGTCTATAAGACTGGAACAGCTCAGGATAATGCAATCTCATCTCGTCTTCCCGCTCCCAAGTGGCTTCCTCGGAACTCTGACTCCTCCACTGAACCTTTACCAACCGAATCTCGCGGTTAAGCAACGTCTTTGTCTCAAATGCAAGGATCCCCACTGGCTTCTCCTCGAAGCTCAAATCCTCATTCAGCTACAAAGGCTCAAAGTTCACAATGTGCGACGGGTCCGGTACATACTGCCTCAACATCGATACATGAAAAACAATGTGCACTGCTGACAACGACGGAGGTAGGGCTAACCGATAAGCAACTCTGCCAATCCTCTCCAGAATCTCAAACGGCCCGACAAAATGGGGACTCAACTTCCCTCGCTTACCAAACCTCAAAACACCACGCATTGGAGCAACCTTTAGGAACACATGCTGGCCAACCTCAAACTCCAAATCTCGACGCCCAACATCGGCGTAACTTTTCTGCTTGCTCTGAGCCGTCAACATACGAGCTCTAATCTTTTGCACTGCTCCATTAGTCAACTGCAGTAACTCGGGACCCAAAACCTGCCTATCACCAACCTCTTCCCAGAACACAGGGGACCGACAAAACTTGCCATACAAGGCCTCGAATGGAGACATCTTAATCGTCGATCGATAATCGTTGTTATAGGCAAACTCCATCGATACGATATCGGTCCCAACTGCCCGGAAGTCCAACACACAAGCCCTCAACATATCCTCGAGAATCTGGTTCACCCTCTCGGTCGACCATCCGTTTGAGGGTGAAAAGTCATCTTTGGCGCACTCGGTGCCTAAACCCTTCTCAAGTGCTCTCCGAAACGAGAAGTGAATGCGACTCACGATCGGACACAATCCTCACCGGCACACCATGATATCGGATGATCTGCTCCAAAAACAAGCTGCGCCCACTATTCCACGGTATAAGTGTCTCTACCCGAATGAAGTGTGCGCTCTTGGTCAACCGGTCGACTATCACCCGGATCTCGAGAGAACCTCCTGAGTCCTCGGAAAACCAGAAATAAAGTCCATAGAGATATCTTCCCATTTCCACCGAGGCACACTCGGTGGGTCGCAACTAAACCACCGGCCTCTCGCTGGGTGCTTTCACTTGTTGACAAGTGAGACACCACGGTGACAAATTCTCGCCACATCTCTCTTCATCCCCATCCACCAAAAGGTCTCGCTTAATGTCTGATACATCTTGGTACCCCAGGTGCCAAGAAAATGGGGAATCAGGCTTCGAGAGCAACTCGCTCGCAATCCCGCAATGTCCGAAACACACAACCGGCCTCTATAAGACAACCTTTCATGCTCGTGAATATACGAAGTCAAAGTCTCCACAAGACTAACTCACAACCAATCTCTTAAGTGCGGGGTCACTCAATCAAGCTATCAATAATCCATTGTCTAATCGATGGTCGAATCATCAATCGAGCTACCACGCGGTAACCTCACCCAACAACATCGCAACCTCGGCCCGCTCGAACTCTTTCCGCAATCCAGTGGGGAACTCAACAACGCCGCGAGTGCGACATTTTCCTACTCAAAGCATCACCACTACATTGGCTTTACTCGGATGGTACAAAATCTCGCAGTCATAGTCCTTTACCAATTCTAACCATCTCCTCTCGCCTCATATTCAACTCCTTCTCGAGTAAACAGATACTTGAGGCTCGGTGATCGGTAAACATCCGAATCCGCTCACCATACGGTAATGCCTCCAAATCTTCATTGCAAACACCACTCACCGCCAACTCCATATCATGAGTCGGGTAGTTCTGCTCATACGGTTTCAAATGACGGGAAGCATAGGCGATGACCTTCCCGTCTTTGCATCAACACACAACCTAACCCAAACTTGGAAGCATCAGAGAAAACTCTGAAACCACTGTCCCCTCGGATCGCCAACACGTCTTTGAAGTCAAACTACGCTTGAGCCTCGGCAAAGCTCTCATCACACTTCTTCGCTCCAACGAACTCGACACCCTTCCTCGTCGGGACGAGTGAGGGGTGAGGCTATGGCGGAAAAGTCCTTAACGAACCGACGTAGTAACTCGCCAAACCCGAGAAAGTCTGCGAATCTCGGCAATTGAAGTCCGCTTGGCCCACGAACTCACGGCCTCAATCTTCGCGGGGTCCACGGCTATACCATCTCTCGAAACCACGTGGCCTAGGAAGGCCACCGCTCCAACCAAATCACAATTGGAAAACTTCGCATAAAGCTGGTTTTCCTCAAAGCTACCAATACTCGCCTCAAATGCTCTGCATGGTCCTCCTTAGACCTTGAATAAATCGAATATCGTCAATGAACACAATGACGGTTTGCCCAAAAATGATTTGAACACCATATCCATCATGTCCATGAACGCGGGTGGGGCATTGGTCAATCCAAACGACATAACCACAAACTCATAGTGACCATATCCGGACTCGAAAGTCGCTCTTAGGAATGTCGGCATCCCCGATCCGCAAATCGATGGTAACCGGATCTCAAATCTATCTTGGAGAACACGAAGCTCCTCAAGCCGATCGAACAAATCATCGATACGGGCAACGGGTACTTATTCTTCATCACACCTTATTAAGCTCGCGATAATCAATACATAAGCGCATAGAACCATCCTTCTTTTTCACAAACAGAATCGGTGCTCCCCACGGGACACACTCGGACGGATGAACCCTCGATCTAACATCTTCTGCAGAATCGAATCTTGCCTCCTTTAACTCTGCTTTGGCGCCATGCGATCACGGAGCCTTCGAGATAGGGAGGGTCCACGCTCGAGCTCAATAGTGAAGTCAACCTCTCTTCGGGGCAACCCCAGAAACCTCGAGAAACACATCCGCGAACTCCTCGCACGGCCGGCACCGATCAGCGATCAAAAGAAGGGACGGCTCTCCACGAACAACTTGGCTAGGTAACCCCAAGCTCCATGAGCTAGCAAACGATTTAGCTTTCACGGTGACACCATTGGCGGGGCGGACTCCACCTTGGACTCCACGAAACTTAAAACTAGGCCGACCAGTGGCACGAACACCACTTCTTTCCGTGGCGGTCAATCAACGCGTGGTTAGCAGACTAACCACTCCATACCAAGGATCACATCAAAACCCTCATAGGCGAGAACTATGAGTGTGGCAACAAGCAACTCTCCTGATATCTCGATCCGGCCATCCTTAATCTTTTCTCTAGCTAACATACTAACTCCCCGAAGGAGTTGCAACAGATAAACTCAAAACCTAGAGGCTCTAGTCTCAACTTAGCATGCTCAACAAACAACACAGATACAAATGAATGCGTAGAACCAGAATCAAACAAGACAAATGCGCAGTGATCTAAAACAAGAAGCGTACGCCACAAACGGCATCCGTGCGCTCGGCCTCTGACGGTCGTAGCAAACACCCGACCTGCTCAACTGCTGCTGCTGGCCGAGCCGCCATAGCCGGGTGATCACAAAAACGGGCCATGTGCCCCTCTCTACCACAACGAAAGCACAATCTGGGTCCAGTCTGACAAGCTCCAGCGTGGACTTTCCCACAAGTGGCACATGCGGGAATTTGCCTGGGACCGCCCTGCTGGCGAGGCTGGAAACGGGCCGGAACTCTTCGCTGGTCTCGGTTCTGATACTGTCCTTGGCGGCGCTGGCCGCCTCCTCGGAAATCAAACTTCCTCTTACGCCCCACTCGTAGCCGGGACAGACGCTGACCGGAGCGGCAACAATCCGCTCAACAGGATACTTCCCATTATAGATAGTGGCTAACTGAACAGCTCTAGCATATGTGTCAGGGGCCTGAGCTCTGACATCCTGAGAAACACCCTGTCTCAAACCAGATATGAACTTCCGGATCTTTAACTCAGGGGTGGCTATCAACTGCGGAGCAAAATATCCATACTCCGAGAACTTTCTCTCATATTCCTCAATAGAATCAGAACCCTGCTTCAGGCTCTGGAAAAGCTCCACCATTTTCTCTTGAGCCTCATCACTGATGTACTTGACCTTGAATTCCGACTTGAAGAACTCCCAAGTAGCAGGTGGTGACCCAGCTGGTCTCTCACTCAAGGTGGACTCCCACCACCATCTCGCTGTGCCTCCTAGTGCATGGGCTGCACACCTCGGTCTCTGGATATCGGGGCACACCATGATCAGGAAGGTGTACTACATATGGGCAATCCAACGGGCTACTGCTAACGCATCCCCAGTGGCATCAAACTTCTCCGGCTGCCACTTCACAAAGTCCTTTAACCATCTACCAAGCTCCACTGCACCCTCTGCTACATCCGCCTCAGGGGCTACTTGCTCCTGAGGAGCTGGGTGTCTTCTTTGCTGCGCTCTTTGGAACATGCGGGTCACCGCTCAATCTGGGCTCGGGACTCTTCCCGCCGCGCGCCAACAAGGCTCAGGTCTCGCCCTCTCTGTCACTCGGCATGCTGACCATAAAAGCCCTCATAGAATCAGCCAACTCTGCTCCAGGAGCAGTTGGCGCTCAGTCGCCTCAACGCCTACTCTAGGCGCGACAGGGAGAGCTACTGGCGGAATGCCACTGATCCTCGGCTTGGGGCGATGTCCTGCAGATGTCGAACGATCCCGATACCTCGTCCCGCTCTCGAACGTCCTCTCCCACGGTAGCGGATGTCTTTGTCAAGCGATATACACCCAAACCAACAACGAGTCAGAACCTGCTCGTCCCCGCTCTACAACACTGAGCAAGGCATATACTAGATAAAAGGTATTGTAAATTCTTAACCCCTTTTCTACAACAGTAAACTTAAGCGTACCTGATGACTGTCGGAGTGCTGATGATCATGGGAAAACGACCTACAACAAAAAGGTCGGTCTCTGAGAATCTATGACTCGAGCTCGATACCAATCAGAAACACCCGACCCCAAAAGGGGCTCTAAATGGGCCTTTACCCCAATGCATGTATTCAAAATAAAAGACATTATGAAAATAAATTTCGGATCCCAAGTAAAAACAGAAACGTTCAACAATCAAAACAATTTACTCTAAAACCTGTCCATGTTTCCAAGCACCTGTTTCAGGATAAATACATTTCTAAAAGCATACTCTGATCAAAGATTTATTTAAACCATTCAAACCTTCCACAAGTACAACTATGCTGGAATCCATAAAACATAAGAAAACATCCTAGGGCTCCGTGTCCGTCTACATGCATTCAGGGGAAATAACAAAAGTCAAGAGTCATGATATAATAAAATGGTCAGAGATGACAAAGCAGGCCCATGATCATAGCTCCTCCTTCACCATCCTGTCTCGCTCTCCTGGTTACTGTGGAAACCACAAAATAAGGGTGAGTAACGAGTTACTCAAGAAGAATCTCCAACCGGGTACAATACGATGCACATGGTCATCCGGATGAGTGTATGCAAGCTATGAAAATAAACACGAGAAAAGAGCACATAGCTTGAGTCCACACTTGGACCTCGGATGCCAACTCAGGGTCTTAGTCCGGAGATAAATCCACCACACCATACGTCCTATACGAGAAACAAGTCTCGGCCTCGGTCGTCTATTGTCGATACGAAAGGTACACTAGCTCAAGATCCCGAGGAGCTCCTGGTCGGCTGGCCAGAATGAATGAGCGTAAGCATGCACCGCGTGCTACTGCAGACTATATGGGGTGTGGGGTCTAGTGGCAAGCCGCCCATGTCCATCCACCACGCCTAACTAAATCTCTGGATCGGTGTCACCGACATAGGGGTGTGAGACCTGAGACACGTGAACTATGTCGGCTGAACCACCGCACTTTGAGGCTAAGGAACCGGTCGTGGTAGGCTTACACCGAGAAGCGGTCCTTGCCCTAACAGTGGCAATCAAGGGCTACGGCCGAACACGCCGAGGACGTGCCGATCGCCGGGACGCAGGCAATGCCAAGTCATCATCCCGACCGTTGGGGCATTTAACGATCTGCCACCCTCACCCAAGATTGCGGGGCCTACCGGTCGGGTTAGCTAAACCCTAACGGGGTTCGTGGACGGAGAATCGTCTCGGCGTCCCCGCCATGGATGCATATACTTTATGCATCAGGCCCGGAAGATGCTACCTACCTGAATTCTAACCTGCCTTAACAATCAGCAAACAATCCAATACGTGCTCAAAAGAATACAGCAGACCTAGCATGGTACTACATAACAAGAATGAATATGAGCATGCCAGAACGGAACAACCTAGCATGGGCTAACATGAAAGAACAACATACGAAGTCATGCCAGTCAGGAATTCAGAACAGAGCACCTAAACTATACATGCTGATAATCACAAACAAACATACAACATCAATCACATAGAACATCGCAGGTCCACACAACCCCTGGTAAAGAAATCCTTACCTTGGTCGGAAGACTTCTACACACAAATTCCTAAGCCGCGAACACTTCCGAGCTAGCTATCGAGAACCTACAAACATAGTAACAATCACAACCATCGCCTAAAAATATAATAAAACAGCAGAGGCTCGGCTCAGAGGAGCACTCACACGGCACGACGGCGACGAGGTGACATCGGCCGGGTGATGGTACCGGATCGGCGCGCTGGCGCGCGGCGCGGCGCGCGCTGCTGGCGGCGCTGGCACGGCACGGCGCGGGCGCGCGCTGGCGCGGCGTGCGATCTGACACACCGGCGAGCGACACGGCGGCCGGGCGGCGGGGGCGCGGCGCTGGGCGTGGCGAGACGGACGAGCGGCGCGCTAAATCCGCGACGGCGAAGGCGTCGCGGCGCGATCTGGCGTCTTGCTAGCGAGCGACCTCGGCGACCTGCTGCGATGGCGATCTGGGCGATGGGCTGGTTCGGCCTTTGGCTTGCGACGTCGCGATCCGGGCGACTCTTTGCAATGGCGATCCGGGCGATGGGCTGGTTCGGCCGGCTTGGGCTTGCGACGTCGCGATCTGGCGTGATGTGAGCCGCCGACGACGAGCCGGGCCGGGCCGGGCGAACGAACGGCGAGGCGATCCGGGCACTACTGGGCGTCTGCTCGTGCGGATCTGGGCGGCCGCTGCTTTGCTGGATCTGGCGTCTTGGGCTGCTGCGCGATGGAGAGGCTTGGCGATGGGCGCTGGCTCGGCAATGAGCGCACACAAACTTCCGCAACAAACACACACACACACAAGCTCTCCTTCTTACCTTCGGCCAAAGAAGAACACCCAAACGAGAAGATGAAGAGGATGAAGACTTACCCGAATGATGATGGAATCTCGAAATGTGCAAAGGGGATGAAGAAATCGGCAAGGAGAGCTTGGGAGAATAGCTTGGCGGCCACACAAGACTTTTGGAGAAGAAGACAATGCAAAACCTATTTTCTTTTCATTTAACCAAATGCACCAAAACTCTAAAATCCAAGGCTACCCATAAAATGATACGGACAGAGCAACAAGAGCACCTAACCTTGCTCAAACCCTTCCACGAAGCTTTCCAGGAGACCCGGGTTCAAACCCCAGCTGCAGCACAATTTCCTTTATTTTTACTTTTGCATCAAACCTTGCTCAAACCCTTCCACGAAGCCTCACAAACCTACATAAATCCATCCAATATTTTTAGCAACTAGAAAGAACATAAACGACCCTGACGGCCCGACAAATTACCAAAATACCCCTTGGGCATACCTGGAAGATCGGAATGAAAACACAGGCGTTACAAGGACGAACAACTGTCTCGACGTCCCCGCCATGGATGCAAGGTACTTTATGCATCGGGCCGGATGATGCTATCTACCGCAACTCTAACTCGCCTAGCAATCGACAAACAATTCCATAAAATCCAATACGTGCTCAATAAGAATACAACGAGCCTAGCATGATACTACGAAGCAAGGAATAGATACGAGCATGCCAGAAAGAAACAACCTAGCATGGATTAACATGAGAATTAATCAGGAAAATCATGCTAATCGGGAATTCAGAATAGAATACCTAGCTATACATGTCAATAAACACAAACAAGCAATCAATCAGCAATCACATATAATATCGCAGGGTCCACACAAATTCGGTAAGAAATCCTTACCTTGGACGGGGACGATTTGACACGAAAACCTAAATTGCGAACGAACCCAAACTAACGACCGAGAACCTATCAATCATAACAAAAATCACACAATAGGCCTAAATATAATAAAATAAACAAGGCTCAGCTCGGGAGCAACTCACGAGGCGCGACGAACGCACGAACGAGCCGATTGCACGAACGGGGCAGCAACGGGGCTGGCTAGGCGCGCTGGGGCGTAGGAGTGGGCGCGTGGGCACGCGGATGGGCGCTGGGGCGCGGCTGCGTGCGGGCGAGCAAGGCGATGGCGACGCGGCTCGGCTGGGCGCTGGCGATGCGACGCGACACGGAGCTGGCAAGGACGCGCGCGCGCGGGAACGGGTAGGTGTGCGGCGAGGCTCGGCGGCTGGGCTGCTTCTGCGCACGCGAGCTCGGCGAACAGGGGTGAACAGAGGATTAGAGAAAACAAGCTCGATTCCGGGCGATTGGAGAAGATTCGACGCGCGATTTGTTGCTGGACCACTTCCCCTACACTAGCTGCACAAAAACCACACGAATCTCCTCACTCCCACGGCCGGCAGAACGAAATCGGAACCAGGGGAAAGAAATCGGATTTTCGAAGGAAAGGAAAAAGAGGAAGAACTTACCAGCTGCTCGGAGGGAGAATGGGCTTCGAATTGGAGAAAATGAGCTCAAAATTGACTGGTCGACGAGGGAGAAGTCATGAGGGAGAGATCGTTCGGTCGGAGAAGAATCGCGAAGGAAATGGGGAAGAAGAAAGGAGAAGCTCGGCGAAATTCTGCTCTTAAATAAAACGCACAAAGACAGGCATATATACCAGATCGCGCATATAGAATAACAAACACGCCCAGTGGCTCGATTGGCAGCGACCCTTGCCTAGCTTGCAGTGCGTCCTTGGCTCGAATCTCACTCGACGTGCTATTTAATTCCCTATTTATTTTTACCTTTTTCCAAGCCCAAATGTCTTCACCAAAATTCCCGATCCCACTCAAATCGACTCATAAATTTTCCGGTAATTAACAAATACCTAACCGGCCCTGTCGGCCCGACCAAATTACCAAAATGCCCCTGGGCAACCCGGGAAGACCGGGATGAAATTTCCGGGCCATTACAAAACTATTCCAATGCTGTATCACAATGTTTCGGGAGGGAAAACCAAAAATCTGGGATAGATTTATGCATTGAAAACCTAAATTTTGTCTTGAGAGTGTTTGTTTCTATTCTTTGTCGCAAATGTTTCGGGCAAAATATTCCAACTTGTCATTACGATGTTTCGGGTGCTAAAACACAAAAGTCGGATAGATTTCAACGTTTAAACCCTAAAGTTCGTCATAAGAGTGTTTGTTTCAAGCTTTTTGCAACAACGTTCAATGCAATATATTCCAATGTCGCATCACCATGTTTCACGAGGTAAAACCAAAAAAAAGCAAAAGGATTTATGCGTTGAAAACCTAAGGTTCGTCCCTAGACGGTTTGTTTCAAAGATTTGGCATAAACGTTTAATGTAAACTATTCCAATGCTGCATCACAATGTTTCAGCAGAGATAAACAAAAACTCGGATAGATTTCAAAGGCTTAAAATCTAAAGTTCATCTCAAGAGTGTTTGTATCGAGCTTTTCGCAACAACGTTCAATGTAAACTTTTTCAATGTCACATCTCACCATGTTTCGCGAGGTAAACTAAAAAGATCATAAGGATTTATGCATTGAAAACCTAAAGTTCGTCCCTGGACGGTTTGTTTGAAAGATTTGGCATAAACATTTAATGTAAACTATACCAATGCTGCATCACAATGTTTAGGGAGAGAAAACAAAAAAAAACTAGGATAGATTTATTCGTTCAAAACCCTAAAGTTCGTCCCGAGAGTGTTTGTTTCGATATTTTGGCTCAAACGTTTTGCGCAAAATATTCCAATGTTGCATTACGATGTTTCGGGAGCTAAAACGAAAAACTCGGATAGATTTCAGCGTTTAAAACCTAAAGTTCGTCCAAAGAGTGTTTGTTTCGAGCTCTTGGCAGCAACGTTCAATGTAAACTATTCCAATGTCGCATCACCATGTTTCGCGAGGTAAAACCAAAAAAATCAGAAGGATTTATGCGTTGAAAACCTAAAGTTCGTCCTTAGACGGTTTGTTTCAAGGATTTGGCATAAACGTTTAACGTAAGCTATTCCAATGCTGCATCACAATGTTTCGGCAGGGAAAACCAAAAAACTCAGATAGATTTTAGCATTTAAAACCTAATGTTTGTTTCCAGAGTGTTAGTTTCGAGCTCTTGGAACCAACCTTGAAAGTAAACTATTCCAATGTCGCACCACCCTGTTTCGCGAGGTAAAACCAAAAAAATCAGAAGGATTTATGCGTTGAAAACCTAAAGTTCGTCCTTAGACAGTTTGTTTCAAAGATTTGGCATAAACGTTTAATGTAAACTATTCCAATGTTGTATCACAATGTTTCGGGAGGGAAATCCAAAAATCTCGGATAGATTTATGCATTGAAAACCTAAATTTTGTCTTGAGAGTGTTTGTTTCTATTCTTTGTCGCAAACGTTTCGGGCAAAATATTCCAACTTGTCATTACGATGTTTCGGGTGCTAAAACACAAAAGTCGGATAGATTTCAACGTTTAAACCCTAAAGTTCGTCATAAGAGTGTTTGTTTCAAGCTTTTTGCAACAACGTTCAATGCAATATATTCCAATGTCGCATCACCATGTTTCACGAGGTAAAACCAAAAAAAAGCAAAAGGATTTATGCGTTGAAAACCTAAGGTTCGTCCCTAGACGGTTTGTTTCAAAGATTTGGCATAAACGTTTAATGTAAACTATTCCAATGCTGCATCCCAATGTTTCAGCAGAGATAAACAAAAAACTCTGATAGATTTCTGCGTTTAAAATCTAAAGTTCATCTCAAGCATGTTTGTTTCGAGCTTTTCGCAACAACGTTCAATGTAAACTTTTCAATGTCACATCTCACCATGTTTCGCGAGGTAAACTAAAAAGATCACAAGGATTTATGCATTGAAAACCTAAAGTTCGTCCCTGAACGGTTTGTTTGAAAGATTTGGCATAAACATTTAATGTAAACTATACCAATGCTGCATCACAATGTTTAGGGAGAGAAAAAAAAAACTAGGATAGATTTATTCGTTCAAAACCCTAAAGTTCGTCCCGAGAGTGTTTGTTTCGATTTTTTGGCTCAAACGTTTTGCGCAAAATATTCCAATGTTGCATTACGATGTTTCGGGAGCTAAAACGAAAAACTCGGATAGATTTCAGCGTTTAAAACCTAAAGTTCGTCCAAAGAGTGTTTGTTTCGAGCTCTTGGCAGCAACGTTCAATGTAAACTATTCCAATGTCGCATTACCATGTTTCGCGAGGTAAAACCAAAAAAATCAGAAGGATTTATGCGTTGAAAACCTAAAGTTCGTCCTTAGACGATTTGTTTCAAGGATTTGGCATAAACGTTTAATGTAAGCTATTCCAATGCTGCATCACAATGTTTCGACAGGGAAAACCAAAAAACTCAGATAGATTTTAGCATTTAAAACCTAATGTTCGTTTCCAAAGTGTTAGTTTCGAGCTCTTGGAACCAACCTTGAAAGTAAACTATTCCAATGTCGCACCACCCTGTTTCGCGAGGTAAAACCAAAAAAATCAGAAGGATTTATGCGTTCAAAACCTAAAGTTCGTCCCTGGATGGTTTGTTTCGAAGATTTGGTATAAACGTTTAATGTAAACTATTCCAATGCTGCATCACAATGTTTCGGGAGAGAAAACCTAAAAACTAGGATAGATTTATGCGTTCAAAACTCTAAAATTCGTCCCGAAAGTGATTGTTTCGATTCTTTAGCGCGAACGTTTCGCGCAAAATATTCCAATGTTGCATTACGATGTTTTGGCAGCTAAAATGAAAACTCGGATAGATTTCTGCGTTTAAAACCTAAAGTTCGTCCCCACAGTATTTGTTTCGAGCTTTTGGCAACAACGTCAATGCAAACTATTCCAATGTCGCATCATCTGTTTCACGAGGTAAAACCAAAAAGTCAGAAGGATTTATGCGTTGAAAACCTAAAGTTCGTCCTTAGACAGTTTGTTTCAAAGATTTGGCATAAACGTTTAATTTAAACTATTCCAATGCTGTATCACAATGTTTCGGGAGGGAAAACCAAAAATCTCGGATAGATTTATGCATTGAAAACCAAAATTTTGTCTTGAGAGTGTTTGTTTCTATTCTTTGTCGCAAACGTTTCGGGCAAAATATTCCAACTTGTCATTACGATGTTTCGGGTGCTAAAACACAAAAATCGGATAGATTTCAACGTTTAAAACCTAAAGTTCGTCATAAGAGTGTTTGTTTCAAGCTTTTTGCAACAACGTTCAATGCAATATATTCCAATGTCGCATCACCATGTTTCACGAGGTAAAACCAAAATAAAGCAAAAAGATTTATTCGTTGAAAACCTAAGGTTCGTCCCTAGACGGTTTGTTTCAAAGATTTGGCATAAACGTTTAATGTAAACTATTCCAATGTTGCATCACAATGTTTCAGCAGAGATAAACAAAAAACTCTGATAGATTTCAGCGTTTAAAATCTAAAGTTCATCTCAAGAGTGTTTGTTTCGAGCTTTTCGCAACAACGTTCAATGTAAACTTTATCAATGTCACATCTCACCATGTTTCGCGAGGTAAACTAAACAGATCAGAAGGATTTATGCATTGAAAACCTAAAGTTCGTCCCTGGACGGTTTGTTTGAAAGATTTGGCATAAACATTTAATGTAAACTATACCAATGCTGCATCACAATGTTTAGGGAGAGAAAACAAAAAAACTAGGATAGATTTAATCGTTCAAAACCCTAAAGTTCGTCCCGAGAGTGTTTGTTTCGATTTTTTGGCTCAAACGTTTTGCGCAAAATATTCCAATGTTGCATTACGATGTTTCGGGAGCTAAAACAAAAAACTCGGATAGATTTCAGCGTTTAAAACCTAAAGTTCATCCAAAGAGTGTTTGTTTCGAGCTCTTGGCAGCAACGTTCAATGTAAACTATTCCAATGTCGCATCACCTGTTTCACGAGGTACAACCAAAAAGTCAGAAGGATGTATGCGTTGAAAACCTAAAGTTCGTCCTTAGACAGTTTGTTTCAAAGATTTGGCATAAATGTTTAATGTAAACTATTCCAATGCTGTATCACAATGTTTCGGGAGGGAAAACCAAAAATCTCGGATAGATTTATGCATTGAAAACCTAAATTTTGTCTTGAGAGTGTTTGTTTCTATTCTTTGTCGCAAACGTTTCGGGCAAAATATTCCAACTTGTCATTACGATGTTTCGGGTGCTAAAACACAAAAGTCGGATAGATTTCAACGTTTAAAACCTAAAGTTCGTCATAAGAGTGTTTGTTTCAAGCTTTTTGCAACAACGTTCAATGCAATATATTCCAATGTCGCATCACCATGTTTCACGAGGTAAAACCAAAAAAAAGCAAAAGGATTTATGCGTTGAAAACCTAAGGTTCGTCCCTAGACGGTTTGTTTCAAAGATTTGGCATAAACGTTTAATGTAAACTATTCCAATGCTGCATCACAATGTTTCAGAGATAAACAAAAAACTCGGATAGATTTCAGCGTTTAAAATCTAAAGTTCATCTCAAGAGTGTTTGTTTCGAGCTTTTCGCAACATACTTCAATGTAAACTTTTTCAATGTCACATCACAATGTTTCGCGAGGTAAACTAAAAAGATCAGAAGGATTTATGCATTGAAAACCTAAAGTTCGTCCCTGGACGGTTTGTTTGAAAGATTTGGCATAAACATTTAATGTAAACTATACCAATGCTGCATCACAATGTTTAGGGAGAGAAAACAAAAAAACTAGGATAGATTTATTCGTTCAAAACACTAAAGTTCGTCCCGAGAGTGTTTGTTTCGGTTTTTTGGCTCAAACGTTTTGCGCAAAATATTCCAATGTTGCATTACGATGTTTCGGGAGCTAAAACGAAAAACTCGGATAGATTTCAGCGTTTAAAACCTAAAGTTCATCCAAAGAGTGTTTGTTTCGAGCTCTTGGCAACAACGTTCAATGTAAACTATTCCAATGTCGCATCACCATGTTTCGCGATGTAAAACCAAAAAAATCAGAAGGATTTATGCGTTGAAATCCTAAAGTTTGTCCTTAGACCGTTTGTTTCAAGGATTTGGCATAAACGTTTAATGTAAGCTAATTAAATGCTGCATCACAATGTTTCGGCAGGGAAAACCAAAAAACTCAGATAGATTTTAGCATTTAAAACCTAATGTTCGTTTCCAGAGTGTTAGTTTCGAGCTCTTGGAACCAAACTTGAAAGTAAACTATTCCAATGTCGCACCACCCTGCTTCGCGAGGTAAAACCAAAAAAATCAGAAGGATTTATGCGTTCAAAACCTAAAGTTCGTCCCTGGACGGTTTGTTTCAAAGATTTGGTATAAACGTTTAATGTAAACTATTCCAATGCTGCATCAAAATGTTTCAGGAGGGATAACCAAAAAACTCGGATAGATTTCAGCGTTTAAAATCTAAAGTTCGTCTCAAGAGTGTTTGATTTGAGCTTTTGGCAACAACTTTCAATGTAAACTATTTCAATGTCGCATCACCTTGTTTCGCGAGATAAAACTAAAAAGATCAGAAGGATTTATGCATTGAAAACCTAAAGTTCGTCCCTAGAGGGTTTGTTTCAATGATTTGGTATAAACATTTAATGTAAACTATACCAATGCTGCATCACAATGTTTCGGGAGAGAAAACCTAAAAACTAGGGTAGATTTATGCGTTCAAAACTCTAAAGTTCGTCCCGAAAGTGATTGTTTCGATTCTTTAGCGCAAACGTTTCGCTCAAAATATTCCAATGCTGCATTACGATGTTTTGGGAGCTAAAATGAAAACTCTGATAGATTTCTGCGTTTAAAACCTAAAGTTCGTCCCAACAGTATTTGTTTCGAGCTTTTGGCAACTACGTCAATGCAAACTATTCCAATGTCGCATCACCTGTTTCACGAGGTAAAACCAAAAAGTCAGAAGGATTTATGCGTTGAAAACCTAAAGTTCGTCCTTAGACAGTTTGTTTCAAAGATTTGGCATAAACGTTTAATGTAAACTATTCCAACGTTGTATCACAATGTTTCGGGAGGGAAAACCAAAAATCTCGGATAGATTTATTCATTGAAAACCTAAATACTGTCTTGAGAGTGTTTGTTTCTATTTTTTGTCGCAAACTTTTCTGGAAAAATATGCCAACTTGTCATTACGATGTTTCGGGTGCTAAAACACAAAAATCGGATAGATTTCAACGTTTAAAACCTAAAGTTTGTCATAAGAGTGTTTGTTTCAAGCTTTTTGCAACAACGTTCAATGTAATATATTCCAATGTCGCATCACCATGTTTCATGAGGTAAAACCAAAAAAAGCAAAAGGATTTATGCGTTGAAAACCTAAGGTTCGTCCCTAGACGTTTGTTTCAAAGATTTGACATAAACGTTTAATGTAAACTATTCCAATGCTGCATCACAATGTTTCAGCAGAGATAAACAAAAAACTCGGATAGATTTAAGCGTTTAAAACCTAAAGTTCGTCCATAAAGTGTTTGTTTCGAGCTCTTGGCAACAACGTTCAATGTAAACTATTCCAATGTCGCATCACCATGTTTCGCGAGGCAAAACCAAATAAATCAGAAGGTTTTATGCGTTGAAAACCTAAATTTCGTCCTTAGACGGTTTGTTTCAAGGATTTGGCATAAACGTTTAATGTAAGCTATTCCAATGCTGCATCACAATGTTTCAGCAGGGAAAACCAAAAAACTCAGATAGATTTTAGCATTTAAAACCTAATGTTCGTTTCCAGAGTGTTAGTTTCGAGCTCTTGGAACCAACCTTGAAAGTAAACTATTCCAATATCGCACCACCCTTGAAAGGGACCGACCCGAATGGGGCACTAAATGGGCCCTTACCCCAATGCATGCATTCAAAGTAAAGGACATTTAAAACAGACATGATTTCGGATTCCAATTAAAACAAAACATTCAAAATCACCCCTTTAAAAACTAAACAATTTCCCTGGAACCTGTCCCTGTTTCCAAGCACCTGTTCCAAGATAAATACATTTCCAAAGTATACTCCGATCAGAGATTTCTTAAAATCATTCAAAACATGTCTAAATACAATAATGCTGGAATCCACAAAATATTCAGAAAACACCCTAGGGCTCCGTGCCCGGCTACATGCATTCAGGGGAAAATAAAACATAAAGAGTCATAACACAAAATCAGAGTTTGATGATTGAGCCCCCATGATCACAGCTCCTCCTTCAGCCATCCTGTCTCGCAATTCGGTTACCTGTGGAAAAACCATAATAATAAGGGTGAGTAACGAATTACTCAGTAAGAATCCCCAACCGGGGTACAATACGATATACATGGTCATCTCGATGAATGTATGCAAGCTATGAATATAAACACATAATAGAGCACATAGCTTAGCCCACACTTGGGCCTCGGATGCCAATTTAAGGTCTTAGTCCGGAATAATATCACCACACAGTCCAATACATAAGTCGCCCTATACGAGAAACAAGTCCGGCCTCGGCTGTCTCATCGTCGACGAAAAAGGTACACCGCTCAAGATCCCGAGGAGCTCTCCGATCGGCGCCGTAATGAGCGTAAACATGCACCGCGTGCTCTATGCGCAGACCATGGGGGTGCCGGGTCTAGAGGCAAGTCGCCCATGTCCATCCACCACGCCTAACTAAATCTTTGGATCGGTGTCACTGACATAGGGGTGTGAGACGTAGACACGTAAACTATGTCAGCCTGAACCACCGCATCTGGGGCCAAGGAACGGTCGTGGTAGGCTTACACCAGGAAGCCGTCCTTGCCTTAACAGTGGCAATCGGGGGCTCTTGCCAAACATGCCGAGGACATGCCGGCCGCCGGGACGCAGGCAATGCCAAGTCATCATCCCGACCGTTGGGGCATTTAACGATCGCCACCCTCACCCAAGATTGCGGGGCCTCACGGTAGGGTTAGCTAATCCCTCACGGGGTCTAGGGACGGAATGATCGCTCTCGACGTCCCCGCCACGGATGCAAGGTACTTTATGCATCAGGCCCGGATGATGCTATCTACCTACAACTCTAACCTGCCCTAGCAATCAGCAAACAAATCCATAAAATCCAATACGTGCTCAATAAGAATACAACGGGCCTAGCATGATACTACGAAGCAAGGAATAGATACGAGCATGCTAGAAAGGAACAACCTAGCATGGATTAACATGAGAATTAAATCAGGAAAATCATGCTAATCGGGAATTCAGAATAGAATACCTAGCTACACATGTCAATAAACACAAACAAGTAGTCAATCAGCAATCACATATAATATCGCAGGGTCCACACAACTCCGGTAAGAAATCCTTACCTTGGTCGGGGACGAATTGACACGAAAACCTAAGTGGCGAGCGAACCCGAACTAGCTATCGAGAACCTATCAATCACAACAAAAATCACACAATAGGCCTAAATATAATAAAATAAATAAGGCTCAGCTCGTAAGCAACTCACGAGGCGCGACGAACGCACGCATTTAACGGGCCGATTGCACGAACGGCAAAGAACGGGTGGGCCGGCGCAGAATCGGGCGCGTGGCGCGTGCGTGACACGGAGCCGAACGAGGCGTCTTGCGCGCGCGCGAGGCGATCTGCGGCGTGGCTCGGGCGGATCAAATGGCGACGAGCACGAAAATAGGGGCGATGAAGAGGAAACAAATCCGAGCGATTGGCGAAGATTCGACGGCCGATTGTTGTTGGTCGAACTCTCCTACGCAAGTTTGCACAAAACCCATCCGAAAATTCACTTCAACACGGCCGGAAACGAAGCCCGGAGGCGAGGGGCTCGGATCGAAGAAGAGAAGAAGAAAAAGAAGAAAAGCTTACTGCCGCCGAAACGGATCGACCTTGGCGGGGAAGACGAACTCGATCGAATCGGAGCTGGAGAAGGAAGAAATCGCCGGAAATCGCTGTCGGTTGATGAAGGAAATGGCGAAGAGAAGAAGGAGAGAAATGGAGAAGAAAGCTTCGGGCGAGCTCTGCTTTTATACCAACCGCCTTCGAAAACACGCATATGTATTAGATCGCGCGATTAAGATAACAAACACGCCCGATGGCTCACTGGCGCGCCTCTTTAGCTAGCTTGCGGTAGCGTCCTTGGCTCGAATCTCACTCGACGCGCTATTTAATTCCCTATTTATTTTTACCTTTTTCCAAGCCCAAATGTCTTCACCAAAATTCCCGATCCCATTCAAATTGACTCATAATTTTTCCGGCAATTAAAAAATACATAACCGACCCTGTCGGCCCGACCAAAATTACCAAAATGCCCCTGGGCCTCTCGGGAAGACCGGGATGAAATTTCCGGGCTGTTACAACCCTGTTTCGAGAGGTAAAACCAACAAAATCAGAAGGATTTATGCGTTCAAAACCTAAAGTTTGTCCCTAGACGGTTTATTTCGAAGATTTGGTATAAATGTTTAATGTAAACTATTTCAATGCTGCATCACAATGTTTCAGGAGGGATAACCAAAAAACTCGGATAGATTTCAGCGTTTAAAATCTAAAGTTCGTCTCAAGAGTGTTTGTTTTGATCTTTTGGCAACAACGTTCAATGTAAACTATTTCAATGTCGCAAAGAGCCTCAAATACTTCTTCACTCAGAAGGAGTTGAACATGAGGCAGAGAAGATGGCTGAAGTTGGTGAAGGACTATGATTGCGAGATCTTGTATCATCTGGGCAAGGCCAATGTTGTGGCTGATGCCTTGAATAGGAAGACTTCACACTCTGCAACCTTGCTAAGTTCACAGATCCCGTTACGAAAAGATTTATAACGAGCCAGTATAGCAGTATTGTTGGGAGAGGTTACCGCCAGGGTAGCCCTGTTGACCGTTCAACCTTCCATCAGGCAGAGGATTATTGATAGCCAGCTGAGTGATCCCGAGTTAAGCCGACTGATTGCCAGAGTACAAGCCGATGGAGATTTTGACTTTGTTGTAGCACCAGATGGTGGTTTGAGGTATAGAGGACGCCTTTGCGTGCCGGCGGACGTTGGACTGCGAGCTGAGTTGCTCACTGAGGCTTAGAGTTCCCCGTTCACTTGGTATCTAGGGGGCACCAAGATGTATCAGGACCTTAAGCAAACCTTCTGGTGGAACAACATGAAAAGGGATATTGCAGAGTTCGTTAGCCGGTGTCTCACTTGTCAACAAGTGAAGGCTCCCAGACAGAAACCTGCAGGGTTGTTGCAGCCACTAAGTGTGCCTCAGTGGAAGTGGGAAGAGATTTCCATGGATTATATCTCTGATTTGCCGAAGACGCCGAGAGGGTTTACTCAGATCTGGGTGATAATAGACCGTTTGACTAAGAGTGTGCACTTCATCCCCAATAAGATCACCTATACCGTGGAGCAGTGGGCACAATTGTTTTTAGAACAGATTATTCGGTACCATGGGGTACCCGTTAAAATTGTGTCTGATAGAGACTCCTGTTTCACTTCTCGCTACTCGAGGGCACTTCAGAAAGGTTTGGGAACTGAGTGCAGCTTCTTCACCCTCAGACCGATGGGCAGACTGAGAGGGTGAATCAGGTTTTGGAAGATATGCTGAGGGCCTGTGTGCTAGACTTTCCGGGTAGCTGGGACCAATACTTGTATTTGATGGAATTCACTTACAACAACAGTTATCAGGCCACAATTCAGATGGCTCCGTTTGAGGCATTGTATGGTAAGTGTTGTAGGTCTCCAGTGTTCTGGGAAAAGGTTGGTGACAGATAGGTTTTGGGTCCCAAGTTACTTCAGTTAACTAATGACGCAGTACAGAAGACCCGAGCTCGTATGTTGACCGCCCAGAGTAGGCAGAAGAGCTATGTCGATGTCAGGCGTAGAGATTTAGAGTTTGATGTGGGACAACATGTTTTCCTGAAGGTAGCACCGATGCGTGGAGTACTGAGATTTGGGAAGCGGAGTAAGCTAAGTCCCAAATTTGTGGGGCCTTTTGAGATCTTTGAGTGAATTGGTCCAGTGGCGTACCGATTAGCATTGCCCCCATCTTTGGCATCTATGCATAGCGTATTCCACGTATCAATGCTGCGACAGTATATTACAAACCCGTCCCACATTATTGACTACGAGCCGTTGCAGCTGAACCAGGAAAGGCCTGTGCAGATTTTGGACTGGGAACGCAAGGTTTTGCGAAACCGGGAGATCAACCGAGTCAAGGTTCAGTGGAGAAATCAGAGGGCAAAGGAAGCAACTTGGGAACTGGAGGACGAGATGAGGTCGCTTTACCCGGAGTTATTCTAGTCTTAGGACTTTCGGGGACGAAAGTCTTAAAAGGAAGGAATACTGTAATGGCCCAGGTAATCATTCCAAATCTCCAGGTAAGTTTGGTTAGTTATTCGATCGATTGGCAACCTCGGTAACTCCTCAGGAAATACATCCGCAAACTCCTGCACGACCGGTACTTGATCAACAGTCAGCGAGGGGCGGCTCTCCCCATACAACTTGGCTAGGTAGCCCCAAGCTCCACGAGCTAACAGACGATGAACTTTCACGGCTGAAACTATCGGCGGGCAAACTTCACCTTGGACTCCACGAAACTTAAAGTTGGGCCAACCTAGCGGCCTGAACACTACTTCTTTCCTGTGGCAGTCGATCAAAGCGTGGTTAGCAGCTAACCACTTCATGCCAAGTATCACATAAAAGCTGCTCATAGGCAGAACTATGAGCGTAGCTACAAGAAACTCTCTGGATATCTCAATCTGACCATCCTTAACCTTATCTCTAGCTAACATACTGACTCCCGAAGGAGTTGCAACTGACAACTCAAATCCTAGAGGCTCTAATCTCAAACTTGCATGCTCTACAAACATAACAGATACAAATGAATGCGTAGAACCAGAATCAAACAAAACAAATGCGCAGTGATCTCAAACAAGTAGCGTACCTGCCACAGCGGCATCTATACGCTTGGCCTCCTATCGGGTCGTAGCAAACACCCGACCCTGCTGTTGCTGGACTGCCATAGCTGGCTGGTTACAAAAACGGGCCAGGTGACCCTCCTTACCATAACGGTAACAAAGTCTGGTCCCTGCCTGACAAACTCCAGTGTGAGCTCTACCACAAGTAGCACATGGGGGAATCTGCCTTGGACCGCCCTGCTGGCGAGGTTGGAAGCGAGCCGGACCTCTACGCTGATCTCGGTTCTGAAACTATCCTTGGCGGCGCTGGCCGCCTCCTCTAGCATCAAACTTCCTCTTCTGCCTTACTGAGGCTAGGGCAAGTCGCTGAATTGGAGCGGCGACAAACTGCTCAACTGGGTACTTCCCGTTATAAATGGTCGCCATCTGCACTGCCTTAGCATAAGTATCGGGGGCCTGTGCCCTGACGTCCTGGGATACACTCTGTCTCAGACCAAAAATGAACTTCCTGATTTTCAGCTCAGGCATGGCTATTAACAGCCGAGCAAAGTATCCATACTCAGAAAATTTCCTCTCATACTCCTCTATCGAATCAGTCCCCTGCTTCAGGTTCTAGAACAGCTCTACCATCTTTTCCTGGGCCTCTTCACTGATGTACTTGGCCTTAAACACTGTCTTGAAGAAATCCCAGGTGGCAGGTGGTGACCCAGCTGGTCTCTCACTCAGACTGGACTCCCACCACCATCTAGATGTGCCTCCTAACACATGGGCTGCACAACGCGATCTCTGGACATCGGGACACACCATAATCAGGAAGGTGTACTCCAGATGGGCAATCCATCTGGCTACTGCTAATGGATCTCCTAGGGCGTCGAACTTCTCTGGCTTCCACTTCATAAAGTCTTTCAGCCATTTGCCAAGTTCCTCAGCACCATCTGTCCCAACTGTCTTTGTGGCTGCACGCTCCTGTGGAGCTGGTGGTGCTGCAGTACCTTGCTGGAACATACGGGTCAACTACTCTATTTGGGCTCGGGACTCTTCCCGATGCGCGACCAACATGGCCTGAGTCTGGGCTCTCTGGTCACGCAACAAAATGACCATCCCTTGTAGGAGTAAGTCCTAGATGGGCATCATTGACCTTAAGCTGGTATAAGACCCCGATGGGCATCCTCGTGCTTAAGCTGGTGTAAGTCCTCGATGGGCAACCTTGAGTGCTGCTTGAGTAAGACCCTGTCAGGCGTCATGGCGCTTAAAAGTGAGTAAGTCCACGATGGGCCTCACTAGGTATAAGACCCCGATGGGCATCCTTATGTTGAGTTGGTGTAAGACCCCGATGGGCATCCGCATGTTCTAGATGGTGTAAGACCCCGATGGGCATCCAAAGTGTAAACCGAATGTAGGTTGCGGTAGTAAGTCCTTGAATAGGCAAGTTTTAGAATGGCGGTTAGCCTAAGCCACGTTGTTGATTCTGTGCTCGTATGGACCTTGTTGTATTTCTGAACATTGAGTTAATTGCTTCGGTTTCTTGTGTTAAACTTGTTTGGATGTTTTCTTTTGCAAATAAACGATACTCTGGCCAGGGTTTGTTTTGGTAAAACTTTTGACAGGTGTCTTGAAACAAGGACAGGTCAAAATAACGAAATTTCTCTGAACGTTTTATGTTTTAAAGTTATCTATATTTTTCCGCATTCATGATTTCGGGTTTACTTACATGCATAAGAGCTTAAAGGCCTAGGTTTAGGACCCTATTCGGGTCGGGTCTTTACATATTGTGTTATGGGGAGATTCCAGACTTGGGCTACTAGCCCTTTGATTCGCTTCGCCTCTCACTTTTGCTCGAACTTTGTTTTGGTTCAGCTTTTTTTTTTTAAAACAAAAACAGGGCAGCGATTCAATTGTTGATTTCGCTGATGCACACAAACCCCCAAACTTGAAATTTTCATTGTCCCAATGAAATAGGCTCAACAGGTGAACGACACGATACCTTGAGCCAAGTCCACAAGTCGTGTTTGTGAAATCGTCAATCGAACAACACGCTCGTAGAGGACTTGATCGGACAAAGTGTCACCACACCGTTCAGCAAATGAAAGCATGTTACATAAAAAATATTAACACGTCAGTTTATAGCATTAGGACTTAGCTCAAATCGAAATAACATTGATAATGTGAAGATGTAAGTTAAAAAGGAATGAAGGATTTCGCATTGAAAACGACGATTGAGCTATAATTCAAGTAAGGGTTAAACCAAGCACTTGAGAGTTCAATTAGAGGCATTATAAACGAAATCAATATGCAAAAGGCGAGACAATTGGAAAAAAAAAAACACGGATGGTATTATATTGAGCAATTTGTTTGTCGCCACACAACAGCGAAACATCAAAATACATGTACATTTGATCTCACTCACTCTCCTCACCTCTTAATGGTTTACGATCCAAAATCCAATTGGGAAATGCAGGCAGGTGCGGACCCTCGTCTATTTGATCCAAGAACTTTTGAATCACCTTGTCGCTAATTGAATTTCGCATCCTGCTGCTCGGCTAAGATGGGCTTCTAGATTTTCAAAACTTCATCGAGATTTGGTGGGTTGGGCGAGCTAGTGGACGGTAGCTTGTCAATTTGGCGAGGCTGGCGAACAGTTGGTTTCTTTTTAGGAGGAATGGCTTTTCGGTGAGCTAATTTTAGATTACTCAATCTTCTTTTCACCCCTTGATGTGTGCATAATGCTAAGATCGAGTGAGGGAAAATTATTCTGCTCACCTTCTTGCTTCCTCCAGCCCAAAGGTAAATTTCCTCTTCCATTATTTTTCCTACGTTAATCGAGTGTCCCGCCATGATGGAATAGATGAGCAAAGCTCGATTTAGAGTTAGCATGGAGTCGTGTGTTGTAGGCATGAGGCTTGATTTGATGAAAGAAGCCCAGAATTTTGCTGCTGCATTCAAATCGTTGGCTAAGAACTTAAAGCATCGACGTAACTCTTTTTCCAGAAGCAACTCGGGACTCGAAACCTATCTGTCACCAACCTCTTCCTAGAACACTGAAGACCTACAACGTTTACCATATAAAGCCTCATACAAAGCCATCTGAATCGTAGCCTGATAGCTGTTGTTGTAATCAAACTCCATTAAATACAATTATTGGCTTCGTCTGTCTGGAAAACTGATACAAAGGCTCACAATATAAACTCCAAACTCTAGTTTATCCTCTCAGTCTCACCATCTATCTGAGGGTGAAAAGCAGGATTGAAGCTGCACTCAGTTCCCAAACCCTTTTGGAGCACTCTCTAAAAGCTAGAAGTGACCCGAGAGTCGGGGTCCAAACAGATCTTTGTTGGTAACCCATGGTACTAAACGATCTACTCCAAACACGACTGTGCCCACTGCTCCATGGTATAGCTAACTCTACAGGGGATAAAGTGTACATTCTAAGTCAGCCGATCAACATCAAACCAAATCTGAGTAAACCCTTTCGGCGTCCTCTGAAACCTAGAAATAAGTCCATCGAAACTCTTCCCATTTCCACAGAAGCACACTCAACGGCTACAGAAACCTGCCAGCTTCTATCTAGGACCCTTCACTTGCAGACAAGTGAGACACCGGCTACCCGACTCAGCAGAACTCTAAACATACCCAACCACCAGCGCATCTGCTTGAGGTCCTGACACGACTTGGTACTTCCTGGGTGGCAAGTGAAAGAGGAGCTAAACTCGGCTCGTAGCCCGGTGTCAGCTGGAACACACAACCGACCTCTAAACCTCAACCTCCATCTGGTGCTACAACAAGGTCACAATCTCCATCTGCCTGAACTTTCTCAATCTAATCTTTCATCTTGGGATCACTCAGTTGGTCATCAATGATCCTCTGCCTAAACGAGACTGAACTATCAACTGGGTTGCCCTAGCAGTAACCTCTCCCAACAACACTGCAACACTGGCTCGCTCGAACTCTTCCCACCATTGCACCTAAGAACTCAACCCAGCTACAGAGTGCAACGTCTTTCTACTCAGAGCATCGGCCGCAACACTGGCCTTTCTCGGGTGATACAACATTCCGAGGTAGTCCTTAACTAACTCGAGTGTAACGGCCCAGGTTTTCACCCCAGTCTTCCAGGTATGCCCTAGGGGTATTTTGGTAATTTGGTCGGGCCGTCAGGGCCATTTATGTCTTTTTAAGTTGTTAAAATTATTGGATGGACTTAAGTAAGATTTTGATGCTTTGTGGATGTGTTTGGGCATGGTGAGATGCAAAAGTAAATTTGAGAAATAAAGTTGCAGCAGCTGGGGTTCGAGCCAGGGTGGCCTTGTGTGCTAGAGGAGAGCCTTGCTGTAACGGCCCAGGTTTTCATCCCGGTCTTCCAGGTACGCCCTAGGGGTATTTTGGTAATTTGGTGGGGTCGTCACGGCCGTTTATGTCTTTTTCCAGTTGCTAAAATTATTGGATGGGTTATTGTAAGTTTTTTAGGCTTTGTGGATGTGTTTGGGCATGGTTAGATGCAAAAGTAAAAATGTTAGTAAATTTTGTAGCTGTTGGGTTTCGAACTCAGGTGGTCTGGGAGGTTAGTTGTGTGTCCTTTCCAATTGAGCTAGTGGGAGTTCTTATTACTCTTTCCGCGTCATATCTTGGTTAACCTTGGATCTTTGGAGTTTTGGTGCATTTGATTAAAAGAAAAGAAATGTAGGGTTTTGGGTCTTCTTCTCCAAAAGTCTCTTGGCCGCCCAAGCTTTGCTCCCAAGCTCCCCAAGCCATTTTTCATCTCCTTAGCAGCTCCGTGGTTCGATCGTCATTCCGGGTAAGTCTTCATCCTCTTCATCTTCTCCATTTGGTGTCCTTGCTGGCCGAGTGAAAAGGAAGGGGTGGTGTGTGTGTGTGTTTTCTTGCAAACCGCCCAGCACGCCCAGATTTGCCCAGCAGCCGAGCCAAACCGCCCAGCATGCCCAGATCGCAGCTGTCGCACGCCTGCAGCTGCCTGTCGCACGTACCAGACCCGGTCGCAGCCGCCCAAACGCCCAGCCGAGCTCGCGCCCAGATCGCCCAAACGCACAGATCGCCCAGCCGAGCTCGCACTAGACCCCGTCCCAGCGCGCCCGTACGGTGCCGCTGGCCCGCGCCCGTGCGCCTGCGCCCAGCCAGCCCTCCCACGAGCGTGCGTGCGCGCAGCCCTGTCGCCCATTTGCGCCCATCAGCGCCCAGCAGCAGCCCACACGTGCAGCATGTTTGTCCGCGCGTCAACCGTGCCGCGTGAGTTGCTCCCGAGCCGAGCCTTGTTTATTTTATTATATTTAGGCCTATGGATTGTGATAATTATTTTGTTTGTTAGGTTCTCGTTAGCTAGCTCGGGATCGATCGCAGCTTAGGATTCTTGTGTGTAGTTGCCTCCAGACCAAGGTAAGGATTTCTTACCGGAGTTGTGTGGGCCCTGCGATATATTATGTGATGTTGTTTGTATGCTTGTTTGTGTTTATCAGCATGTTTAGTGATAGGTGCTCTGCTACAATTCCCGATCGCATAATTTCTTATGTTGTTTCTCATGTTAGTCCATGCTAGGTTGTTCCATTCTGGCATGCTCGTATCTGTTCTTGCTTCGTAGTATCATGCTAGGTTCGTTGTATCTGTTGAGCACGTATTGGATTGTATTGGATTGTTTGTTGTTGATATTATAGTTTAGAGTTCAGGTAGGTAGCATCATCCGGGCCGGATGCATAACGTAACTTGCATCCACCACAGGGAAGTACGAGACGGTACTCCTTCCCTGATCCCGTTAGGGTTTAGCTAACCCTAACGGCTGGCCCTGCAATCTTGGGTGAGGGTGGCAGACTGTTAAATGCCCCAACGGTCGTGATGATGACTTGGCATTGCCTCGTCCCCGGCAGTCGGCACGTCCTCAGCGTGTTCGGCCATAGCCCTTGATTGCCACCTGATAGGGCAAGGACGGTGATAAGAGCGTCGTAGCCCTTGTTCGGCCGTAGCCCTTCCTGGTGTAAGCCTACCACGATCGGTTCCTTAGCCTCAGGTGCGGTGGTTCAGGCTGACATAGTTCACGTGTCCAGGTCTCACACCCCTATGTCAGTGACACCAATCCAAAGATTTAGTTAGGCATGGTGGATCGGACGTGGCGGCTTGCCACTAGACCCGACACCCCCCATGGTTTGCAGTAGCATGCGGTGCGCGCATACGCTCATTACAGCGTCGACCGGAGAGCTCCTCGGGATCTTGAGCCAGTGCACCTTTCGTATCGACAGTAGACAGGCTGAGGCCGAGACTTGTTTCTCGTATAGGGCGTATCATGAGGTGGATTGTTCCAGAGTAAGTCAATGAGATGGCATCCGAAGTTTATGTGTGGATTTAAGCTATGTGCTCTATTCTGTGTTTATATTCATAGCTTGCATACCTTTCTGCTATATGACCATGTATATCGTATTGTACCCCGGTTGGGGATTCTTACTGAGTAATTAGTTACTCACCCTTATTTTTGTGGTTCTCCACAGGTAACCATTGTGCGAGACAGGATGGCTGGAGGAGGAGCTGTGATCATGGAAACTCGTTGTTGAACTCTGAGTTTATGTCTATGATTCTTTATGTCTTATTTTTCCTCTGAATGCATGTAGTTGGGCACGGAGCCCTAGGTTGCTTTCTCACTATTTTTTCGGATTCTAGCACTGTTGTAACTATTGAAAAGCTTTGAATGTTTTAAATAAATCTCTGATCAGAGTGAGGTTTGGAAATGTATTTGCCTTGGAACAGGTGCTTGGAAACAGTGGGGACAGTTTCAGAACTTTGTATTGACTTTTAAATAGATGTTTGAATGTTTTAGTTTTCACTTAGAATCCGAAAACCATTCTTGCATATTGTCTTTAAGTTTTGAACACATGCATTGAGGTAAAGGCCTATTTTGGACCCCATTCGGGTCGGGTTTTTACAATTGGTATCAGAGCTCAGAGTCATAGATTCTGTAGACTGACCTTTTGTTGTAGGTCATTTTTCCATGATCATCGAGCCTCGACAAGCTCCATCAGTGCGCCTAAGTTTACTGTTTTTAGAAAAGGGTTAAGAATTTACAATACTTTTCATCTAGTGTATGCCTTGTTTAGTGTTGTGGAGCGGAGAATAGCAGGTTCTGACTCGTTGTTGGTTTGGGTCCAGAGCACCATCATGCCAACTTCCTGCAGTGTAAGAAGTGTGATGTGAAATTGGTCGGGTATCCAGACAGATTCAGATACCGCTGGGACATCGTCCCAGAGGGAGGCAGAGATTAGACTCCCGTAGGCCACTTGTGGCCCAGTTGTTAGTTTTCCCCTAGAGAGAGGGTGGAGGTGATTTGCCCTAGAGTACCACTCCAGGAGAGGAGTTAGCTATGGCTTTACTCATGTTGATGCTTGTGGAGCAGATTCCAGTGTGGACTAGCCTGGGTAGTTCAAGTGTTGATCTTGAACCTTAGCAGATTGTTTGATTGCCCAGTGAGTAGCTGTAGAGTTGGTAGCCTTCGAGGAGGTTGCTGAGACATCTTTGTGCTCTTGTTAATTGTTGTTGTCTTGCAGCCAGTAAGCCAAAACCCTGTGGTTAAGGGTGCAGCGAGCAGTGTTCCCATCGGACTTGATCCGTTGGTGGTTTCCTCAGTTGTCTAGTAGAGTTGAGCACTCTTCTTATGGTGAGCCCCTAGAGTAGGGCTAGCTGCTGCATGTTGAGAGATTCGGCCAGAGTTTAGTAGAGCATCATGTGAAGATGCAAGAGTAGGCAGTGAGACTTCAGTTTGATGAGATGCCATAGGCATGGTTGTTTGAGTTTGAGCTCTTGTATGCCTAGACATAGTTTTTGTCACTTGAGGTTGTGACCTTGTTGGCCTCATTTGTAGTAAGATGTGGATTTGTTAGTAGTGGCACTGGAAGTGCATTGGTTGGTGTGCCGCTTTGGCACTAAGTCTGGTTTAGGCCTGAGTTTGGCATGGGTATAGCAGGTGGCTATGATCCGTCCGGAGTTCAGCACACTTCTTTAGCCTTTGGATCCGTTTATGGCAGTTGCATCTGTTTAGGTAGTGCAAGAGAGCTAGTTCAGTGGTAGTCGTAGGACTACAAGTGGAAGGATGTTCGAGAGGAGCCAGAGCCTCTTCCCAGAGTTACCGGGGGTTGAGTATCTCAGCAGGTTGACGGTTGGTAAGTGTTAGTGCGCGTGAGTCTCACGCTAGTGCTAAGGCCAGGAGATCTTTGTGGTTGGTAGTGCGGTCAACTACCTTCGAGTGCCTAAATCCGAGGAGAGTTGGGCATTGTAGATGCGAGTTTGGTCCAGTAGAGGGACCATGAGGTTGATGCCTAAGAGACGAGTTGGATGCCTATGAGATGAGCTGGATGCCTATGAGGCGAGTTGGATGCTTATGAGATGAGTTGGATGCCTAAGAGATGAGTTGGATGCCTATGAGATGAGCTGGATGCTTATCAGGCGAGTTGGATGCCTATGAGATGAGTAGGATGCCTTATGAGAGGAGTTGGACGGTCTACGTGTAAGCACACTTGGTAGAGACTTGGTATAAGGTAAGTTCGGTTTGGCATTGTTATGCTTTAGTAGAGCAAGGTTGCCACAGCTTCGATTATCGTGTGGAGATGGAACTTTTGGTGTTTTTTTGGTTGATTGCATCCCTGCCGGAAGTTAGTTGTTGCCTTTTTAGAAAGCGCCTGTTAGTCTTGGATCTCTAAAGGAAGGTTGGGAGTTGTGCACATAAGTGTGTTTCTGTGTAGTTCGTTCTGGTGGCGAGAGTTTCAGATCCATGTAGGGTTTGCATTGGAGAGCTGGTGCTCAATTCTTGGAGAAGTTGGACTTCAGGCGGATGTTGTAAGGCTTTAGTTGAGGTTGTAAGGATACCGTGCTCGTAGTCGGGTTGTTGCTTAGGCAAGTTTGGTTTAGTTGGACCTAAGCTTGGTTGGTGGAACCTCTTGTTGATCATGGTTAGAGTTCAGATGGTACTGAACAAATGGTGGTTGTAGCGAAGCCACGTAGTCCTGACCGTAGTTGCTAAGGGTGTTGCTCGGAATCCTTACCCTGGGTGGAAGCTACGATGTGGCTGATGCTTTGAGTAGGAGGATGACACATTCTGAAGCATTTCTGGTCTTTTTGGTTTCGAGGTTCGGTGCAGGCCAGCATAGTTGTAATACTGGGAAAAAGAGTTGTTGTTCAGGCAGTTGGCTGTTAGACCGTTAGACGACAGTGTGTGTCGAGGGTTGCCGAAGAACCCTAGTTGTGGAGAGCCTCACCAGAGCTCAGTCAGACCCAGGTAGTGAATTCGTTGGCAAGCCGTAGTCGTGTAGGTTGTAGACCTCGGGTGAATTGCTGGCAGGTTTGGTAGGCTAGCAAGCTAGAGTTTGTTTGGAGTAGAGTCCGGATTGGTTCCGGTGTGGTGGCAAGTTGGTGCTTGGTGTTGACCAAGGTATGGTTTTGAGTTGCTAGAAGTTAGTTTTGCTCGTGGGGCGAGTGGTTCGTGCCCTGTTGGTTGTTTTCCTGTTTCCAGGATGTTGGGAGTTGCCCCTTTGGTGTTTGGAGGTGTGTCTTGGCTAGTGTGTGGTTGGAGGTTCAGTCTGTGGTGGACCCCCCTATTGTTGCCCCTGTGAGACTTAGGTGTTGTTGCTTTAGCCGAGAGCAAGACAAATGCAGCGTGTGTGGAGCTCTCTGTCCTTCGGTTGTCCGCTTGTAAGGAACTGTTTCTCCTTGGGAGTTGCCAGATTATTCCTTGGTCTTGGAGTTGATGGTAGTGGAGCTAGCATGAGGGAAAAGTTTGGTGGCTGCTTGGAAGTAGTTGTTGTCCAGTTAAGCGGACTCTTGAGTGGTGTTCTGGAAGTTGCAGTAAGGGTTGTTCTGCCTCCTGTGAGTGTTTGGCCTAGTTGGTTAAGGTTCTTTGTGTGTTTGGCCTGGGAGCTGTTGCACCTTTGTAGTGGAGGAACCCCTTTGTATCGGTTGTGGGATGTGGTTGCACCATTGTGGCTGGATTAGGGTCTTGACCTTTTGAGGGATCCTTGATGGTTAGTGTAGCTTGTGCTCTGCCAACCATTGTTGGTATTCTTGTTCTTGGTAGTTGGTGTTAACCGGGTAGCGGCGTCCTGTTTGTGAAGTTTCGGTGGAAAGGTGCAATAAGCCCAAGCTAGAGGGTTAAGTCGGTATGTGTTATCGTTTGGACTTGTGAGACGTGTTTCATATTTGAGGCAAGCTTCGTTCCATTGCTTGCATGGAGGTAAGTTTGGTGGAGAGAGCCCTTTGGGGCCCTGTTGATAGCAGGTTGACTTTTCCAGTCAGTGATCTAGGTCGAGTTGGAGTTGAGTAGATTGGCGTGGTTATGCAGTGTGCGGTTGGTTAGGCTACCGAGTTCGTAGCACTCAAGTTGTTAGTTTGTAGGAGTTCGTGTGGAAGCTGGCAGCTGGTTGAGGTTGTTGTGTGAGTTCGGATGTTTGGCGGATTAGTTGTAGTAGCTAGAGCTCGCACCTCGCCAGGTGGAGATGTCATTACTGTGGAGTAGTGGCATGGCAGTTTCAGGCCGGAGTTGTTGTCACCAGGGTGTGGCAACAATGGTTTATTCTAGGCAGTACATTGATGAACCGTGGTTCTGGAGAGCGTTCTTAGAGGCTTATGGTCCGAGTGTAGTTCCAGTAGTGTTTGCAACCTCTGACCGATGGTTTTTGGGAGGAGTGATCCAGATCCTTTGGAGCTTGTTGCGAGTTGGTGTTTCCGTGGTTAGCGTGCCAAAACGGTGTTGGATTTTATGAGGTTGCCTCGGATAGCAGTTCCCAGCTGTTAGTTCATTTGGTTTTGTCGAAGGGTAGTATGGTTATTGTTGCAGGTTTCCAATGTTCTGGGAAAAGGTTGGAGGCCGTCAGTGTTTGGGTCCTGAGTTGCTGCAGTTGACCTTTGGTGTAGTGCAGAAGTTTAGAGCTCGTATGTTGATAGCTCAGAGCATGCAGAAAAGTTACGCCGATGTACGGTGTCGAGATTTAGAGTTTGAGGCTGGACAGTGCGTGTTTTTAAGGTTGCACCGATGTGAGGTGTGTTGAGGTTTGGTAAGCGTGGGAAGTTGAGTCCCCGTTTTGTTGGTCCGTTTGAGATTCTTGAGAGGATTGGCAGAGTTGCATATCGGTTAGTTCTTTCCCGTCTTTGCCAGTTGTACAGTGTTTTCATGTATCGATGTTGAGGCAGTATGTGCTGGACCCATCGCTCATTGTGAACTTTGAGCCTTTCCAGCTGAATGAGGATTTGAGCTTCGAGGGGAAGCCTGTGAGTATTCTGGTCTTTGAGGCGGAGACGTTGCGTAATCGTGAGATCCGTTTGGTAAAGGTTCAGTGGAGGAGTTTGAGTTCTGAAGAAGCCGCTCGTGAGCGGGGAGGACGAGATGAGATTGCAGGATCCTGAGTTGTTTCAGTCTTAAGGACTTTCGAGGACGAAAGTCATAAAAAGGAGGGAATATTGTAACGGCCCAGGTTTTCATCCCGATCTACCAGGTATGCCCTAGGGGTATTTTGGTAATTTGGTCGGGTCGTCAAGGCAGTTAATGTCTTTTTCCAGTTGCTAAAATTATTGGATAGGTTATTGTAAGTTTTTTAGGCTTTGTGGATGTGTTTGGGCATGGTTAGATGCAAAAGTAAAAATGTTAGTAAATTGTGTAGTTGTTGGGTTTCAAACCCAGGTGGTCTGGGAGGTTAGTTGTGTGTCCTTTCCAGTTGAGCTAGTGGGAGTTCTTATTACTCTTTCCGCGTCATATCTTGGTTAACCTTGGATCTTTGGAGTTTTGGTGCATTTGATTAAAAGAAAAGAAATGTAGGGTTTTGGGTCTTTTTCTCCAAAAGTCTCTTGGCCGCCCAAGCTTTGCTCCCTAGCTCCCCAAGCCGTTTTTCATCTCCTTAGCAGCTCCGTGGTTCGATCGTCATTCCGGGTAAGTCTTCATCCTCATCATCTTCTCCATTTGGTGTCCTTGCTAGCCGAGTGTAAAGGAAGGGGTGGTGTGTGTGTGTGTGTTTTGTTGCAAGCCGCCCATTCGCCCAGCATCAGGCCTGTCGCACGCCCCAGGTCGCCGTCCCAGCGCATCCGCGTCCGCCCCAAGCTCACGCCGTGTCGCCCGCGCGCCCTTCGCCGTCCCAGCGCGTCCGCGTCGCCAGCACCTGCGCGCCTGTCTCCGTCCCAGCGCGCCCGTGCCGTGCCGCTCGCCCACCCACGACTAGCTTGTCTGCGCCCGCGCTCAGCAGCAGCCCCGCACGTGCAGCCTGTCCGTCCGCGCGTCAGCCGTGCCGTGTGAGTTGCTCCCGAGCTGAGCCTTGTTTATTTTATTATATTTAGGCCTATATATTGTGATTATTGTTGTGTTTGTTAGGTTATCGTTAGCTAGCTTGGGATCGATCGCAGCTTAGGATTCTTGTGTGTAGTTGCCTCCAGACCAAGGTAAGGATTTCTTACCGGAGTTGTGTGGGCCCTGCGATATATTATGTGATCCTGATTGTATGCTTGTTTGTGTTTATCAACATGTTTAGTGATAGGTGCTCTGTTCTGAATTCCCGACTGGCATGATTTCTTATGTTGTTTCTCATGTTAGTCCATGCTAGGTTGTTATGTTCTGGCATGCTCGTATCTGTTCTTGCTTCGTAGTATCATGCTAGGTTCGTTGTATCTGTTGAGCACGTATTGGATTGTATTGGATTGTTTGCTGTTGATATTATAGTTTAGAGTTCAGGTAGGTAGCATCATCCGGGCGGATGCATAACGTAACTTTGCATCCACGGCGCGGACGCGTCGAGCCGGTACTCGTCCCTGATCCCGTTAGGGTTTAGCTAACCCTAACGGCTGGCCCTGCAATCTTGGGTGAGGGTGGCAGACTGTTAAATGCCCCAACGGTCGGGATGATGACTTGGCATTGCCTCGTCCCCGGCAGTCGGCACGTCCTCAGCGTGTTCGGCCGTAGCCCTTGATTGCCACCGATAGGGCAAGGACGGCTTCCTGGTGTAAGCCTACCACGACCGGTTCCTTAGCCTCAAAGCGGTGGTTCAGTGACATAGTTCACGTGTCTAGGTCTCACACCCCTATGTCGGTGACACCGATCCGGAGATTTAGTTAGGCATGGTGACTGGACCTGGGCAGCTTGCCACTAGACCCGGCACCCCCCAGAGTTTGCAGTAGCATGCGGTGCGCGCTTACGCTCATTACAGCGCCGACCGGAGAGCTCCTCGGGATCTTGAGCCAGTGCACCTTTCGTATCGACAGTAGACAGGCTGAGGCCGGGACTTGTTTCTCGTATAGGGCGTATTGTGTGGTGGATTTTCCGGAGTAAGACCCTGAGTTGGCAAATGAAGTTATATGTGGATTTAAGCTATGTGCTCTATTCTTTGTTTATATTCATAGCTTGCATACCTTTCTGCTAGATGACCATGTATATCGTATTGTACCTCGGTTGGGGATTCTTACTGAGTAATTCGTTACTCACCCTTATTTTGTGGTTTTCCACAGGTAACCAAGGTGCGAGGCAGGATGGCTGAAGGAGGAGCTGTGATCATGGGAACCTGCTATCATCTCTGACCTTTTCATATTATGACTCTTGTCTTTTTATTTCCCCTGAATGCATGTAGTCGGGCACGGAGCCCTAGGATGTTTTCTCAATTTTTTTGTGGATTCCAGCATTGTTGTATCTGAGAAGGTTTTGAATGATTTTAATAAATCTCTGATCAGAGTAAACTTTGAAAATGTATTTGTCTTGAAACAGGTACTTGGAGACAGAAACAGGTTTCAGTAAACTGTTATGATTTATGTTTGAATGTTGAATGTTTTAAGTTTTAATTGGAATCCAAACTCATATTTGCATATTGTTCCTTTACTTTGAATGCATGCATTGGGGTAAAGGCCCATTTAGAGCCCCTTTTGGGTTGGGTCTTTACAGAGCTGGCGCTGGCGTGGGGGGCTTGGCACAGTGCGAGCTGGGGCGGACGAGCTGAGGCGGACTGGGGCGACGTTGACACGGGGGTGGCTCGGCGTGGTGCGGCTGGCTAGGCGAGCTGGGGCGAGCAGGGGGCTCGGGGCAGGCTAGGGGTCGGGTGAGGGTGAGAGAGAGAGAGAGAAAAATGCAAATTAAAACACATGGGGAAATTTGGGGATTTTCTTCTATTTAATTAATATTTCATACTTATCCCATTTTAAATGCCTTAAAATCCATTTAAATTAAATCCCAAAAAAAAATCCCATTTTGGCTTCCTCTTCGAGACCCGGCTGAAGCGATCTTTTCCAATAATAAAACTCACTTAATACATCACTAAGGCAAAGGTTCAAATCCCAAATCTTGACTAGGGAGCAAAAAGACCAAAATACCCCTAAGGGTTAAAATGCTCTAACGGCCCAACCGATTGCCCTAATACTGAACCGAGAGTACCTGGAAAACCAGAATGGAAATCTGGGCCGTTACAATACTCCCCCCTTAAAAGACTTTCGTCCTCGAAAGTCCTAAGATTGGAACAGCTCCGGGTAATGAGTCCTCATCTCATCCTCTAACTCCCACGTCGCTTCCTCTGCCCTCTGATGCCTCCAAAGAACCTTTACTAAGCTTTTCTCCCGATTGCGCAAAACCTTGCGCTCACGAGCCAAAATCTGAACGGGCTTCTCTTCGAAGGATAAATCTTCAAGTAACTCTAAGGGCTCATGCTCTAGCACATGCGATGGATCTCGCCACGCATCTTGCCTCGATCAAACATGAAACACATTATGCACCGCTGCCAAAGACGGGGGCAAGGCTAACCGATAGGCCACTGATCCGATCCGCTCAAGGATCTCAAACTGCCCTACAAACCTGGGGCTCAATTTGCCTCGCTTCCCAAACCTTAACACACCACGCATTGGTGCTACCTTCAGAAAAACATGTTGACCAACCTCAAACTCCAAATCCCTACGCCTCACATCGGCGTAACTTTTCTGCCTACTTTGTGCTGTCAACATGCGAGCCCTAATCTTCTGCACTGCGTCGTTCGTCATCTGAAGTAACTCGGGTCCCAGAACCTGTCTATCACCAACCTCCTCCCAAAACACTAGGGATCTACAACGCTTACCATATAACGCTTCGAAAGGAGCCATCTGAATAGTCGACTGATAGCTGTTATTGTAAGCGAACTCCATCCAATACAGGTACTGGTCCCAACTGCCTGGAAAGTTCAAAACACATGATCTCAACATATCTTCCAGAATCTAATTCACCCTCTCGGTCTGACCATCGGTTTGAGGGTGGAAGGCAGTGTTGAAGCTGCACTCAGTTCCCATACCCTTCTGGAGCGCTCTCCAGAAGCGGGATGTGAACCGAGAATCCCGATCTGACACTATCTTTGCCGGTACCCCGTGGTACCGAACAATCTGCTCCAAAAATAACTGTGCCCACTGTTCCACGGTATAACTAATCCTGCCGGGAATAAAGTGTGCACTCTTAGTCAGTCGGTCCACGATCACCCAGATCTGGGTAAACCCTCTCGGTGTCCTCGGCAACCCTGAGATATAATCCATCGAAATCTCGTCCCACTTCCACTGTGGAACACTCAACGGCTGCAACAAAACTGCTGGCTTCTGTCTAGGACGCTTCACTTGCTGACAAGTGAGACACCGGCTAACAAACTCAGCTATGCCCCTCTTCATACCCATCCACCAAAACGTCTGCTTGAGATCCTGATACATCTTGGTACCTCCTGGGTGCCAAGTGAATGGGGAACTGTGAGCCTCGACGAGCAACTCTGCTCGAATCCCTGCGTTGTCCGGGACGCACAACCGACCTCTGTATCTCAAGCCTCCGTCTGGTGCAACAACAAAGTCAAAATCGCCATCTGCCTCGAATCTCTCGAGCAATCTCTTTAACTTGGGATCACTCACCGATCGTATCGATGATCCTCTCGCTTAAGCGACAGCCGAACTCGATAATCGGGCTACCACGGGCAGAACCTCTCCCAACAAAATCAAGATACCGGCTCGCTCAAATTCTTTCCAAAATTCAACCTGAGAGCTCAACAAAGTTGCGAAATGCGACGTCTTCCTACTCAGTGCATCAGCCACAACATTGGCCTTTCCGGGATGATACAATATCTCACAGTCGTAGTCCTTTACCAACTCGAGCCATCTTCTCTACCTCATGTTCAACTCCTTCTGAGTGAAGAAATACTTAAGGCTCTGGTGGTCCGTGAACAATTGAATCCTTTCACCATACAAGTAGTGCCTCCAAATCTTTAGGGCAAAAACAACTGCAGCCCAACTCCATATCATGAGTTGGGTAATTCTTCTCATAGGGCTTCAATCTGCGGGAAGCATAAGCTATCACCTTCCCATGCCGCATCAACACACAACCTAAACCATACTTGGATGCATCACTCAGTAAACTCAAAACCTCATGTTCCTCAGAACCGCCAACACCGCGCCATTGTTGTCAAACTGTGCTTAAGCTGAGCAAAACTTTCCTCACACCTAGCATCCCAAACAAAGTCAACACCCTTCTTGGTCAGATGGGTTAGGGGTGCTGCCTTAGCGGAAAAGTCTTTCACGAAACGCCGATAATAACTTGCCAGTCCCAGAAAACTGCGAATCTCGGCGACCGTCGTCAGTCTGGCCCATGAACTGACTGCCTCTATCTTTATGGGGTCCACCGCTATACCATCTACCGAAACGATATGACCAAGGAAAGCTACTTTCTCTAGCCAGAATTCACACTTAGAGAACTTTGCGAACAACTGATTTTCTCGCAATGCCGACAAAACTTGCCTCAAATGCGAAGCATGGTCCTCTTTTGTCTTGGAATAAATCAAAATGTCGTCTATGAATACGATGACAAAGTTATCCAAGAATGCCTTGAACACTCTGTCCATCATGTCCATAAACGTTGCAGGGGCGTTCGTTAACCCAAAAGACATAACCACGAACTCAAAATGACCATACCTCGATCTAAACGCGGTCTTAGGGATATCTGCATCCCGAATCCTCAGCTGATGGTACCCTGACCTCAAATCAATCTTAGAAAACACTAAGGCTCCCTAAAGCTGATCGAATAGATCATCAATACGCTGCAGGGGATACTTATTCTTCACCGTGACTTTATTCAGCTCTCTATAGTCTATACATAAACGCATGGATCCATCCTTCTTTTTAACAAACAAGACAGTGTGCTCCCCACGGGACACACTCTCTGCGAAACGAAACCTCGATCCAAAGATCTCTTGCAACCGCACTTTGAGTTCTTTCAACTCACCGGCGCCATACGATCACGGGGCTTTAGAAATGGGAAGAGTCTCGGCTCCACTCAATGGTGAAGTCTAACGCCCTCTTCGGGGGTAAACCCGGCAACTCCTCAGGGAAAACATCTGCAAACTCTTGCACCACAGGGACCATGCCAACAGACATCGCAGTACTATCATCTCCTGACAGCTTTGCCAAGAAACCCCAAGCTCCTCGAGCTAACAATCTACGGGCTTTCACTGCTGAGATCAATGGCGGGCAAATTCCGCCCTGGGCACCGCAAAACTTGAAGCTTGGCTTTTGAGGCGGCCTAAACACAACTTCTTTCCGGCGGCAGTCTATCAAAGCATGGTTCTCCGCCAACCAATCCATACCAAGGATCACATCAAAACCACAAGAGGGTAGCATCTAGAGTCTCATCAAATATCTTTACCCGGCCACTCTTAACTCTACTGCTAGCTAACAAACTCACTCCCGAGGGAGTGGCAACACACAGCACAAACCCTAGAGGTTCGAGTTCCACACAAGCTTGTCTAACAAATGCATCAGATACAAAAGAATGGGTCGAACCCGAATCAAACAATACAAATGCATAATGCTCTAAGACAAGCAGCGTACCTGCAACTGCATTATCAGCACGCTCCGCCTCCTGGCGAGTAGTGGAAAACACCCGGCCCTGCTGCTGGACTGGTCCTGCTGCTGCTAAATCATGAGTACAGAATTTGGCCAAATGCCCTTCCTGGCCACATCTGTAGCAAGCACGGGGCGATGCTCCACATAAACCAAAATGTGCCTTTCCGCACTTGTTGCAATGAGCTGGCTGCCTGGTCCCGCCCTGCTGGCGATCCTAGGCTCTACCCTGAGGTCGGCGCTGATCTCGACCTCTAAACTGGCCCTGACGGCGAATCTGCTGTCCCTCTGAGCGGGAACCACTAGAAGACCCAAACTTCCTCTTATGACCAGAATACTGCTGAGCAGGCTGAGCTGACTGAGCTGGTGCAACAGAATCCTGCACCGGCGGATACTTCGAATTATAGATCGTGGCCAACTCCACTGCTCGGTCATAACTCTCAGGAGCGAGTGCTCGAACATCGTGAGCAACCTCTTTCCTCAGCCCACTAATGAACTTCTTAGTTTTGAGCTCCTCAATTGCAACGAGCTCCGGGGCAAAATAACTATATTCAGAGAACTTCTTTTCATAGGCAATATCTTTGTAACCCCTGCTTTGATTCGAAAAGGCCTCTGCCATCTCCCCACTGAGCCTCGCCATTAACATACTTAGCCCTCGAACTTCGTTCTAAAGAACTCCCAGTGTGGTGGAGAAGACCTATCCAAATAGCTTTATCTGTGGACTCCCACCACCACTCACCGTGTCGGTGAGAACATGGGCCGCACATCTCGGCCTCTGTACATCTGGGCATCCCATAACTCTAAAGATGTACTCCATCCTGGCCAACCACCTAACTGCCACAAGTGGGTTCTCTGAAGCATCACATTCCTTCGGCTTCCACTTGGTGAAATCTTTCAACCACTGGCCAAATTCAGCAGCTCCCTCTGCACTATCAAGTGAATCAGACTGGTCCTCATGACCCTGCCCCTCCGGTTGAGCTACCGGAGCTACTAGGGGTGCCTGCTGAATAAGCTGTGTCAATTGGGCTATCTGTGCTCTAGACTCCTCTCTCTCATACCGCTAGCCGCTGCTTTGAGTCTCGACTCTCTCTGCTCGGCCATTAGGCCCATCAACATATCTCTCATAGCAGAAACATCTCCCACTAGAGCTACACCTTGAGGCATAACAGCCTCCACCCCTACACTGGGTAAGCTAGCATCTGGAGCCACGGGCGGCCTACGAGCCCGATAAACCCTGGCTGCTGGCTCTACAAAGACTCTATTTGCAGCTTCCACTGGACTCGCTCCCATCACAGCGTAACCGGCATCCTGGCGATCTACACGAAAACCACTACGGGTTAGCCACTCTCGGACTCTCTCTGCCAACAAAGATAACACATGTGTACTGCATAAAGTATCGTAAACAAAACTCTTAGATTAAAGAACTTAGACAAACCTGACGGCTGTGGAGTGCTGGAGATCATGGGAACCCAACCTACAAACAGGTTAGTCTACAGAATCTATGACTCTGTGCTCTGATACCAACTGTAGGTTGAGATTAGAGCCTCTAGGTTTTGAGTTATCTGTTGCAACTCCTTCGGGGGTTAATATGTTAGCTAGAGATAAGATTAAGGATGGCCGGATCGAGATATCCAGGGAATTTCTTGTAGCTACGCTCATAGTTCTGCCTATGAGCGGTTTCGATGTGATTCTTGTTATGAAGTGGTTAGCTGCTAACCACGCATTGATTGACTGCCACCGGAAAGAAGTAGTGTTCAGGCCGCCGGGTCGGCCCAGCTTCTAGTTTCGTGGAGTCCAGGGTGGAGTTTGCCTGCCGATGGTGTCAGCTGTGAAAGCTCGTCGTTTGCTAGCTCATGGAGCTTGGGGCTACCTAGCCAAGTTGTCCGGAGAGAGCCGCCCCTCACTGACTGTTGATCAGGTGTCGGTCGTGCGGGAGTTTATGGATGTGTTTCTTGAGGAATTGCCGGGGTTGCCCCTAAGCAGAGAGGTTGACTTCACAATTGAGCTCGAGCCAGGGACCCTCCCTATCTCGAAGGCTCCGTATCGTATGGCGCCAGCCGAGTTAAAGGAACTGAAGGTTCAGTTACAAGAGATGTTGGATCGAGGGTTCATCCGTCCGAGTGTGTCCCCGTCGGGAGCACCAGGGCTGTTTGTAAAGAAAAAGGATGGTTCGATGTGCTTATGTATTGATTATCGCGAGCTTAATAAGGTGACAGTGAAGAATAAGTATCCGTTGCCCCGTATTGACGATTTGTTCGACCAGCTTCAGGGAGCTTCCGTGTTCTCCAAGATAGATTTGAGATCCGGTTATCATCAGTTGCGGATCAGGGACGCCGACATTCCTAAGACAGCTTTCAGGTCTAGATATGGACACTATGAGTTTGGGGTCATGTCGTTTGGATTGACTAATGCCCCAGCAGCGTTCATGGACATGATGGATAGGGTGTTCAAATCATTTTTGGACAGCTTCGTCATCGTGTTCATTGACGATATTCTAATCTATTCGAGGACCAGGGAGGATCATGCAGAGCATTTGAGGCAAGTGTTGGCAGCTTTGAGGGAAAACCAGCTTTATGCGAAGTTTTCCAAATGCGATTTCTTGTTGGAGCAAGTGGCCTTCCTAGGTCACGTAGTTTCGAGGGATGGTATAGCCGTGGACCCCGCAAATATTGAGGCCGTGAGTTCGTGGGCCAAGCCGACTTCAGTTACCGAGATACGCAGCTTTCTGGGTTTGGCAAGTTACTACCGTCGGTTCGTTAAGGACTTTTCCGCCATAGCCTCGCCCCTCACTCGGCTGACGAGGAAGGGTGTCGAGTTTATTTGGGACAGTAAGTGTGATGAGAGCTTTGCCAGGCTCAAGCGCAGTTTGACTTCACACGACTGTTGGCAATCCGGGGGACAAGTGGTTTCGTGGTCTACAACGATGCTTCCAAGTTCGGGTTAGGTTGTGTGTTGATGCAGCACGGGAAGGTCATTGCTTATGCTTCCCGCCAGCTGAAGCCATATGAGCATAACTACCCGACTCATGATATGGAGTTGGCGGCGATGGTGTTCGTGACCAAGATTTGGAGGCATTACACCGTATGGTGAGCGGATTCGATGTTTACCGATCACCGTGAGCCTCAAGTATCTGTTTACTCATAAGGAGTTGAATATGAGGCAGAGGAGATGGTTAGAGTTGGTAAAGGATTATGACTGCGAGATTGTGTACCATCCGGGTAAAGCCAATGTTGTAGCTGATGCTTTGAGTAGGAAGACGTCGCACTCCGCGGTGTTGTTGAGTTCCCAGCCCAGATTACGGAAAGAGTTCGAGCGGGCTGAGGTTGCAGTGTTGTTGGGGGAGGTTGCTGCCAGAGTAGCTCAGTTGACAGTTCAGCCATCGATTAGGCAGCGGATTATCGATAGCCAGCTGAGTGACCCCGCCCTTAAGAGATTGTTTGACAGAGTTAGTGCTGACGGAGATTTTGACTTCGTATATTCACCAGACAGTGGGCTGACTTACAGAGGCCGGTTGTGCGTTCCGGATGTGGCGAGATTGCGGCGAGTTGCTCTCTGAGGCCCACAGTTCTCCGTTTGCTTGGCATCCCGGGGGTACCAAGATGTATCAGGACCTTAAGCAGACATTCTGGTGGATGGGTATGAAAAGAGATGTTGCGGAGTTTGTCAGTCGGTGTCTCACTTGTCAGCAAGTGAAGGCACCCAGGCAGAGACCAGCCGGTTTGTTGCAGCCGCTGAGTGTGCCTCAGTGGAAATGGGAAGAGATCTCCATGGACTTTATTTCTGGTTTGTCGAGGACTCTAAGGAAGTTCTCTCAGATCTGGGTGATAGTCGACCGATTGACTAAGAGCGCACACTTCATTCCCGGTAGAGACACTTATACCGTGGAACAGTGGGCGCAGTTGTTTTTGGAACAGATCATTCGTTACCATGGTGTGCCTGTGAGGATTGTGTCTGACCGTGATTTGAGGTTCACTTCTCGTTTCTGGAGAGCGCTCCAGAAAGGTTTAGGCACTGAGTGCGCCAAAGATGACTTTTCACCCTCAGACAGATGGACAGACTGAGAGGGTGAACCAGATTCTCGAGGACATGTTGAGGGCTTGTGTGTTGGATTTTTCGGGCAGTTGGGACCAGTATCTGTATCTGTTGGAGTTTGCCTATAACAACAGTTATCAGTCGACGATTCAGATGGCTCCATTCGAAGCTTTGTATGGTAAGCGTTGCCGGTCTCCTGTGTTCTGGGAAGAAATTGGTGATAGACAGGTTTTGGGTCCCGAGTTGCTGCAGTTGACTAATGGTGCCGTGCAGAAGATTAGAGCTCGCATGTTGACAGCTCAGAGCAGGCAGAAGAGTTACGCCGATGTGCGGCGTTGAGACTTGGAATTTGAGGTTGGACAGCATGTGTTCCTAAAGGTTGCACCAATGCGAGGTGTTTTGAGGTTTGGTAAGCGTGGAAAGTTGAGTCCCCGTTTTGTTGGTCCGTTTGAGATTCTGGAGAGGATTGGCAAAGTTGCTTATCGGTTAGCCCTGCCTCCGTCATTGTCAGCGGTACACGGTGTTTTTCATGTTTCAATGTTGAGGCAGTACGTGCCGGACCCGTCGCACATTGTTGACTTTGAGCCTTTGCAGCTGAATGAGGATTTGAGCTTCGAGGAGAAGCCAGTGGGGATTCTTGCCTTTGAGACAAAGACGTTGCGTAATCGTGAGATCCGTTTGGTAAAAGTTCAGTGGAGAAGTCAGAATTCAGAGGAAGTCACTTGGGAGCGGGAAGATGAGATGAGATTGCATTATCCCGAGCTGTTCCAGTCTTAGGGACTTTCGAGGACGAAAGTCATAAAAAGGAGGGAATATTGTAACGGCCCGGAATTTCATCCCGGTCTTCCCGGTGTGCCCTAAGGGTATTTTGGTAATTTGGTCGGGCCGACAGGGCCGTTTATGTCTTTTTTCCAGTTGCCAAAAATTATGAGATGGATTAAATAGGATTGGGAAGCTTTGTGAAGGCATTTGGGCTTGGTGAAATGCAAAATAAAATAGGGAATTAAAAGGTGCGTCGAGTGGGTTTCAAACCTTGGTGGCTTGGGAGGCTAGTTGAGTGTCATTGCCAATTGAGCTTTCAAGCACTCTTGTTAATCTTTCTGCACCACCTTGTACTTAAGCCTTGGTTCAAATGAGTTTGAATTTTAGTTTAAAAGAAGGAAATCGCCCTGAGTCTTCTTCTTCTCCATTTCTTCCTCGACCGACCACTCCCCTCTTCGCGATTTCTCCCTCGCCGACCACCAATTCGCCGAGCTCTCCCTCCCCAATTCGAAGCCAATTCTCATCTCGAGCAGCCGGAGGTCCGATCGTCACCCCGGTAGGTCCTCTTCTTCCTTCTTCTTCTCCTTCATCCTTCTTCCCCTGTTTTCGTTTTGGCTTTGCTGGCCGAGAGAGTGAAGAGAATTGTGTGAGTCTTGTGCAGCTAGTGGAGAGGAAATCAACCAGCAGCAATTCGCCAGCCCCATCGCGCCAATTCGCCGAGCTCGCCAGATCGCTACCCGCTGGCCGAGCAAAGACCACAGCGCCGAAGTCGCGCCCGCGCGCCCTGCTCTGTCTGTCGCGCCGCCGCCTCCCAATGGCCACCTTACTTTCTCGTCGCGCTTTGCTCGCGCGGCCGTGTCGCGTGTCTCCGTCGCGCCCAGTAGCGCCGAGCCGTGTCGCCGAGCCGTGTGAGTGCTCCCGAGCTGAGCCTGTTTGTTTTGTTAAACTTAGATTATGGTGTGTAATTGTGTTGTGCTTGTTAGGTTCTCGGTAGTTAGCTCGAGTTCGTTCGCAGCTTAGGATTTCGTGTTAATCGCCTCCCGACCAAGGTAAGGATTTCTTACCGGAGTTGTGTGGACCCTGCGATATATTATGTGATTGTTGATTGAATGCTTGTTTGTGTTTATTGACATGTGTAGTGATAAGTGCTCTATTCTGAATTCCCGACCAGCATGATTTCCTATGTTGTTTTTCATGTTAGTCCATGCTAGGTTGTTCCTTGCTGGCATGCTCGTATCTGTTCTTGCTTCGTAGTACCATGCTAGGTTCGTTGTATTCTTATTGAGCACGTATTGGAATATATTGGATTGTTTGTTGATTACTATGACAGGTTAGAGTTCAGGTAGATAGCATCATCCGGGCTGGGTGTATAACTAACCTTGCATCCCCGACAGGGACGTACGAGATGGTGCTCCGTCCCTAATCCCGTTAGGGACTAGCTAACCCTAACGACTGGCCCTGCAATCCTGGGTGAGGGTGGCAGACTGTTAAATGCCCCAACGGTCGGGATGATGACTTGGCATTGCCGCGTCCCCGGCAGTCGGCACGTCCTCAGCGTGTTCGGCCGTAGCCCTTGATTGCCACCTGTTAGGGCAAGGACGGCTTCCTGGTGTAAGCCTACCACGACCGGTTCCTTAGCCTCAGTGCGGTGGTTCAGCCGACATAGTTCACGTGTCCGTGTCTCACACCCCTATGTCGGTGACACCGATCCGAGAGATTTAGTTAGGCGTGGTGGATCGGACATGGGCGACTTTGTTACTAGACCCGCACCCCCATAGTCTGCACTAGCACGCGGTGCGCGCTTACGCTCATTACAGCGCCGACCTGAGAGCTCCTCGGGATCTTGAGTTAGTGCACCTTTCATTCGACAGTAGACAGGCTGAGGCCGGGACTTGTTTCTCGTATAGGGCATATTGTGTGGTGGATTATTCCGCACTAAGACCCTGAGTTGGCATCCGAGGACCAAGTATGGACTTAAGCTATTTGCTCTATTCTGTGTTTATACTCATAGCTTGCATACACTCATCTAGATGACCATGTATATCGTATTGTACCCCGGTTGGGGATTCTTACTGAGTAATTCGTTACTCACCCTTATTTTTGTGGTTTTCCACAAGTAACCGAGATGCGAGACAGGATGGCTGAAGGAGGAGCTGTGATCATGGGGACCAGCCATCAAACGCTAATTTTGTGTTATGACTCTTTATGTTTTGTTTCCTCTGAATGCATGTAACCGGGCACGGAGCCTGGGATGTTTTCTGAATGTTTTAACGGATTCCAGCATCGTTGCAACTGTCGAAAGTTTTGAATGCTTTAATAAATCTCTGATCAGAGTAATCTTTTGGAAACGTATTTATCTTGAAACAGGTGCTTGGAGACAGGGACAGGTTTCAGGAAAATTGTCTTGACTTTGAATGTTTTGTTTTAATTGGAATCTGAAAGTCATTCCTGCTTATTGTTTTTAACTTTGAATGCATGCATTGAGGTGAAGTCCCATTTAGAGCCCCATTCGGGCCGGGTCTTTACAGTATAGCAGGTGGTTCTATGATTCGTCTGGAGTTCAGCGCACTCCTTTAGCCTTTGGATCAGTTTGTGGCAGTTGCACCTGTTTAGGTCGTGCAAGAAGGCTAGTTCAGTGGTAGTCGAAGGACTACAAGCGAAAGGATGTTCGTGAGGATCTGGAGCCTCTTCCCAGTGTTACCTGGGTAAGTGTGCGTCAGCAGTTTGAAGGTTGATAGTGTTGGTGCGCGTGAGTCTCACACTAGTGTTAAGGCCAAGAGATCTTTGTGGTTGGTAGTGCGGTCAACTACCTTTGAGTGCCTAAATCTGAGGAGAGTTGTGCTTTGTAGAAGCGAGTTTGGTCTAGCCGAGGGACCATGGGTTGGATGCCTATGAGATGAGTTGGATGCTTATGAGATGAGTTGGATGCCTTATGAGAGGAGTTGGATGCCTTATGTGTAAAACAAACTTGGTAGAGTCTTGGTATAAGGTAAGTTCGGGTTGGCATTGTTATGCTTTGGTAGAGCAAGGTTGCCACAGCTTCGAGTATCGTGTGGAGATGGAACTTTTGGTGTTCCTTTGGTTGATTGTATCTCTGCCAGAAGTTAGTGTTGCCTTTTAGAAAAGCACCTGTTAGTCTTGGATCTCTGAAGGAAGGTTGAGAGTTGTGCACACAAGTGTGTTTTGTGTAGTTCGTTCTGGTGGTGAGAGTTTCGGAACCATGTAGGGTTTGCATTGGAGAACTGGTGCTCAGTTCTTGGAGAAGTTGGACTCCAGGTGGATGTTGTAAGGCTTTAGTTGAGGTTGTAAGGATATCGTGCTCGTGGTCGGGTCGTTGCTTAGGCAAGTTTGGTTTAGTTGGACCTAAGATTGGTTGGTGGAACCTCTTGTTGATCTTGGTTGGAGTTCAGATGGTACTGAACAAAAGGTGGTTGTAGCGAAGCCACGTAGTTCCTGACCGTAGTTGCTAAGAGTGTTGCTCGGAATCCTTACCCTGGGTGGAAGCTACGATGTGGCTGATGCTTTGAGTAGGAGGATGACACATTCTGAAGCGTTTCTGGTCTTTTTGGTTTCGAGGTTCGGTGCAGGCCAGCATAGTTGTAATGTTGGGAAAAAGAGTTGTTTGTTCAGCAGTTGGTCATTAGGACCGTTAGGCGACGATTGGTGTGTGTCGAGGGTTGCCAAAGAACCCTAGTTGTGGAGAGCCTCACCAGCTCACGGACCACTGTAGTGAGTTCAGTTGGCAAGCCGGAGTCGTGTAGTTTGTAGCCTCAGGTGAGTTGCTGGCAGGTTTGGTAGGCTAGCAAGCTAGAGTTTGGTTGGAGTAGAATCCGGATTGGTTCTGGTGTGGTGGCAAGTTGGTACTTGGTGTTGTCCGAGGTGTGGTTTTGAGTTGCTAGAAGTTAGTTTTGCTCGTGGGGCGAGTGGTTCGTGCCCTGTTGGTTGTTTCCCTGTTTCCAGGATGTTGAGAGTTGCCCCTTTGGCATTTGGAGGTGAGTCCTAGCTAGTGTGTGGTTGGCGGTTCAGTTTGTGGTGGAACCCCCCCTGTTATTGCCCCGTGAGATTTAGATGTTGTTGCTTTAGCAGAACAAGACAGCGAGCGTGTGTGGAGTTCTCTGTCATTCGGTTATCCGCTTGTAAGAACCATTTCCTCTTAGGAGTTGTCAGGTTACTCCCTTGGTCTTGGAGTTGATGGTAGTGGTGCTAGCAAGAGGGAAAGGTTTTTTGGCTGCTTGGAAGCAGTTGTCGCCCCAGGTCGCCGTCCCAGCGCGTCATCGTCCGCCCTGAGCTCGCGCCTGCACGCCGTGTCGCCCGCGCGCCCGTCGCCGTCCCAGCGCGCCCGTGCCGTGCCGCTCGCCCGCCCTCGACCAGCTTGTCACGCGCAAGCGTGCGCCAAGCCCGGCCAGCCGTCCGCGCATACAGCCACTCACTGCCACCAAAGAGCCAGCCCCGCACGTCGCGGCTGTCTGTCCGTCCAGCGTCGGTGCGTGCCACGTGAGTTACTCCCGAGCTGAGCCCTGTTTATTTTATTATATTTAGGCCTATGGATTGTGATTATTGTTGTGTTTGTTAGGTTCTCGTTAGCTAGCTCGGGATCGATCGCGACTTAGAATCTTGTGTGTAGTTGCCTTCCACTGTAAGGATTTCTTCTGGGAGTTGTGTGGGCCTGCGATATATTATGTGATGCCGATTGTATGCTTGTTTGTGTTTATCAACATGTTTAGTGATAGGTGCTCTGCTCTCAATTCCCGATCGCATGATTTCTTATGTTGTTTCTCATGTTAGTCCATGCTAGGTTGTTCCGTTCTGGCATGCTCGTATCTGCTTCTTGCTTCGTAGTATCATGCTAGGTTCGTTGTATCTGTTGAGCACGTATTGGATTGTATTGGATTGTTTGTTGTTGATATTATAGTTTAGAGTTCGTAGGTAGCATCATCCGGCCGGATGCATAACGTAACTTGCATCCACGATGGGACGTCTGAGCCGGTACTCGTCCCGATCCCGTTAGGGTTTAGCTAACCCTAACGGTGGCCCCCGCAATCTTGGGTGAGGGTGGTAGATCGTTAAATGCCCCAACGGTCGGGATGATGACTTGGCATTGCCTCGTCCCGGCGATCGGCACGCCTCGCAGTGTTCGGCCGTAGCCCTTGATTGCCACCGATAGGGCAAGGACGGCTTCCGGTGTAAGCCTACCATGACCGGTTCCTTAGCCTCAAAGTGCGGTGGTTCAGCCGACATAGTTCACGTGTCCGTGTCTCACACCCCTATGTCGGTGACACCGATCCAGAGATTTAGTTAGGCATGGTGGATCGGACTGGGCGGCTTGCCACTAGACCCAAAGACTTCCCGAGTCTGCGCAGTAGCATGCGGTGCGCGCTTACGCTCATTACAGCGCCGACCGGAGAGCTCCTCGAGATCTTGAGCCAGTGCACCTTTCGTATCGACAGTAGACAGGCTGAGGCCGAGACTTGTTTCTCGTATAGGGCGTATTGTGTGGTGGATTTTCCGGAGTAAGACCCTGAGTTGGCATCCGAAGTTATATGTGGATTTAAGCTATGTGCTCTATTCTGTGTTTATATTCATAGCTTGCATACCTTTCTGCTAGATGACCATGTATATCGTATTGTACCCCGGTTGGGGATTCTTTCTGAGTAATTCGTTACTCACCCTTATTTTGTGGTTCTCCACAGGTAACCATGGTGCGAGACAGGATGGCTGGAGGAGGAGCTGTGATCATGGAAACCCGTTGTTGAACTCTGAGTTTATGTCTATGATTCTTTATGTCTTATTTTTCCTCTAAATGCATGTAGTTGGGCACGGAGCCCTAGGTTGTTTTCTCACTGTTTTTCCGGATTCTAGCACTGTTGTAACTATTGAAAAGCTTTTAATGTTTTAAATAAATCTTTGATCAGAGTGATGTTTGGAAATGTATTTGCCTTGGAACAGGTGCTTGGAAACAGGGACAGGTTTCAGGAACTTTGTATTGACTTTTTAAATAGATGTTTGAATGTTTTAGTTTTCACTTAGAATCCGAAAACCATTCTTGCATATTGTCTTTAAGTTTTGAGCACACGCATTGAGGTAAAGGCCTATTTTGGACCACATTCGGGTCGGGTCTTTACATCGAGCCACCTCCTTTGTCTCATGATAACTCCTTCTGAGTGAAGAAGTGCTTAAGGCTCTGATGATCTGCACACCGCTGAATCATCTCACCATACAGGTAATGCCTCCAGATTAACAAAGCAATCTTCATCACTTTACCATGCTGCAATAAAACGCAACCCCAACCCAATTTGGCACATCTCTGAACACTACAAAACAACTGTCCCCTTTGGAACTACAAGATTGGGGTTGACGTCAAACTATGCTACAATGAGCAAACCCTTAACCCAAAGGGCTTCCTCCTTTTAAAAGTTTAATGTGCCATCAAACCATAAGCATCAAACAAGAAACATCTTGACCAAGCATTAACAAGCTGTCACAACATAATCCTTAAACAATGAACAACTAGGGTCAAGTGCAACACAACTAGCAAGGCTCTCTCACAAGTCAAGACTTGGAACCGACAAGCCTTGCACAACAACGAACCTCGACTGAAACAAGAGGGCTTCCAAAACCTCAAACGGTCAACCAAGTTCTAGCAGGCCAACAAAAGCTCTTGGACTAACCATCCACTACCTGTTGGTAGAACAACCAACACTCGAGCTTAACAGTCACAAACTCCAACTCTTTCAAGGACAAAGCATACCAAAAACTCACAACTGAATTGCAGCTCATTACAAAGTGAAAACTTACCAGGGACAGACAACACTACCACTTCTTAACAATCGCGTCCAAGCAAAAAATGATACACAATTACCGTGCTAATAAAGCAATCTCCACTTGAAACCACAACAAAACACACTCCACTGATGGTCTCCAACCACCACCTCAAGATTTGCAACATCCCAAAAGTAAACCTCAGTTACAACTGAATCTGAACTTGTGTTGTAACTCCAAAGGCAACTCGAAGATTACCGTGAAACTAACCTTGGCTTGGCAACTGACGGCAAGGCTCCAACTGAGTAATTGAAAACTCACTAACTGGGTCTGACTGAGCTCTAGCAAGGATATCCACGAGCTTATAGTCCTTCCGATGACCCTCAGACACACACTGCCGTAAATATGGTCTACCAACCAACTGACTAAACAAGAAGAAATCTTATCATCATCACATCTGCACTAGCTAACTCCAACCTTCTAGATACAAGGGCAAGAGACCAAACACGATGCAGAATGTGTCGTCCTATTACTCAAAGCATCAGCCACCTCGTAGCCTTACTCCCGGTAAAGACCTCTACAATACCCTCAACAACACCAGTCAACCACTGCGTGGTTTCTAGCCAATCACAACTTGCTCGGTCCCAACTGGGCTCTAATGAAACGACAACAAGGATTCCTACCATCAAAGGCCACGTACCAAATGAACAAATCTTGTCTGATGACAAGAAATCCATCAACAATCATAATATTCGCAAACTCGGGCTCAGGGCACTTTTTAGGGTAGTGACCTTGAACTAAAAGCCCAACTCCTCTAAAAGCTGAGCATGGTCTCACTCCAAGAAATCAGCTCTAACAGCCCAGGTTTTCCTTCCGATTCTCCAGGTTTGTTCGGTAGACTCTCCAGTTAGTTGTCTGGGCTGTTAGGGTTGTTTGAGCCTCTAGGGTATTTTGGTCATTTTGCCCTTCGGGCCGGTTTTACAGTTAACCAGGGTTTCAAGACTGTTTCTGTTAATTATGGACTTAGTTATTCTTCGGTTTCAATTCCAGGGCAAGTGTTGCATTTTTTAGGAGTTTGGAGGCTTTCCGGTTAAAAGAAAAAAAATAAGAATAAATTGTGTTGGAGCTAGGATTCGAACCATAGTGGTTTGGAAGTTGGATTTGAGCCAAATGAAGAGAAAATAAAAGAGATTTTAAAAAGTATTGAGGCTAGGATTTGAAGGTGGGATTTTTTGAGCCATTTTAATATTTTAAAAATAGGAAAATAAAAAAGGGTTTCATCTCTTTCTCTCCCTCCCCTCTCTTGGCCGACCACACCTTGCTTCTTCCTCTCTTCTTCTTGGCCGAGACCTCCTCCATAGCTTCAAGCTCCATTGATCCTTGCTCCTTGCTTCTTGCTTCAAGCTTTTGGGATTTCCTCCAAGGTAAGTCTTTGCAAACTCTTTCTTTTCTCCTTCTCTTTGCCATGGCCGAACCTAGACCTCCATTGTTGAGTTACATCAAGCTTCATCCGAGAAGCTCTACCCTTGGATCCGAGACTCTTTGCAAAGCCTTGCATCTTGACCTTTTGTTCTTGTTGGTGAAGATCCCAGAACTTCTCCTTGTGCCACCATTGCCGAGAGCTTCAAAGGTAAGTGTTGTGTTTTGTTGCTTGGCTATTTAGATCTAGTCGAGGCATCTCTCATGCTAGTTAGAAGAGAATCTTATTTTAAATAATTGTAAACAAAAAAAAAATAAATCTAGGCTAGGGCACTTTAGACTATTTCATATTAAACCAATTAATTCTATATTTAAAACAAATAATATTATACATGCATTTAAAATATTGCTCATTTAGACATTTTCTTAAATATCATTGCCATATTTAGACATTTTCCTAGTTTGCCCATACAAAAATCCATCTCATGAAGTTGGAACATCCAACTTTGAGTCCCAAAGGAAGATCTTGTATATCCAAAGGATTATCTCAATATAGCTACACATCCAAGAAAAAGAACTCACATACGGAAGATACTTCAACAGATCTGATAGAGGGGGAAAGAGGAAGGGAGACACATCCCAATTCAGTGCTAGATGGTAAAGAGAATGGAGGATATCTACAGCTGATCTGGATAACGCTCTGTAAGTGTTGGAGAGAGAAGAGGTAGTCAATACATTGTGGACCATGAACTACCGAGGGAGAGAGGGAGGGGAGGATCCCTTGGTGAGTAGAGATGTAACGGCCCATTTTTCTATCCCGCTTTTCGAGGAGCTTCCGGTTCAGATTCAGTGGTTCGGTTGGGCCGTTAGAGCTGTTTGGACCCTTAGGGGCATTTTGGTCTTTTTGCTCCCTGGGCAGGATTTGTGGATTTTTAGGGCTCCGAGGCAGCTCCTGCCTTTGTTGAGGCTTGTTTGTTGTGTGGGTCATGAGTCCCGAGATGTTTGGGCTTTTCGTTTGGGAGTTCGGTTGTCATTTGGGTTTTGGGCAAAATGATGGTTGTTTGGGTGTTTCCTTCGGGATTCGATCCGGGCCTTCAGTGTTGGTTTGGGAGGTTGATTTCAGTGAGTTTTGTTGTTTGGAAAGGTTGCTTCAGTCGGGTCTCGAAGGAGGAAGCCGGGAAATGAGATTTAAGGATTTTAAGGATTTTTGGAAAAATTGGAAAATGGATAAATTGGATTTATTTGGATAAGTTTGGATTTTAAATAAAAGAGAAAAGAAAAGAAAAAAGGAAAAATCCATTTTTTCCCATTTTCCCTTTCTCTCTCCTCCACCCAGAGCCCCCTTGGCCCTTTCCTCCTGCCGCTCGAGCGCCCAGCTCGCCCACCTACCTCGCCCACGCCCGAGCGACCGAGCCCACCAAGACAAGAGTCGTGCAGGCGTCGCCCAGTCCGCCCTAGCTCGCCTGCCGCGTCGCACGCCCAGAAGCCCAGCTCGCGTCGCCGCTCGTCCCGCATCGCCCGAGATCTGCCTCGCCAGCCCGTCCCACGAGCTACTCGCCCGCCCGAAGTCGCCACCACGTCCGTGCGCTCAGTAGCTCGCCGTCCCTCGCGCAAAGGCGTGCGGATCGAGCGCCCGAGCCTGCGTCGCGTTGCGTCGCCTCGCTGCCGTCCACGTGCTTGCCGAAGCTCGCGCCGCGCGCGCCCATCAGGTTTGCCTGCCGCCGCGCCGCCTCGCCTCGTCCGGCTTCGCCGCGCAGCTCGCGCCCAAATGCCGTGCCTCGCGCCGGCGCACCTGCTCTGCGCCTAGCTTGACCCGAGCCTGCGCCCGCCTGCCTGCCTGTTGTGTCTTTGGTTGGTTGGCCCGAGCCTTGTGGCTTCTCGGATGGTATTTCCCAGAGTCTTTTCTTCGTTGGGCCTTGATTTATTGGTGCTGTTATGGATTTATTGGGTTGTTTATGTATTTGATTTGGGGTGCTTTGTTTGATGTTCAGGCTATTCGGGATCGTCTAGAGGCTCGAGGATTCGCTCGTAGATTTATTATAATTATTGTTTTCTGCTTGTCCCAAGTAAGGATTTCTTACCGTGGTTGTGTGGACCCTGCGATATATCTCGATATGCCTTGCTTGTTTGCTGATTGTTATGAGCATGTTAGAGATAGAGCAGTTGATTGAATTCTTGCTAGCATGTTTGCCTAATTTTACATGTTAGTGCCATGCTAGGTTTGTTCTGCCAGCATGCTTGTGATTCCTGCTTAAGTTGTAGTATCATGCTAGGTAATGTGATTTATGTCAGTCATTGCTTGCTAGCAAGGAATCATTGATTTTTGCTCTGTACTCTTAGATAGAGTTGTAGGGTTTGTCATCATCCAGAGGCTGAGCGGACAAAACGTACTTTGTCCCTAGTAGCTCAGGTCGGGAGTAAAGTGTGTGTAACATAACGTATCTTGCTACCCCCGACCCGCCGATTGTGGACTTAGCTACCCACTCCGGCCAAAGCCTAGTTTGTAGCCTGCTAGAGCGGAACCCTGCCAACGGTGTAAGCCTACCTTGGCCGGTTCTTAGCTTCAGGTCGGTGGATCAGCCGCATGAGATGAGCGTCGAGGGCCTCGCGTTTCTTGTGATCGTGACACCGCTTCCAAGTCATAGGCATGCGACCGCCCGCGCGTAGTTTGCCCTTAGGCCCCAGCATTTACGCCGGTTTCAGAGAGCATGCGGTGTGCGCGCACACGCGTTAGTTGCCGGTTCGGAGAGCTCCCCCGGGCTAATGTTCGTGAGTACACCATTCCTTCCAATTTAGAGCCAGACTTCGGGTACTCTCCCGATAGTCCAGATGTATAGCGAGGGTAAGAGGCCCTTGAGGACACCCATTGGGATTGGCTTTTGAGCTAATCAATTGGTCGAGGAGAAAGACCCTCGGGGTGTCTGACATCTTGGGATCGGTTTTTGAGCTGATCAAATGGCCGAGGAGAAAGACCCTCGGAGATGTCCCGGATTGGTTATGAGAACCAATCATTAGGCCTAAGTAGGAGACTTCCGATGATTCCTAAGTAGGAGACTTCCGATGATTCCGAGATCTTTTCTTATGAGCTCGTTGAGCTATATTCTGTGTTGATGGTTGTTTGCTTGCATGTTCAAAAAGCTAGATGACTGATGTATCGTATTGTACCCCGGTTGGGGATTCTTCTTGAGTATCTTTATACTCACCCTTATTTATCTTTCGTAGCTTGGGACAACACCGGGAGGGCTAGCGGAGGAGCCGATTGATCATGGGGAGCCGCCAGGCACTCTGTCTTTTATTGTTGCATTGTTTATTCAAAGATGTAGATGGACAGAGTCCTAGGGAACATTGTTTAAAAAGTTGTTTAAATTGTATTGTATGATTTTATAAATCTTGGCGAGTGGTTTTACTTCGTTGGATGGTTTAAATGAAAACTGTGGTTTATGTTTTAAGGGCTCCCCCTTCTCATATGTTTTGAATGGTTTTTAAATATGAGCACTAAACCGCTTGTTATCATATTTAACTTGCATGTTGAGTGAGAACCCCGGTTTAGGACCATGTTTTAGGTCGGGTTCGTCACAGTTGGTATCAGAGCACAGAGTCATAGATTCTGTAGACTAACCTGCTTTGTAGGTTGTTTGCTCCCATGATCATCAAGACTCCACGGCCGCCAGTTTGTCTGCGAGTTCAATTAAGCTAAGGGGTAAGAATTTACAATACTTTTCATCTAGCTTTTATGCCTTGTGTAGAGTTGTGGAGCGGAGACGAGCAGGTTCTGACTCATTGTTGGTTTGGGCTTAGAGAGCCATCATGTCAACTTTCCGCAGTGCGAGCAGTTTGTTGAGCGGTGAGAGCCCCGGTGTGGGCCAAAGCATTTATGCTTTGCGCGGATCGCCAAGGTGTGTCGATCCCACCCGCAGGGGCGCGAGCTTGGACTCCGTAGGCCATTTGTGGCCCAGTTGTTGCTTTTCCCCTAGCGAGAGGGTGGAGGTGTTCGTGCAGATCGCCAGTGTGTTGATCGCACTTTGAGGAGCAGGACGCTTGGCATGTTCGACCGAGGAGTTGGACCGTTTGTATTGATGTTGAGGCCGCGTCCCAGGGTTGTTTAGCCCGTTGGCCAGAGTTGGCCCCGGCGATTGAGTTGCCTAGAGGAGGGGGTAGAGGCTAGCACGCCTCGGGCGAGACTCATTGAGCGAGTGTGCTCCACCCATGAGAGATTTGATGGCGTGTCTTCGCCTATCAAGAGCGGAGACCCAGGCGCAGTTTGTAGCGCAAAGTGAGGAGTCCCGGGCACAGATAGCCCAGCTGGCAGAGTTTGTTTCAGCATTTTTCCCCCCACTAGCTCTTTTAGCCCCGGAGGTTCCCGGGAGAGCATGATCAGCAGGTTTATGCAGTCGAGTTTGTTGGCGTTGATGAAGCTGCCCAGTTTGGCAAGTGGATGCTCAGAGAGCTCGTTGTTTGAGAAAGTCCACCGCTAGTAGTAAAGCAGTTGGCCAGTTTTGAGTTTAGCATCCGTGAGTTGCGATGCCCTGCTGTTCAGAGGCCGAGATGTGACATTCCTGTGCTGTTTGGTACAGCAGTTGATGGTGGTAGTCCCTTGAGAGAGGTGGACTAGCTGAGTCTCCACCAGTCGCCCGATTGATTGGCAAGTTGCCGTGTTAGTGGCTTGAGGCAGATGTAGAGCCATCTTTGCCCCCTTGCAAGCCTGCTGTCGTTGTGCAGCCAGTTCTTTTAATGCCCTCGTAGCCAAGGTGCAGTTCAGAGTTTGCTTGCCATGGTTTTATCCATTTGTGGATTTCAGCGGGCTAGTAGAGTGGAGCACTCTTTTATTTGGATGTTCCCAGTGTGGAACTAGTTGTTGCCACCCGAGGTGTTGGCCTGAGATTTTGTTGAGCATCGAGTGATATGCAAGAGTTAGCCTGAGCTTTTGTTGAGCATCGAGTGGGATGCAGGAGTAGGCCCTGGCATGTCTGTTGGTCGAGATGCCAGAGATTAGGCTGCTCGAGTTCTTGGACTCTTGTGTTGAGCTGCCATTGCCCCGTCACTTGGAGTGTGACCTTTCCTCAGAGGGGCATAAAGCTCGTTGTAGGCTGATTTGTGTTGTAAAGGATGTTGTGCCTGTTGGCACCAGGCTTTGAGAGGAGGCCTAGATTGAGGCCAGTTGGCTCTGTTGTGCAGGTGGTTCCATGGCCGCCCAGAGTATAGCATCCCCGTTAGTCTTGTACCCATTTCCTAAGGTTGCACCTGTTTGGTTGCATAAGAGATCTAGCTCGGTGGTAGTCAGAGGACTACAAGTATGAGGTTTTCGAGGGAAATGAGGAGCTTTCCTTGGTCACCGAGAGTTGGTTGCAAAGGATGCTGTAGGCTGTTAAGAGCTAGCGCGTTTGAGTTCTCGCGCCTGTGTTGTGAGCTTCTGAGCCAGTTGTTGGTAGCATGATTCGGCTACCCTTTAGTTACCCTAGTATGGGTAGTGTTGGCATCGATGGATGCGTGATGGATCCAGTGTAGAGCCATGAGTTGGATGGCTGATCGGAGCGCGTTTAGTGAGCACATTGGCTTGAGGTTTGATTGCTTGGTATGGATTTGCTCTTGTAGAGTAAGTTGGCCAATGTGGCTTTTCGTGGTGAGTTGGCCCCGAGAGGGTTTGGACTCTTGTTGCTCCCTGGTTAGTAGTGGCTCTGTTTGGAGGCAAAAGTTGCACTGTGTTAGACCCCCTGATGGCATTGGATCTAGTTGGAGCTGTACACCTCGGTGTACTTTTTGTAGCTCGTTCCGTGGTTTATGTTTGGAGAACCACGAAGGGTTCGTGTTGAGGAGCCAGTGCTTAGTCTTTGGGTTGTCAAGGCTTTGGTTCTTGGCAAGTGCCCAGCTTTGGTTGTAAGGATGCCGAGCTCATTGTCGGGTTGTTGTTTAAGCAAGTTTTGCTTGTTGGTCCTTAGCCTGGTCAGAGTTTAGTTGGATCTGATCAAGAGCGGTGGTAGTAGCCGCGTAGTTTCTGATTGTTATGGTTGAGAGAGCTGTTCGGATCCTTGCCTTGGGCAGAAGGTTTATGGAGGCTAGTTGGTGCTTGGTGTTGACCAAGTTTTGGTTATCTTGATGTTTCAAGAGCTAGCTCGGTTCGAGCCAGAGGGCGTTGCCCTGAGGATTTGTTCCTAGTCAGGTTGTTTTGGGAGTTGACCCCCCTCGGCAATGAGTAAGTTCTCGCTAGTTCGGTTGGTGGTCCAATCGGTTGGGTTTCCCCCTTGGGTGTTGCTTAAAGAGAGTTGGTTGTTGTTTGCCCTTGGGTTTGAGCTAGTCAGCGAGCGTGTGTGTAGTTCACGCCTCTTCGAGTTTGCTTGCTGGAAAATCGCTCCCGTTGAGGAGTCGGCGTAGCTTCCGAGCCGTAGTTGATCGAGTAGCGCAGTGGTTAGCCCAGCGAGAGGTTCCCTGCATGGTGTTGTTAGCAAGCGAAGTTGTTTGTCCCTGCAAGAACGGTGGCCAGTCAGTTTAAGAGTTGAGTTTTTGCTGGTGAGTTGTTGGTTCTTTGGGGTTTGAAGAGCCCTTAGTTTCTATGGTGGTTGAGTTGCACCATGGATGCCAGCCTCGAGTGTTATCTTTGGAGATAGCCTCGTCGATCCGTATTCCTTGCGATGTTCCGAGTGTGGAGGTTCTAGTCGCAAAGATGAGTTAGGCCTTGGCTAAAAGGAGGAAGTCCTTTGAGTAGCCAGCTGGACTTAAGAGTTGAGTGGTAGCTTGAGGCGAGCTTTGCTCGCGATGAGCTTGAGTTGAGTTCTCGCGAGCAAGTCCTTCTCGGGCTTTGCTTCTTGTTGTTGTGCTTTCGCAGCTTGGCGTTAGCCGAGCCTCAATGGAGTGAGTTGGCACAGAGTGCCGTGGCATTGGTTGGTTAGCCTTTGGGCCGTTTCTCCTCAAGCTGCTGTGTTGCTTTGGTAGCCCCGTGAGGGTTTGGTCCTCTTCTTCGCCGAGATTTCCATGAGAGGAGCGTTGGTTGTTTCCTTGCCCGGAAAAGTTCCCTTTGGCCGCTAGTAGATTTTCATGGAAAAGGTTGTGTTCAGCCGTTGAGAGGCTCTAGTTTGTTGGCTAGGCCGAGTGGAGCTTGTGCCTGGTTTTGGCCATTTAGGGTTGGCCGTAGCTGAAGTTTTAGCTCGTGCAAGTGGTGTTAGCCGTCGGGTGTACCAGGATGGTGCCCCTTGCCTTTGGTTCGGCGATTTCTCCTTAAGACGATTGCTTAAGTGTTGTAAGCTTGTGCCTGTCGGAAAAATTTGCCTGGTGGATCAATCGCCAGTTGGTGGTTCGATTGTTTTTCGTTAAGGCTTTAGGCAAGCTTTGTGGTTCGCTGGTCTCTTGTGAAGCAGGAGTAGGTCATTTTGTTTTCGGAACTCGAGAGGTTCAGTTGTTTGGCCAGCATAGTGTAGAGTTGAAGCTGTTTGTTAATAGTTGTGGGCATTCAGAAAAGTTACGCCAGTGCGTGGCGTTGAGTTTTGGAGCTTGTGCCAGTCTGCGAGTTTGCTGAGAGTAACACCGTAGAGAGGTGTTCCGTGTTGGATTAGCAGGGTTTTGTATGAGCCCCTGGTTTGTAGGCCTTCTGAGATCCTTGAGCGGATCGGAGCAGTGGTTAGCTTTGCCCAGTCTTTGTTGAGCTAGTCTTTGGCAGAATGGTTAGCTTTGTGGCTTTGAGCCTTTGAGAACCCAAGAGGGTTTGGTTTTCGTAGAGGGCTAGTGTTGTATTAGCCGAGAAGTTCAGTTGGCTAGGAATCAGTGGAGTATTCCTAGAGCCGTTTCGTCTTAGGACTTTCGAGGACGAAACGGCTCAGATTTGTAGCCTGCTAGAGCGGAACCCTGCCAACGGTGCAAGCCTGCCTTGGCCGGTTCTTAGCTTCAGGTCGATGGTACAGGCTGCACAGATGAGTGCCGAGGGCCTCGCACTACTGTGTTCAGTGACACCGCTTCGAGTCTTTAGGCATGCGTGCACGACCCGCGTGAGTTTGCCCTTAGGCCCCCGCATTCTGCCGGTTGCAGATGAGCATGCGGTGTGCGCGCACACGCGTTAGTCGCCGGTTTAGAGAGCTCCCCCGGGCTAATGTTCGTGAGTACACCAGTTCCTTCCAGTTTAGAGCCAGACTTCGGGTACTCTCCCGATAGTCCAAATTGTTAGCGAGGGCAAGGAGGCCCTTGAGGACACCCATTGGGATTGGCTTTTGAGCTAATCAATTGGTCGAGGGAGAAAGACCCTCGAGGTGTCTGGACATCTTGGGATCGGTTTTTGAGTGATCAATTGGCCGAGGAGAAAGACCCTCGGAGATGTCCTCGGGATTGGTTATGAGAACCAATCATTAGGCCTAAGTAGGAGACTTCCGATGATTCCGAAAGTAAGAGACTTCCGATGTTTCCGATCTTGTTTTATGAGCTCGTTGAGTTATGATCCGTGTTGATAGTCGCTTTGCTTGCATGTTGAGGTGCTAGATGACTGATGTATCGTATTGTACCCCGATTGGGGATTCTTACTGAGTATGTTTATACTCACCCTTATTTATCTTTCAGGAACTTGGGACAACACCAGGACGGCTAGCGGAGGGAGCTGATTGATCATGGGGAATCGCCGGCACTCTGTCATTTATTATTGCATTGTTTATTCAGCATGTAGTTGGACAGGAGTCCTAGGGGAACATTGTTTAAAAAGTTGTTTAAATTGTATTGTATGTTTTTATAAACACTGGCCAGGTTGTTTACTTTGTTGGATTGTTTAATTGGAAATTGTTGGTTATGTTTTAAGGGTTCCCCCTTCTTATATGTTTTGAAAAGTTTTTAAATATGAGCACTAAACCGCTTGTTACCATATTTAACTTGCATGCTGAGTGAGAACCCAGGTTTAGGACCGTATTTTGGGTCGGGTTCTTACAAGACCCATTGGGATTGGCTTTTGAGCTAATCAATTGGTCGAGGGAGAAAGACCCTCGAGGGTGTCGGACATCTTGGGATCGGTTTTTGAGCTGATCAAATGGCCGAGGGAGAAAGACCCTCGGAGATGTCCCGGGATTGGTTATGAGAACCAATCATTAGGCCTGAAGTAGGAGACTTCCGATGATTCCTAAGTAGGAGACTTCCGATGATTCCGATTTTTTCTTATGAGCTCGTTGAGCTATATTCTGTGTTGATGGTGTTTTGCTTGCATGTTGAGGTGCTAGATGACGGATGTATCGTATTGTACCCGGTTGGGGATTCTTCACCGAGTATCTTTATACTCACCCTTATTTATCTTTCGTAGCTTGGGACAACACCGGGAGGGCTAGCGGAGGAGCCGATTGATCATGGGGAGCCACGGCACTCTGTCTTTTATTGTTGCATTGTTTATTCAAAGATGTAGATGGACAGAGTCCTAGGGAACATTGTTTAAAAAGTTGTTTAAATTGTATTGTATGATTTTATAAATCTTGGCGTGTGGTTTTACTTCGTTGGATGGTTTAAATGAAAACTGTGGTTTATGTTTTAAGGGCTCCCCCTTCTCATATGTTTTGAATGGTTTTTAAATATGAGCACTAAACCGCTTGTTATCATATTTAACTTGCATGCTGAGTGAGAACCCCAGTTTAGGACCATGTTTTGGGTCGCGTTCGTCACAAGAGAAAACAAGATGAAGTAGGGCAGATCATAGAAGCTAATGTTAGGCACTGGCTTGCTCAAGACAAAAGTCGATTGAAGAAGCAGAAAGAGCAATCCACAAGATAAATAAGTACCACAATAGCACATTCACATGGTTTTCTACAAGCTAAGAATAGGCATTAGCCAACAGCATCGTTGAGGAGTGGTTGTTGAGATACCCATACCCACCAACAACCCGAACAATACTCTTAGTGAAATTAAAATAGACTACTTTCACAGATTTCTCCGCAAGCAGAGAGCATTCAATTCATCGGCCAACACCAAAGTCGAGGAGTATAATCCATTGAAATAACACCAAGGTCGCCTAGACAAACCAATCTAGCCAAAAAACACCCAGGGTTGAACGTCGCAAAAATCCTTCACCGATGAGACTGAAGTCAGCCTTAAGAGGTGAGTCGTCGTCCCTCTTCCTATGACGAGAGCAAGACTTTACTAGTAGGAAGGAAAGTCATCTTAACTCGCAAATAACCAATATGTGCCATATATCAATAAGTCAAAAATTTGAATTTCCTCGCGTGAATAATGTAAGCAAATTTGAGCTAGAGAATGAGAATAATTATGAATACGAGAGTTCATGTTCATGAGAGAATATAAAAGCAAATGATTATTTATACGTAAAATGAATAGATTAATCATGAGAAGAATAATTATCTATATTTGAAGTACATAAAATAATTAGGGAACAAAGTAATGAGTACGGAAATAATAAAAAATTGTTATGAGAAAAATATTCAGGAAAGAATGAGTATTAATTATAGAGAGAATAATTATCGACAACCTAAATACGAATAAAAGAATTATTGTAACGACCCAGGTTTTTCATCCCGGTCTTCCAAGTATGCCCTAGGGGTAATTTGGTCGGGCCGGCAGGGCCGTTTGTGTCTTTTCCAGTTATTAAAATTATTGGATGGATTTATGTAGGTTTTTGGAGGGATTTGTGGTTTGGTTTGAGCAAGGTTTGATGCAAAAGTAAAAATAAAGGAAATTGTGCTGCAGCCAGGGTTTGAACCCGGGTCTCCTGGAAAGCTTGTGGGGATGTGTGCAAATTGAGCCATTAGGTGCTCTTGTTGCTCTTCCTGCATCATCTTATGGTTAGCCTTGGATTTTGGAGTTTTGGTGCATTTGGTTAAATGAAATAGAAATTAGGTTTATTCCATCTTCTTCTCCAAATCACCTCTTGGCCGCACAAGCTTTCCTCTCCATAGCCTTTGCCGATTCTTCTTTCCCTTGCATCTCCTTGGGTTCGATCATCATCATTCCGGGTAAGTCTTCATCCTCTTCATCTCCTCATTTGGTTATTGATCTTTGGCGAAGGTAAGAAGTAGAGTGTTGTGTGTGTTGTGTGGTTTGCGGCCCGGTAGAGAGAAGCCGGCCCAGCCACCATCATCGTCGCCGTCCGCCGGCCCGGCCAGCCGCCGCCCAGATCTGTTGAAGCGGCCCTGCGACGCCAAAGCCGGACAAAGAGCCGCCAGACGCCGCCATCGCCTCCTCGCTTCGCCAGTGACGCCCGCCGCGCCACGCCATCGCCGCCGTGTCGCGCCAGATCCACCGCCGCAGCCCTCCCGCACACCATCGCTCGTCGTCGTGCGTGCGATCGCGCGCAGCGAAGAGACGCCAGCCGCGCCGCGCGCCTTCGAAGCCGCTGCTCGCCCGCGCCCTACAGCCAGCGTTCGCGTCGCTGCGCCGCCGCCGTGCGCCAAGCGCCTTCGCCGCGCCCGCTCGCCCGCCGCCGCGAGACGCTCGCCCGCGCGCGCTGCCTCCTGCCCGCATCCGTGCCGCCACAGCGCACCAGCGCCAGCCCGACCTGCCGTGCCGCTTGCCAGCGACTCCAAGCTCGTGTCGCCTTGCCGCGTGAGTTCCCCGAGCCGAGCTTGCTGTTTCTATTGTTTTTAGACTTTTTAGGTATTGACTATTATTGGTTTGTTAGGTTCCCGCCGCTAGCTCGGGATTGTTCCATGACTTAGGATTTGTGTGTAGAAGCCTCCCACCAAGGTAAGGATTTCTTACCGGAGTTGTGTGGGCCTGCGCGTATATTTGTGATTGTTGTTTTGTATGCTCGTGTATGATTATTAGCATGTTTAGCCCTAGGTGCTCTGCTTACAATTCATGACCGCATGAACTCTTGTATTGTTTCTCATGTTAGCCCATGCTAGGTTGTTCCATTCTCGCATGTTCGATATCTGTTCTTGCTTCGTAGTATCATGCTAGGTTCCTTGTATCTGCTGAGCACGTATTGGATCGCATTGATTGAATTGTTATTATTGCTATGGTTTAGAGTTCGTAGGTAGCATCATCCGGCCGGATGCATAACGTAACTTGCATCCCCGACAGGGGCGTGCGAGATGGTACTCGTCCACGATCCCGTTAGGGTTTAGCTAACCCTAACGGTGGCCCTCGCAATCTTGGGTGAGGGTGGCGGTATCATTAAATGCCCCAAAGGTCGGGATGATGACTTGGCATTGCCTCGTCCCCGGCGATCGGCACGTCCTCGGCGTGTTCGGCCGTAGCCCTTGATTGCCACATGTTAGGGCAAGGACCGCTTCTGGTGTAAGCCTACCACGGCCGGTTCCTTAGCCTCAGTGCGGTGGTACAGTGACATAGTTCACGTGTCGTGTCTCACACCCCTATGTCGGTGACACCGATCCGAGAGATTTAGTTAGGCATGGTGGATCGAACACGGCGGCTTGCCACTAGACCCGGCACCCCCGAGTTTGCGGTAGCATGCGGTGCGCGCTTACGCTCATTACAAACGCCGATGGAGCTCCTCGGGATCTTGAGCCGAGTGCACCTTTCGTATCGTCGATGAGACAGCGGCCGAGGCCGGACTTGTTCCCGTATAGAGCGTATAGTGTGTTGTGGTATTTTTCCTGACTAAGACCACGAGTTGGCATCCGAGGTCCAAGTGTGGACTTAGCTATGTGCTCCACTCTGTGTTTGTACTCATAGCTTGCATACTTTCTTCTAGATGATCATGTATATCGTATTGTACCGGTTGGGGATTCTTACTGGGTAATTCGTTACTCACCCTTATTCTGTGGTTTTCCACAGTAACCAAGCGCGAGACAGGATGGTGAAGGAGCCGTGATCATGGAATCCTGCTTTGTCATCTCGACCATTTTATTATATCATGACTCTTGACTTTTGTTATTTCCCTGAATGCATGTAGACGGGCACGGAGCCCTAGGATGTTTTCTTACGTTTTATGGATTCCAAAGATATTTGTACTTGTGGAATGTTTAAATGGTTTAAATAAATCTCTCTCGATCGAGTATGCTTTTAGAAATGTATGTTTTGATTGTTGAATGTTTCTGTTTTTACTTGGGATCCGAAACTTATTTTTCATAATGTCTTTTATTTTGAATACATGCATTGGGGTAAAGGCCCATTTAGAGCCCCTTTTGGGTCGGGTCTTTACAATTATTCTTCCCATAGTCATTTTCATCTTCCTTCCCCCAAACTCTCTCTTAAAACTTTTTTTCTCCATCATTATCTTCTGCATCAGTTCGACATGTAGATTGGTCAAATTTTGAATCTTTAATTTTTTTAATTCAAGAATATATGACTTAAGTTTAGTTTAGTTCATGTTTAAAATTAATGTAAATGTAATAGCAATTACTATTCCACTTATTTAAAACCATATAGCAAATCCAAATCAAGATTCAACCTCCAATCCCCAATCCAAGAAAGAAAAATGAAACAAACACACAATAATGAAACGTAACAGAAAGGAGGGTAAAAAGTGAAAATAACTACATACACTTCACTATTTACCCCTATTACTCCTCCCTCGTTTACAGAATATAAATAAAATTTTATGACTTCATATTCAATTCTCCATCAATATCTCCTCAGCAAGGTTCTGATATGAACAAAGCACCAGGTTTTCAGAAGTGTTTTGTGCTTTCTCCATCCCTTGAAATACTTCCCAATCACCTTCTTATAGCTTGGCCTCTGCTGCATCAAGATCCAATACTCTGCAATGTTTGGTCTACTACCTATATACTCGTCTGATAGCTTCAATAGCACAAGTCGAGCCAGCACCGGAATGAACACGGCATCGGCCATAGTAAACTCTTCCCCTGCCAAGTAAGAAGTTTCACCTAGTTTTGATTCAATTTCATCAAGAAGTCTGACTAGATGTTCAGTGCATTGTTTGACAACAGTTTTTCTTTTCAATTTGTCTTCAGTCTCATATGCTTCTCTGAGCTGACTATGGTAAGCAGCAGCCATTTCGGGAGTCTCAGCCATCCGAGCGATCACTACCTGCCGTATAAATTTGGTAACGGTAAGACGATACTTGTCAGGGATGTGGGCAAGAGTGAAAAACTTTGGATTCCATTCTTGTATCTTATGCATCCATTCAACAACTTCTCTGGTACTTGGCATTACGTCGTCCGTCCCCGAGGAGACGACTGCAATTCTCTCTATATACCTGAACAAAGTTGTGATTTCAGTTCATTACAACCATTATTTTAGAAAGCTATACAGCTGAGTCTTAGACTCCATGAAGAAATGGCTATTGATGAGGGATAAAAAGTAAGGTCCCCATTGATAACCAAACTTTTTGTTTTTTGCTTTTATAATTTAAGATTTTTTTCACTCAAATCTTTACATAGGTTTCATCTTTCCTTCCAAAAGTATTTAAATCCTAACTATATTTCAAAAAGCAAACCAAATTTTAGAAAGCTACTTTTTTATTTTTAAGTTTTAAAATAATTAGTAAAATGTAGATATCTACGGAAGGAATATTATACGTTGGAGTAGTTGTTGTAGGCTTAATTTTCATAAGCAAAATGGTAATCAAACGGGGCCTACAGTAACTACACTAACTACCTGTTTTATTTCCTTGAAAAATTGTTTTCAGAAATTCTGAAAGATTATTGTGCAATATTCATAAGCCTATGATATCTTCGATTGTTCTGAAAAAACAGCTAATTAAATATATTCCACAGAATTTTTGTTCTTAAAACGCACAATTTAGTTTAAGAACAACTTCAAAACTACTCCCAAGTAATTTATATTTGATCCACTAATTTTCATTTTGTTTCAAGACTATCGATACAATTGTCAATCACAACCTTAGGATTCAATCTAATGAAGAGAGTGATTCCAGCCAATCTCATGAAGCAAATGGAAATTGCACATTTTACTTATATCAAGGTCAACTTACGCACACTTTGACTATTCTCACAGTATATAGTCTGACACTACAACATTTGGAGGTCAAGGTAAGGTACCCAGCCTAGGGGTATATTAGTAATAGGGATAGTAGAAGGGTATATGGGAGGGAGTTAGTTAGTGAAGTGTTATAGATAGCAGAGGATTGGAGAAAAGTTATTGAAGTATTTTGAGAGGCTTGGACTTGGGTTAGCATACTCAAGAGGGAGGGATTTCTAGGGTTAAGCCTAGGATTTCTTTGTAACTTTCATTTTTTCTACCAATACTATTCTGATTCAATTTTTGTAAGGTTAGAATCCTTATAGAATCTTGTATGAAATTGACTCTTAGGTAGGTAAACCATTATGGATTAAATTCATAACCTCTTAGCTCTCCGAGACCCTCTTTACCTAATATGCCAATCCGTGATGGTTGAAATTGCACATTAGAAAAGGTAAAGACAAGTTCTAAGGAGAAAGACATACTGAATTATCTCGATGGTGTCGAAAATGACGTGGGAACCATTTTGAAAAACTGGAAGTTTGGCACTTGGGCTCATCTTGAAGAATGAGGAGTCCATGTTCTTGGCTGTGATAGGATTGACATGATACGAAGTGTAATCAATGCCTCGCTCTTCCAAGGCAAGTCTCACCTTCTGGCTGTTCAAAGAGTATGGATGATGATATAACTGCATTGCTTAGTTACTAACATCAGCTCTGGTTGTGATCTCAAAAAAAAAAAAACATCAGCTCTGGTTGTGAAATATCAATAGAGGACTTGAGAACTGGCTCCTGGTTTATGGCTCGAGAAATCACGCCGGAACTACATGAAAAGATTAAGCTGAAAACCTGCAATGACCATATCAGAAGGCAATCAGCCTCAACCACGATTACTCATATTTATCATGAAGAAATCTCGATTTTCTTAACAAGAACAATGAACTAATAATAATAATAGTCACACACCAATGAAGTTCCAATCTATATACCAAAAACAAAAACCCCATATACACTGAGAAACAGGAAAAACCAGAGCCCGGTACCCAGTTTACCCTCTGCAATGTCTAAGCAAAAAGGGAAGCTGCCCATGATGACACTTCTAAGGAAAGCAAAACACAAGTTCTTCAATAAGAACATCTCTCTTTCAACTTTAATGCTGAAATGTGTTTCTTTATATCCGTGAGTGTCTGAGTCTTTATATCCGTGAGTGTCAGAGCTAGCTTATATACACCTCGATTATTTTCACAGGACAAACAGTCTAATTCTACAACATTTAGTTGTCAAGGAAATTCATTGAAAATTAATTCCTAAATGATCGCTATACGAAATTAAGACCTTAACTACTAGGCAAACCTATGATGGTTATGATAGGTTTGGATTTTAGTAGAAATAGGAATAATATAAAGGTATGTTAGCAATTATTTGGGGAGTAAGTTAGGATATTTTATTATAAATAGAGAGGGTTAGAATAGGGTTTAGACATCCAATTATTGAGTGATTATCTTGTAGGGCTCATAGAGAGTATTCTCTTAAGAGGAGAGGTTCCAAGACCTATCAAATCTTGGTTTATCTTGTATTCTTTTACCTTTTTATATAATCTAGATCATGGATCATATCAATTGGTATCAGAGTCATTTCGATTCTTGAGATGGATCAAGAAGATGTTCGTTTATTTCAAGACATGTGACAAAGTTTTTACAATGGCATAAAAAGTTGTTTTAGAGAGTTAAGGAAGGAGAATGCAAAAGAGCGGGAACGAAGAAGATTAGAAAGAGAGGAGCAGTTTAAGGCAAGGGAACAATGGTACTATGGAAGCTAGGATTCGAAGAAGAAGGGAGGTTATGGAAGAAACAGTGACGGTTAGGGTTTTGACACCGTCACAACCACTGCCACCGTCGTCGCCTCTGCTGCCACCACCGTCGCCACCTCTACCACCACCATTGTCACTCCCACCTCCAACCCCTCGGCCACCACCATCACTGCCACCACCACCATCGTCGTCGCCACCACCGACGCACCACCATCACTGCTACCGCTGTCGCCGCCACCACCTCCACCAACCCCACTGGTGTCGCTGCCACTGTCGCCTCCGCAACCGCCACCACAAAAAAAAAAAAAAAAAAAAAACAACTCATAATTTTATCTTAGTTATTTGTTTACCAACACCTTGAGGACAAGGTGTATTTCTTTAAGGGCCGATAGTGATAGGGTTGTGTTTTAGTAGAAATAGGAATAATATAAGGGATGTTAGCAATTACTTGGGAGTAAGTTAGGGTATTTTATTATAAATAGAGAGGATTAGGGTAGGGTTTAGGCATCCAATTATTGAGTGATTATCTTGTAGAGCTCATAGAGAGTATTCTCTTGAGAGGGGAGATTCCAAGACCTATCAACTTCGTTTATCTTGTATTCTTTTACATTTTTATATAATCTAGATCATATCAGGTTATAATGTTGTAACACCCCTGTTCAACAAGAATTTCTTCAAGCGTATCACCACCTGTTACAACATTTCATTTTAAGAAAAATTACATAACTAAAGATCGTCATGATAATAACAGGTACAGATTACACCTATTTCCAAGTCCTTTAAAAAAAACAGGAGTATAATCAACCTGACCATAAATCCATTAACTAGAATTACAATCACATTTAAGCTAGTACATCAGTTCTTAAACAAACGTAAGCTTGTCTATCTACATATAGAGTCGAACAGTCTACCAGCATCGTTAGAGCTCACCAATGTGCAAGTGCAGTCAACACAAATTAACCACCAAGCAAACAGTACAAATAAACTAGAGACGTTAATCCTCTCGATTCCTTCGCCACCACTTCACACAGAACACAAAGTAACCTCCATCTCATAGCTAAAACACAATTCTGTGGTTGGTAAAAACCCCACCTTTCAAATTTAAACCATTATGGAAATTCCTACTTCTTAAATCTAACCACACCAATAGTTACTTCACCAACCAATTTCCAATCCAATCTCCTAGCCCTCCCTTACTGTTTGAACATTCAACATTAACTATCCTTCCCACCTGCAACCAAATTTATACTAGAATTTTGATAGAATCTACCGCACTATTTTATTAAACTACGATAATTCTCTTGAGAGGATCTCTCAAAGAGCCAAAGTACAAAGACGATAATTCAAATGGATGATTGACAATGACCTAACAACTCCTATTTATAGCCCTAAACCCTAATTTGACCTAATTAATAAAAGACTAATAATAGGCCCAAGCCCAATACATTTAAAATAGCAATTAACTAATAATTAATAAATACTAATATTCCTAAAATGCCAAGGCCAGATCGTATCAAATTCATAATGAAATACAACATTAGAACCCCCTCCCCTCCAACACTTCCACCATTTACCTGCATGGAAAATTAAGGCTTTCATTTCCCATATCATCCTCTTGCACACCCACTAAGTTTCTTACCAAACTCATACATGTTACCCACTAAGTTTCTTACCAAACTCATACATGTTACTCAACTTGCTTCACCGTCCCAATACTTATATAAATCAAATAACAATCCAACAAAAAATTTAGATCACTTAATAGAATAAAACTATAATCAACTTCTACCCAACACACGCCACTCTTCAATCTACATGCTAAGTCGTTTCTAGATTTTAATCCCATGGGCAACACATTACATAATAATTAACATCTTTCAACTTTCATTCACTACTACAAACATATTCATATGCATTTCATTCTCACTTGCAACAACCTTATACTTACAAATCAATAACAGTTTAGGGCTTACCCTTATACACAACTCTTTCCCCAACTCAATCCTGCACTATTACAAATTTACACATGAGGTGTTTAGGGAGTGGTCCACACCTGTTGTTGAGAAGGCTTCTCGCAATGTTACTCGAGACCTAATACTTCTGTATCACCTGCACACAAGGGAATTAATAATCTTTAATTCATTTTCACACTATGATCAACAATAGTTAGACTATAAATAAGCCACACAATTACAAGTAACTACTGGGCTATCATGAGTCCGAACATTGATCTAGATACACACCAACTCCGTCTTACTACCTAGTTCAGACTCCCCCAATCCCGAATCAGAAGGCTCACCCTCCTCATGACTCTAACCATCATTTACATCTCAATTCTTCCTCGCGTCAACTCTCCATTCAGAACGAACACTCGATCTCAACAGCCCCTAAGTACAACAACATAACAAATTGAATTTTCCTTCCTAGAGAAAAGAACAAGAAATTACACACCAACCTCTCGAACCGCTGCGCACTTCAATCATAGCAACCCAATGCACAAAACTCATCTATATTGTTGAACTATAACAATTCGACCCTTTGCTAAAACCTAGAGCTCGATCACGTGTGCCCCTTCGCCTCTACTTTCTTCCTCGCTCCAATTCTCTCTCGATATCGCTTGAATTGCGATCACCTTCCCCTGGTCAATCTAAACCAACATCGTTCTCAGCCTCTCACTTTTAAACTCCACCTCACTCTTTTTTTTCTTGCCCTAGGTGGCCTTCTCACGTCTTCCCTTCACTTTCTTTTCTTTTTTTTATTTTATTTACATGACATAAAATTAGAGACGGCTATATATATATATATATATATATATATATATATTTAAAGGTCTCACAATCCTCTCCTCCTAAAAGGGTCTTTCGTCCTCGAAAGCTTCAAACTTAAAAAATACAACTCGGTTAGGACTGTCTCATATCCTCCTCAATCCCCCATGTCACCATTGTAGAAATTTCTTATTCAAACCCAGCTCCTATCTAAATTTAAATATGAACTCTAATTACCGAAAAACTTAGTGAACACACACCGCCTTGTCACATATCGGCACACTTGCGTCCGTAGTTCCAATACTATCAACCTCTCCAATCTTGATGATCTTCTATCCTGGACTTTCGTTTTTAATATTAACTATCACTTACATGTACATTACACCAACATGGTATAATAACCTATATGTAGCTTCGTACTTGCATCAACCACATCTTATGGTAATGGTTAATGACCCTCTTCTTCAATTTTGTTCACTCTTGTATACACTTACTCGCTATAGTTTCTCTTGTCTTGTTCATCCTAGACACTCTTGTGCACTTTGCTCCCTTTCGTTAATTATTATTCACTCTTGTGTAACCATTGTATCACCTCGAACTCAACAGGAAACCTTTTTTTTTATACACTGTTTCTCACCTGAGCTCATAACAGATCACACACACCCTTAATACTGTCAGAGTTTAAATGTATAATTGTGTATAATCTACTGTGTAATAGATCTAGGCCCGCTAGGCCCATTGTAACTCTTATATAAAGAGGTTGCCTCTTAATAATAAAATACAGACTGTTTAGTCACATTGATAATATGGTATCAGAGCCATCAGGGCAGAAATAGGGTTAGGAAAAAAGGGAGAAAAATCCCAGCCGCCGCCCGCCGGAGTTAAGAGTCACCGCATGTACCATCTGAAAGCCCGACCGCCGACCTGTCCAGTCGTTTGAGTCGCGACTCCGTCCGAGCAACGACGGAGCCGCACGCGCCGCCGCAAGTCACCACCAACCGCCAGCATCCGTCGCGCGTGGAGGAGCGTGGCAGCTCCGACTGGGTCGGGTCATCTCGGGTTTTGTGCGCGCCGACGTGTTCTACACGTGTGCGAGGTTGGTTTCGCATTTTACGCACTGGGGTGCCTTGGTTTTTCCATTTTTCGTTACTGTGGGTGCTGTTTTTTCGATTTCCAGATTCTATTTTGTTTAAATTTTTGAAATAACCGAGTTATCTGATGTCTGTCGACACTAATCGAGGTAATATGAGTGATACCAAGCATACCAGTGTGATTTCTCATTTGATGGAAATCACAAAACGGAAACTGAACGGGACAAATTATCTCGACTGGCATAAAACGATTCGAAACCACCTGCTGAGTAATGAGCTAGAAGGACACATGGATAGTGATCCGCCTAAAGACGAAGTTGAAAAAAAGAGGTGGGATCGCGTTGATGCGCGCTTGTATAATCAGATTACTAACTCAATGAATGATGAGATTGTCGATCTGATTAGTCATTGCACTACGGTGAAAGAACTCATGACATATGTGGAATTCCTGTACTCGGGGAAGGAGCAGGTAACAAGGACGTATGATGTTTGCTCGTCCTATTTTCACACTAACCAGAATGGTGAACCGTTGTTGACCTATTACACAAGGCACAAGCGTAATAGTGCTGAGTTAAATTCTCTCATGCCGTTTAGTGCAGATATTGCAATCCAGCAGACCCAGAGGGAAAAGATGGGAGTTATCAGTTTCTTGCGTGGGCTGGGTTCGAAATATGAGAATGTATCTCAAATCCTGTCAGGAACTGAACTACCGTCTTTGGATGATGTGTTTCACCGCCTGCAACGAACAGAAGTGAATTTAATTGAACAGTCGAATAGTGCCTTGTTGGAAGGAGTGTGGTTCGTGATGGGAGGAACGTGAGTTTTTCTGCATCAAAGTCTGGGAATGACCGACGTCAGGATATTCCTAATGACAACCGACATCTGGATGCTCGAATGACCTGTCATTACTATCAGAAACCCGGTAAAGAGAGATTGCAGAAAGTTGCAATATGACAATCGAAAGCTTCAGAAGGCCCACCATGTGTCCAGTGAGAAAGCACCTATTGATGAGTTTGCTGCGCTCCGAGTTCCCTCTGCTTCATCACAGCCATCATCCTCAAAACTCCCGCTTTCTTTGCAAACCACAGGTGAAACAGTAACAACCATTGTCTTCTTTCGTCGTCTACAAAGTGGGTCATTGACTCTGGGGCGACTGCTCATATGACAGGTAACGAAAAGTTGCTCTCTACATCATTGTCATCTGTTCATTTTCCTACCGTTACCTTGGCTGATGGATCCTTGTCTCCAGTAAAGGGAGTTGGGTCTATTACTCTTACCCCCCTACCTTGTCATTATCTTCTGTGTTGTGTCTGCCTACGTTTTCATATAACCTGATTTCGGTTAGTCAATTGTCTCGAGACTTACATTGTTTTGTTTCCTTCTTTCCTGACTACTGCTTGTTTCAGGATCATTTGACTAAAAAGATTATTGGTAAGGGGCATGCAGCTGGGGGTCTCTATATCCTGGATCAGCAACCAGCCCAAGCTGTGGCATGTGCAGGTTCTGCGTCACTTTTTGAAGTTCATTGTCGGATGGGTCATTCTTGTTTGTCTGTTTTGAAGAAGTTATTTCCAGAATTCAGTAAAGTGTCTTCTCTCGATTGCAAGTCATGTCAGTTTGCAAAGTTTCACCGATTGAGTTCTAGTCCTAGGATTAATAAACGAGCAAATGCTCCTTTTGAATTGGTCCACTCTGATGTTTGGGGCCCGAGTCCTGTTGTGTCTAAAGCGGGATTTCGCTATTTTGTCACTTTTATTTATGACTTTTCCCGGTTTACTTGGGTCTATTTAATGAAAAATCGTGCTGAATTGTTTTCTCACTTTTGTACCTTTAATGCTGAGATTCGTAATCAATTTAATGCTTCCATCCAAATTTTACGCACTGATAATGGGGGCGAATATTTTTCGGGCACCCTTCGTTCCTATCTTAGTGAGAAGGATATTATTCATCAATCGTCGTGTGCGGACACACCATACCAGAACAGTGTGGCCGAGCGTAAGAACAGGCATTTGCTGGAAACAGCTCGTGCCCTATCGTTTCAAAGGAATGTTCCAAAACATTGTTGGGTTGACGCTGTGTCTACAGCCTGTCTTCTCATTAATCGAATGCCGTCGTCGATTTTGGGCAATAAAATTCCATTTCAAGTTTTGTATCCCTCCACGGAGATGTTCCACCTTCCCCCTAAGATTTTCGGGTGTACGTCCTTTGTTCGCGATGTTCGTCCTCAAAGGACCAAGTTGGATCCTAAGTCTTTGAAATGCATCTTCCTCAGGTATTCTCGCTTCCAAAAGGGCTATCGTTGTTTTTTCCCGAGTACGGGTCGGCATGTCGTCTCTTCTGATGTTACCTTTTTTTAGGATACTCCTTTTGATCTTGTGTCTAGTCCCCCACCTGTGGAGGATGATTTGCTGGTTTATGAGGTTGTGTCCTCGTCCGATGGTTTCGACCCCCCTCCTCCTAGTCTGTCTCTTACTCAGGTATACACCCGACGATCGCGACCCTCGACAGCCTGTCCAGTACCAGTAGATTCTTCGTCATCTGACTTGCAAGCTAGTAATGATCTAGACTTGCCCATTGCTTTTCGCAAAGGTAAACGTTCTTGCACGTATCCTATCTCCACATATATGTCATACCATCAATTATCCCCTACTTCGTTTTCATTTCTGACTTCCCTTGATTCTGTGTCTGTACCTAAAAATACTAGTGAAGCCTTGTCCCATTCAGGTTGGCACCAGGCGATGGTAGAGGAGGTGGCTGCGTTGGATGCGAATGGTACTTGGGAACTGGTAGCTCGTCCAGAAGGAAAACAGACGATTGGTTGTAAGTGGGTGTTTGCTGTCAAAATGAATTATGACGGGTCCGTTGCTCGCCTCAAAGCACGCTTGGTTGCTAAGGGGTATGCTCAGACATATGGGATTGATTACAGTGAGACCTTCTCTCCTGTTGCCAAGATGTCGTCCATTCGCCTGTTTATTTCTCTCGCAGCAATGAATGATTGGCCATTATTTCAACTGAATGTTAAGAATGCGTTTTTGCATGGTGATCTTCTTGAGGAGGTCTATATGGAGCAACCACCTGGGTTTGTTGCTCAGGGGGAGAATGTCAAAGTTTGTCGTCTTCGTAAATCTTTGTATGGCTTGAAACAAAGCCCACGAGCGTGGTTTGGTAGGTTCAGCCAAGTTCTTGCGCAGTTTGGAATGCAGAAATGCTCTTCAGATCATTTTGTCTTCTTCCGTCGGTCTGACCATGGGATTGTGTTACTTGTGGTATATGTCGACGATATTGTGATTACCGGAAGTGATAGTTTAGGGTTGGCCTCACTAAAGGTTTTCCTTCATAGTCATTTCAGTACTAAAGATCTTGGAAATTTGAAATATTTCTTGGGTATTGAGGTCCTGAGAAGTAAGAAGGGAATCTTTTTGTCCCAACGAAAGTATGTTCTCGACCTGCTGACTGAAGTAGGAAAGTTAGGTGTGAAACCGTGTAGTACACCAATGGTGCCAAACCAACAGTTCGTCAAAGAAGGTGAAGCTTTTACTGATCCGGAAAGGTACAGGAAGCTAGTTGGGAAGTTGAACTACTTGACAGTCACAAGACCAGATATTTCGTATTCTGTGAGTATCGTGAGTCACTTTATGTCGTCTCCTACAGTTGAACATTGGAGAGCTGTGGAACAGATTCTGAGTTATCTTAAGTTTGCTCCTAGAAGGGGCATCTTGTACCGAAACCATGGACATTCCAATATTGAATGTTTTTCAGATGCTGACTGGGCAGGTTCTAAAGAAGACAGGAGATCAACCTCGGGTTACTGTGTGTTTATGGGAGGTAATTCGGTTTCATGGAAAAGTAAGAAGCAAAATGTGGTGTCGCGTTCTAGTGCTGAGTCGGAATACAGAGTTATGTCCCAAGGAACGTGTGAGATAGTATGGCTAGTTCAACTGCTGAATGAAGTTGGAATCAAAACTGCAACACCTGCTAAACTATGGTGTGACAATCAAGCAGCAATCCATATTGCCTCTAATCCGGTATTCCACGAGAGAACTAAACATATTGAAGTGGATTGCCACTTTATCCGAGAGAAGATACAACAAGGGTTGGTTTCGACGAGTTATGTGAAGACTGGAGAACAGTTGGGTGATATCTTCACCAAAGCATTGAATAGAGCTCGGATAGACTATCTCTGTAACAAGCTGGGCATGATAGATATATTTGCTCCAGCTTGAGGGGGAGTGTCAGAGTTTAAATGTATAATTGTGTATAATCTACTGTGTAATAGATCTAGGCCCGTTAGGCCCGCTAGGCCCATTGTAACTCTTATATAAAGAGGTTGCCTCTTAATAATAAAATACAAATTGATAATAAATACCACCTAAAACAATTTCAAGGGTGGGATGGGATTATTAGTATATTATATGTAAGGGTAGAATAGTAATTAGCATGTAAGGGTTTTATTATAAATAGGAGCCTTAGGGTATTTGGAAGAAGGAAATATTTTGGTATTATTGTCTTGTTGTCTTGTTCAACAAGTTGGGAAAGTGTAGCCCTCTCAAAAGGCTAAGGGTATGGGATTGTAACCTTCTATCTATTATCAATATAGTATTCTTGTGTGTTTGTAGTTCTAATGTGTATATTAGTTCTCTTATGCTTGTTAAGATTATTAGGGTCTTAACAAATTGGTATTAGAGCAAGTTCATTCTGGTGTTCAAACAATAGATTATGATGAAGCCTTGTGACAGAATCTACCAACTTTTATTGAAATAAATCTCTAGATAGAGCCAAAGAGTTCAAATGACTAGAAAATAATTGAATGCCAATAAATGGCCTAACTTATCCTATTTATAGACTTATCCTATTTCCTAATCCTTAAAGGAACCCTTAATTAATAATAACCTATTTCCTAATCCTAAGAGAAACTCTAATTGATAATAAGGCCTAATAATAATAAATAGCCAACTATAATTAAAATAACAACTAATTAAATACTAATTATAATAAACTAAATCCGTCACTTCTTGCTCCGCCTCGAGTAGACCTTCAGTGAGCCCGAGATTGTATCAATACTTCCCCCCCCCTAAAGAGCCACCTTGTCCTCAAGGTGGAAATCTGAAAAATGCAACTCCAAGTCTGTGGCGAACTCCCACATAGCATCGTCCGGAGAAGAGCCCTCCCACTGGACCAAGACCTGTCGTGCGCCTCCTTCATGCAAGTTCTCACGTACTCCTAAAACCGCCTGAGGTCGAACCATTACGCACAAATCGGTCCCCACCATGGACGGTGAGGACATGACAAGCACCGAAGATCCCACTACTTTTCTCATAACAGAAACATGGAAAACCGAGTGAATCTTCACGGACGGAGGAAGCTCTAATCGATATGCCTCTGGCCCTACCCATGCTAGGACACCCTAATAAATCTAGGTGCTAGCTTTGGGTGTTTAAATTTTGCCAATGACGACTGGCAGTATGGCATGAGCTTAATATACACCAAGTCATCCACAGAAAATTGAACATCTCAGCATTTTGCGTTAGCTCGATCAGACATTGATTGTTGCGCACGTGACAAATTAGCCTTCGGGTCTCCAAAACTCGATCCCGTTCTAACATCAAGGAATCTACAGCAACCACAGGGCTAGCCCCATAATCATATCCCAGAATCAATGTGGAACTCGTCCATACACAATCTCGAAGGGTGTCATGCCCGTGGAGGAGTGAAATGACGTGTTAAAACTAAATTCGACCCATGGCAACCACTGATACCACGCCTTGGGTTGATGCATCACAAAACATAGGAGATACGATTCCAAACAACGGTTCACCACCTCCGTTTGGCCATCCATCTGGGGGTGATAAGTAGTGCTACGACAGAGCTTAGTTCCAGACGCCTTAAATATCTCTTCCCACAACAAGCTAGTAAACACTTTGTCTCAGTCAGACACAACACTCTTTGGGATCCCATGCAAGCGAACCACCTCTTTTATAAAGACCTTCCACACCGACAAGGACGAGAAAGGGTGTCGAAGCGAAATGAAATGAGCATATTTCGAGAGCCGATCAACCACCACTAAGATGGTATCATAATCTTCTGAACTTGGTAGTCCCTCCACAAAATCCATCGATATGTCTTCCCAAACCCGCTCCGGGATTGGTAACGGCTGTAATAGACCTGATGGGGATAACGATAGATGCTTAGCCTGAACACAAACTAAACACTCGGCCACAAATGCTCGTACTCGAGCCTTCATTCCTGTCTAGTACACTTCCTTGGCACTTCGTTGGTAAGTCTTGAGGACTCCAAAATGCCCCCCAATAGCTCCCTCATGGAACTCAAGTAGCAACAGTGGGATTGTTGGGGATGTCGGGGGTAGCACAAGTCAGTCCCGGTAGAGCAACACATCACCCACTATTGAATAACCAGGAGGACCCACATCTCCAGCTATCAGTGTCGCATATACAGCCGATAATTTCTCATCTTCCTTAACCTGTTGAGTGAAAACTGTTGTGTTTATCCCGGCCACGAAGCTTAATATGCTGCACTCACATTGTTGAGGCATTCGGGACAGAGCATCAGCCGCTCGATTCTCAAGTCCCTTCTTGTATTCAATACTAAAATCATAGCCCATCAGTTTAGCAATCCAACGCTGATACTCGTCGTTTACTACACGTTGTTCAAGTAAAAATTGAGACTTTTCTGGTTTGTCCGCATAATAAAATGATGACCCAATAAGTAAGTCCACGAACGTTGGACGGCGAACACAATTGCCATCAATTCCCGTTCATAGAGGTTTCACACGGTGAGTTACCGGCAATGCCTAACTAAAATATGCCAAAGGTTGCCCCTGTTGCATGAGCACAGCGCCCACACCAATTCCTGAGGCGTCAATTTCTACCACAAATGGCTGGTCGAAATTTGGCAAGCGCAAAATTGGGACAGTGTGATACGAATTTATCAATTTTATTTATCTATCAAAGTTCTAGGGCATTCAAGAGGCCTAGTCTCTCCCAATCCTCAAAGAGAATTCTCAAAAGAAGCTAAAAGTTTTCATAACCCTAAAAGCCGAGAAAATAAGCTTAAATAGTCTCAACAGAAATGACAACAATAATCAATAAAGGAATCTAGCTGGGTCCCACAAGAGGGCCACACTCAGCTTTTTACATTTTTCTGCCTTCGTGAGTACACCTTCAAGGGTGGGTGTGTATCAATACTCACCCCCTAAAGCGCCACCTTGTCCTCAAGGTGAAAGTCCGGAAACAGCTCCTTCATCACTTCGGCTGTCTCCCATGTTGCATCCTCATCGGTCTGAGGATGATACGTGGTGCTACGCCGCAATTTAGTTCCTGACAACCGAAAAAGCTCTTCCCAAAATAAACTAGTGAATATTTTGTCCCAATCAGATATTATACTTCGGGGGTATCCATGTAACCGTACCACTTCCTTAACAAAGACCCCGGCCACAGTGAGTGCTGAAAAAGGATGTTTCAAGGCGATAAAATGACTATACTTCGACAAGCGATCCACCGCCACTAAAACTGTGTCGTATCCATCTGACTTTGGCAATCCCTCCACGAAATCCATAGCGATATCGTTAGAGATGTCCACGGGGCGGGGCGGGGCCGGGGAATGGCTTCCCAGGCCCCGTCCCCGCCATAAAATTCAATCCCCGTCCCCGGAAAAATCCCCGGTTTTTTTTTCGGGGATCGGGCGATTCCCAGCGGGCACCGCGGAGATCGGGTTCCCGCGGGATTTTTTACAATTTTTTTCTTTTTTTTCATTTTTTAAATATTTTTGGATAAAAATTCAAAAATTAGATTTAAAATATATATATATCTATAAGTTTCAATTATAATGTTAATTATCAAAGAAAATATTCATATGTATAGAAAATATCATCAACAAAGATATATTTATTTGAAAATTAAAGGAGTAGAATTAAAAAATATATATAAAATAAAATAATCGGGGCAGGGATCGGGGAATCGGAGACGGGGAGTACAATCCCCGTCCCCGGCACCGTTTAGCCAACGGGGATTTTTTCTCCCCCATCCCCGGCCCCGTTCCCCGCTTAATCGGGGATTCCCCGCCCCGTTAGGGGCGGGTCCCCGCGGGGAAAATGGACATCTCTAGATATCGTCCCATATGCGCTCTGGTATTGGTAGCGCCTGGAGAAGGCCCGCAGGTGCCAAAGACAAATGTTTAGCCTGTTGACAGATTTGGCACCCCTCGATGAATTTTCGAACGGTGAACTTCATTCCTACCCAATATATCTCGCGAGCGAGTCGCTGGTACGTCTTCATTGTCCCGTGGTGCCCCCCGATAGGACTAGCGTGGAATTCCTGTAAGAGCAAGGGTATAGTTACCGAGGTGGCTGGTATCACTATCCGTCCCCGATAGCATAGCGTGGTGCCACGTAAGGAGTAGCCAGCAGGAGCGGGTTCCCCATTCTCTAATTTCCTTCGAATTTCCTTCAGAGGCACATCATTTTCCACTTGGTCCACAAACACTTTCAGATGCATCCCGTCCACAATACTCAGGGTCCCCAATTCGAGCGCCAATGGCAATCTGGACAGTGCGTCCGCTGCCGAATTTTCCGAGCCTCTTTTTATTCAATATTAAAATCATACCCCATTAGTTTTGCAATCCACTTTTGGTACTCCCCCACCACGACTCGTTGTTCCAGCAAAAACTTGAGGCTTTTCTGATCCGTGCGAACAATGAATCGACGTCCCAACAGGTAAGGTCGCCACTTTTGGATTGCAAAAACCATTGCCATCAACTCACGCTCGTAAACGACTTTGTGTCGATGGGTGATGGGTAGCGCTTTACTATAAAATGCGACGGGCCGAGCTTCTTGCATCAGAACCGCTCCCACACCGACGCCCGAGGCATCCGTCTCAACCACAAACGATTTCGTAAAATCGGGTAGCCTTAGTACCAGCACGTCTAGCATAGCATTCTTTAATCGCTGAAAAGCGTCATCGGCCGTCGAATCGCTGAAAAGCGTCTTCAACCCAAACGGCATGACTAAAAACTCATAATGACCTTCGTGGGTTCGAAACGCGGTTTTGTGTACATCGGGGCCTTGGACGCGAATCTGATGGTACCCTGACTTGAGGTCAATCTTTGAAAATATGGAGGCACCATGTAGCTCATCCAACAACTCATCAACCATGGGGATTGGGAACTTATCCGGTATTGTTACGTTATTCAAAGCTCGATAATCCACACAAAATTGCCAACTACCATCTTTCTTTTTAACTAACAACACGAGGCTCGAGAACGCACTGGTGCTTGGCCGAATTACACCCGACATCAACATCTCGTCAACTAGCTTTTCGATTTCATTCTTCTGAAACTGCGGGTATCTGTAGGGCCTTACGTTAACAGGATCAGTTCCTGGGTGGAGGTCGATGGAATGGTCATGTGCCCGGCTCGGGGGTAAGCCCTCATGTGCTCGAAACACCTCTGGAAAATGATGTAATACTTCAATTATGGCTGGTGGAGTATTGGAGCTCGAGCTGAGCACGATGTCGTCTGGCAAGTCTGATGTGGCTACTTCAAATCGGTTCAGTTCGATCAATAATCCTTGATCCTCAGGGGTCCACGCTCTCATCATGGACTTGAGCGATATTTGTGACCGGACCAAGCTGGGGTCTCCCGTCAGCTTAACCATCCATCCTCCTACCTGAAATTCCATGGTAAGTGCCCGATAATCAAACTGAATTTTTTCGAGTGTCTCGAGCCACGCGACTCCGAGTATCACATCTGCGCTTCCTAGGGGTAGTGGAAAAAAATCGTGAACGATAGTTAATTCACAAAGAGATAGCGTTACCTCCTTACATAGTCCGACTGCCCGCACAGAGTCCTCGGTGCCAAAAACCACGCCACATCCAGTTGCCGGTGCTATTACCATGCCCAACTTCTGAACTACTACTTCGGATATGAAATTATGTAAGGCCCCACTATCGATCAATACTACCACCTCGACGCTCCCTATGCTCCCTCGGATTTTCATAGTCTTTGGAGAATCAAACCCCACCATGGACTGCAAGGATAATATTGCGAGATTAGGATTGGCCTCTTCCAACTGTTCATCTTCTATTGCCACAGTATTCTTGGCCTCGCTACTATCGATTGGGGAAAGTTCGGGGCTACTCTCATTGTCTGGTACGATGACCACTTCAATTTCCTGGAATTCTTTTTTCTTGCAACGGTGACCTGGGTAGAACTTTTCGTCACAACGGAAGCAAACTCCCCTCTCCTTCTTAAGATGAATTTCAGAGTTGGTTAATTGTTTATTGGGTATTTTCGACACGGTGGAAGCAGCAGTAAATGTCGTTGATGCCATTGTACCAGAGCTTACGGTTTGGCCACTAGCCGTTGCGCTCTGTGCGGCCCGATTCGGACTAAACACAAACGATCGCGACCCACTGTTACTTGTGCCGCCTACACTTGGGCATGCTGAATTCGTTTGGGCTCGTATACTCCCCTTTTTCCTTTGTTGAACAATAGCATCATCCTCAATCAATTGAGCCATCATCATCTTGGCCTTCAAACCCACTGGTTTAAGCTTTCTCAACTCACTTTGGATCTCCTCCTTTAGTCCACTTTCGAACTTCCCTTCCAATGCCTCATCGCTCATATCTTTCATTCCCTTTGCATAACGTTCGAATTGTCGCCTATAGACTTTCACGGTTGTGTCCTGTTGTAAACTCATGAGGCGGGCATATTTGTTACCTTGTGCCGTCGGTTGAAATCGTTCCAATAGTAGTAATCGGAAGTCGTCCCAATTCGCAATGGGAGTTCTATCCTCTTCATATTGATGTCAATCCAGGGCTTCCCCTTCCAAGCACATAACCACCGCTTCGAGCTTATCCCGTTTCGTTAGTCTATTCACGAAGAAGTACCGTTCTACCCGATGAAGCCAGCCAATCGGGTCTTCCCCGTCTTCCCCCTTAAATATCGGAACCTCCAACTTCCTCAACCTCATGTCGAACAGGGGTACATCTCGGGTTGCCGCAGTCGATATTGTGTTTTCCGTCGCTTCTGACTTTGGCTCTATTCGTCCATCTTGTTTTTTAACCGAGTCTTCCTCCACCTTCTGCCTCCCCTTCTGACTAGACTCACCTTCCAGCGCCCATTTACCCCGATCGACCACTGTCGTGGTTGTTGTCTCTGTTCTTTCTGGCATCGACGCATCCTGGTAAGCTCTCTCCTCAGCGAACATCGCTTTGATCTCTTCTCTCATAATCGCGAACTGGAATTTCTGCTTATCGTCAGCTTCGGAAAACTGAGCTTGGATTCCCGCTTCAAGGGCTCCTTGTTTTTGCGACAACCCCAGCCAATCCTTCTTCCAGCACTGAAATTCTTCCTTCCATTTTACCCACCATGAGCCAAGAAAGTGCTCTGATACCAAAATTGATACGAATTTATCAATTTTATTTATGTATCAAAGTTCTAGGGCATTCAAAAGGTCTAGTCTCTCCCAATCCTCAAAGAGAATTCCCAAAAGAAGCTAAAAGTTTTCATAACCCTAAAAGCCGAGAAAATAAGCATAAATAGTCTCAACAGAAATGACAACAATAATCAATAAAGGAATCTAGCTGGGTCCCACAAGAGGGCCACACTCAGCTTTTTACATTTTTCTGCCTTCGTGAGTACACCTTCAAGGGTGGGTGTGTATCACAGTGCTCATAACATGTTTCATTCTCTGGAAGCAGTCTTTCGCATTCTGTCCCCAATCAAACTTGCCTTTCTTCAACAGTTGAGTTAGTGGGAACGCCATAGACCCATAGTTAGCTACAAAGCGCCGATAGTAACCTGTCAGGCCAAGGAAACCCCGTAAGTCTTTAATAGTTCTAGGGTTGGGCCAACAAATCATCACCTCTATCTTTGCTGGGTCAGCTAACACTCACTCCGCAAATATGAAATGGCCCAAGTATTCAATGCGGTGCAACCCAAACTGACATTTCTGAGCATTGGCCACAAAATATCTCGAAGACCCGAGCCAGACTATAGATGAGGATATCATCAAAAAATATGAGTACAAACTTACGAAAGAACGGTCGCAAATCTCATTCATCCCAGATTAGAAAGTGGCAGGGGCATTCTGCAACCCGAACGGCAAGACCACAAATTCATAATGACCCTCGTGGGTCCTGAAAGTTGTTTTGTGCACGTCGACCGGCTTCACACGGATCTGGTGGTAACCCGCCTTCAAATCAATTTTAGAGAACACCGTCGCTCCGTGCAATTCATCTAGGAGTTCATCCACAAGCAGTATGGGGAACTTGTCCGAGAGTGTGGCTTGATTTAAAACCCGATAGTCAACACAAAAGCGACAGCTTCCATCCTTTTTCTTTACTAACAACATAGGGCTTGAAAAAGAACTCGTGCTAGGGCGAATAACCCAGGCCAACAACATTTTTTGTACCAATCATCTCTCAATCTCGTTCTTTTGGTACTGAGGGTAACGATACGATCGTACATTTACTAAATCATTACCCGTCTTCAACTCAATCGAGTGGTCACAATTCCTTTGAGGAGGCAATTCTATCAAGGGTTCAAAAACGGCTGAATTAGATTCAATTAAAAAATGTAATTCAAGAGGTACCTGAGTTAGATCCGGGATAACATCCGTCTGGACCATGTTGGTCATTGTCGCGTCGATCATGTTTAATTCTACTAAAAGCCCTTGGTCCTCTGGTCGTAGCGACTTCATCATGGACTTCAGGGAAACCTGCACCTTAACCAGACTTGGATCTCCTTGCAGCTCAGCTTGCCAAGAACCCAACACAAATTTCATCTGTAACGACCGAAAATTCAACTCAATTTTCCCTAAAGTCTCTAGCCAAGCCACCCCCAAAATCACATCTGCACTCCCTAACGGTAAAGGCAGGAAATCGTTAACAATTTTCAGGTCAGCTAAATGCAGTTCCACATTCTTACAAATCCCAGCTGTTCTTACTGAATCGCCAGTCCCCAACATAATGCCATAATCATTGGAAGGTTGCACTGGTAGATTCAACTTAGACACAATCACATCCGATATGAAATTATGTGTGGCGCGCAGTCAATTAGTACGACTACCCCCAATCCTTGAATCTGTCCTGTGACTTTTAATGTCTTTGGTGAGCTCAACCCGGCCATCGAATTAAATGATAGTGTTGCCATCCCGCGTACTGTTGGCGTCATCAATATTCTCGTTGGTGTGTGTATTGTCGTTTTCATAGGTGTCCCCAAGATCATTCACATCTCGTATTACTAGTATCTCTAGAGCATGTAGTTCTTTCTTTTTGCACCTATGACCCAGAACAAATTTTTCATCACAACGAAAACACAATCCCTTATCTTTTCGAACACGGATTTTACTATTCGTCAGATGTTTGTATGGAGTTGTGGTAGCTGTACTTGTAGTAGTCGACCTATTTGGAGTAAAGGCTATCATTCTCAGATTTGAACTCCTTGTTCCCTTCGTACTTGCGAACCCGGTTCCAGTACTAGTTTTTACCCCGAATGATGTACTACCTCCTTTCGCTTGACCTCAAACAGCAAGGTCATCTTCAATTGCTTGTGCCATCCATTTCTTATCCTAAATCCCGACTGGTCGTAGTTTTCTCATCTCGCTTCGGATTTCTTCCTTCAAATTGTTAGAGTCTAAATGTGTGATTGTATATAATGTACTGTGTAATAGATCTAGGCCCGCTAGGCCCATTGTAACTCTTATATAAAGAGGTTGCCTCTCAATAATAAGAAATACTGTTTTGGATCATATTGTTTTACATGGTATCGAGAGCAAAGACGATTAGGTTGAGAATTTTTAGGTTTTTTCGGGTTGACTGCCGCCACGCCGTTGGCCGCCGCCACCGCCACCGGAAATCGCGGCCCGACCACCGATCTACACGATCGTGGAAGTCGCGACTTCGTTCGGTCCAAAACGGCCGCCGCGCGCGCCGCGGGAACCCTCCCGCCACCGAAAATCGCCACGCTGCCGTCGCCGGGCCGTCGGCGGTCCGATCGAGAATTTTTTCGGTGGGTTTTGCTCGCCCCGTGGAGTAGTTTAAGTCTGTCCGTGTTTCAACTCGATCCAACGGTGGGATTGCTCGGAAACCTCTCGGGTTTGTTTTGCTTTCTTGCTTTAAGGAGCCGCTTTTTTAAAAAAATTCACCGCTTGAAGGGTGTTTTGAGATCGCTTTTTAGGATTGTTTCCAGATTTTATTTCGTTTGATTTGTGAAATAATTGAGTTATCTCGCTGTCCGTTGACACTAATCGGGAAATATGAGTGATACCAAGCATACAAGTGTGATTTCTCATATGATGGAGATCACAAAACGCAAACTGAATGGGACAAATTATCTCGATTGGCATCGAACGATTCGAAACCACCTGCTGAGTAATGAGCTAGAAGGACACATGGATAGCGATCCGCCTAAAGACGAAGTTGAAAGAAGGAAGTGGGATCATCAACAAACGTGACAAAATAGCGAAATCCCGTTTTAGACATAACAGGACTCGGACCCCAAACATCAGAGTGGACCAATTCAAAAGGAGCAGTTGCTCGTTTATTAACCCTAGGACTAGAACTCAATCGGTGAAACTTTGCAAATCGACATGACTCGCAATCGAGGGAAGACACTCATCATCTTGAATTCGGAAATAACTTCTTCAAAATAGACAAACAAGGATGACCCATCCGACAATGGACTTCAAAAAGAGACGCAGAACCCGCACATGCCACAGCCTGGACTGGATGCTGATCCAGGATATAGAGACCCCCAGCTGCATGCCCCCTACCAATAATCTTCTTCGTCAAATGATCCTGAAACAAGCAGTAGTCAGGAAAGAAGGAAACAAAGCAATGTAAGTCACGAGCCAATTGACTAACCGAAATCAGGTTATATGAAAACGTAGGCAGACACAACACGGAAGATAGCGACAAGGTAGGGGTTAAAGTAATAGACCCAGCTCCCTTTACGGAGACAAGGATCCATCACCTAAGGTAACCGTAGGAAAAGAAAGCAGATGACAATGATGTAGAGAACAAGCGTTTGTTACTGTCATATGAGCAATGCCTCAGTCAATGACCCACTTTGTGGACGACGAAAAGAAGACAATGGTTGTTACTGTTTCACCCGGGGTTGCAAGCAGCGGAAGTCTTGAGGATGATAGCTGTGATGGAGCTGTGGGAACTCGGAGCGCAACACACTCGTCAACAGGTACTTTCTCACTTTGGACACAAGGTGGGCCTTCAAGCCTCCGATTGTCATATTGCAACTTTCTGCAATCTCTCTTTAAATGACCGGGTTTACGCGGTAATGGCGGAGTCATTCGAGTATCCGGACGTCGGTTGTCACTAGGAAGATCTCCGACGTCGGTCATTCCCGTGTTTCGATGCGTAAAAACTAACGCTCCTCCCACCACGAACCACACTCCTCCCAAGCAAGGCGCTATTCGATTGTTCAATTAAATGAACTTACATTGCGTTGCTGCAAAGAAAACACATCATCCAAAGACGGTAGTTCAGTTCCTGACAGTTGAACATTGGAGAGCTGTGGAACAGATCCTGAGTTATCTTAAGTTTGCTCCTGGGAGGGGCGTCTTGTACCGAAACCACGGACATTCCGATATTGAATGTTTTTCGAGATCTTGATCAAGCGGAGTTCTAAAGAAGACAGAAGATCAACCTCGAGATACTGTGTGTATAGGAGGTAATTGGGTTTCATGGAAGAGTAAGAAGCAAAATGTGGTGTCGCGTTCTAGTGCTGAGTCGGAATACAGAGCTATGTCCCAAGGAACGTGTGAGATAGTATGGCCGTTTCAATCTTCTTTGAATGAAGTTGGAATCAAAACTGCAACACCCGCTAAACTATGGTGTGACAATCAAGCGAAAGAATTCATATTGCCTCTAATCCAGTATTCCACGAGAGAACTAAACATATTGAAATAGATTGCCACTTTATCCGAGAGAAGATACAACAAGGGTTGGTTTCGACGAGTTATGTGAAGATCGAGAACAGTTTGGGTGATATCTTCACCAAAGCATTGAATGGAGCTCGGATAGACTATCTTTGTAACAAGTTTGGGCATGATAGATATATTTGCTCCACTTTGAGGGGAGTGTTAGAGTCTAAATGTGTGATTGTATATAATGTACTGTGTAATAGATCTAGGCCTGTTAGGCCCGCTAGGCCCATTGTAACTCTTATATAAAGAGGTTGCCTCTCAATAATAAGAAATACTGTTTTGGATCATATTGTTTTACACAAACCACTCTCTCATTTCCCTTCTAAAGCGCTTTCACTGATGTCGCGCATACCTTTTGCATATATCTCGAACTGTCGTCTATACTCTTTAACAGTCCCAACCTGTTGCAAACTCATAAGATTGGCATATTTGTTCTCATGGTTAGTCAGTTGGAAACGGTGCAGTAATAATTCTCGAAAATCTTCCCAAGACGCAATCGGTGCTCGATCCTCTTCGTATCGTAGCCATTCTAAAGCCTCCCCTTCTACCCTTCCATACACAATGTCGCGGCCTCAACCCGTTCTTGGCCTACTAGTCGGTTTACCCAAAAATAGTGTTCTACTCAGCACAACCAACCGTCTGGATCCTCATCAGAAAGCCCTCTGAAAATCGACATCTCTAGTTTCCGGAGTCTCCTTTCGAACCCCGGTCCTTCTCTATTTCCTGTTCTCGGTCCCCCTTGCACATAACGATCCTCTCCATCTCCCCATTCTTCATAATCCCTGTCTTGGTTGTTGTCGCCCGTTTCTCGACCTTGATCGTTCCAACCGTCGCGCGCTGTCGACCTGTCTTTGTCATTGCGCACTCTCCTTTTGTTATCCCATTCACGACCCCGATCGTTCCAACCTTCATGCGCTAACGGTCGTTGGTACACATCGCGCACCCTCCCTTCGTCCGGTAAATTCTCACTCCTCCAGTTCATTCTTCGATTATCCTTGAAACCACCCCACTGTGACTAAAAATCCCTACTTGGTCCTTGATCACGTGGTCGGTTCACCCTCTCAGGCCGATTTGACCCAGCCTCCGTGAACCGGGTTGGACCGTAACCCTCAGGCCTTGCCGACCACACCCGTCCCCACCGCCCGTCCCCGTCGCAGTCCCCCACACCCAAGCACAGCACGCCCGAGCCCCACGACCGCCTGTCCCGATCGCTCCGCCCCAACCTGCCATTGACCTCGGTCGACCTCGTCCGCCCCCGCCCGTATCGTCGTCGCTCTCCACGTGCGCGTGCGCCAGGTCGCGCGATTGGTTTGTGCCGATTTCGCTCGATTGTAGCCCTTCTAATTCGTGGGTTTCGTCGATCTCACCTATTCCCCCCTTCTCCTTGTTCGTCGCGTGCGATTCCTTTGTTGTCGTGCTCGTTTCTTGCGACAACCAAGATCTTATTTCATCTTTTAGCGAATCAAACTTCGAATCGAAGTCCGAACGAATTATTTTAATAATTCTCTCCTCCGCAGCCCCCAATTTAACTTCAAGCTCTTGTTGCTTCTTTTGAATTTCGGCATTGACGCCCTCCAAATCATCCATTCTTGATTCCATCCTAGTAGCAACCATTCCCGGATCGGTGAAGGCTCTGATACCAAAATTGATAGAATCTACAACTTTTATTAAAATAAATCTCCCTTAGAGCCAAAGAGTTCAAATGACTACAAAATAATTGAATACCAATAAATGGCCTAACTTATCCTATTTATAGACTTATCTTATTTCCTAATCCTTAAAGGAACCCTTAATTAATAATAATAACCTATTTCCTAATCCTAAGAGAAACCCTAATTGATAATAAGGCCTATAATAATAAATAGCCAACTATAATTAAAATAACAACTAATTAAATACTAATTATAATAAACTGAATCCGTCACTTCTTGCTCCCCCTCGAGTAGACCTTCAGTGGGCCCGGGATTGTATCACCTTGTTAGAGCTACAAGAATCTGTGGCCAAACAAAGTGAAAAATGGAAAGAAATGCAACAAGCTTTAATGGCAATACATGAAAGATTTAAGGCGTTTGAAAAAAAGTTGGAGATTCGTAGCCAACTGAAGTAAAAAAGGGAGTTGAACAAAGAAAAAGGAGAAGGCAGACCAAAACCAGCAACAAATCTGTCCAAAAGGTGGGTAAGCAAGTCCAAAAGGTGGCAGTCCAAAGAGAAGAAGAAAACAAGGGAGACTATGGTGGGTGATTTCATGGGTGATTGAAAGTGGAGTTGAGGAGAAATGGTGGTCAGAGATGAAGCAAAACCGTAGACATTGTTTGTGGTTGGAGAAGAAGAGGCATAGATTAGTAATGGAGAAGATAATTTTGAGAAGAAGTAAGAAGAAATGTTTGAGAAAAAGATGGAAATTTTGGAAAAAAAAAAGAGAGAAAAGAAAAATGGGAAGAAGAATATTGGAGAAGAAGATGAATAGTTTGCAAGTGGTGAGAATGTAAAAAAAAAAAAAAAATGGAAGAGGCTTTTCGTAAAAGGAGGGAAAAGTGTTGCCAATGTGTGTGCATTAATGGTAGGTGTGACTTTTTGAAAGAAATGGTGATTTGACATTTTGATGATGGAACAAGATAGTTATCTTGTTGAAGGATGGGTTTTTGGGAAGGATGAGGGATTTAAAAAGAGAGGTGTTATTTTTATTTTATTTTTTTTATATAAGTTGTAAAAAATGTGCATTTTAATTTTTGTTGTGCAATGGGTATTTTTTGTAATGTGTTGTATAACCCACACTTTGAGGACAAGTTGTATTTTAGGATGGGGGATATGATAGAGTACAAAGGGTGGAATGGGATTATTAGTATATTATATGTAGGGGTAAAATAATAATTAGCATGCAAGGGTTTTATTATAAATAGAAGCCTTCGGGTATTTGGAAAGAAGGAAATATTTTGGTATTATTGTCTTGTTGTCTTGTTCAACAAGTTGAGAGAGTGTAGCCCTCTCTCGAAAGGCCATTAGGAGAGACTTAACCCTCTCGAAAGGCTAAGGGTATGGTATTGATAATAACAAGTACACATTATTAATTGCTCAACAAGAATTTCATCAAGCGTATAACCACCGGTTACAACATTTCATTTAAAGAAAAATTACATAACTAAAGATCGTCATGATAATAACAAGTACACATTACACATATTTACAAGTCCTTTAAAAAAATAGGAGTATCATCAACCTGACTATAAATCCCTTAACTAGAATTACAATCACATTTAAGCTAGGACATCAGTTCTTAAACAAACGTAAGCTTGTCTATCTACATATAGAGTCCAACAGTCTACCAACATCGTTGGAGCTCACCAATGCGCAACTGCAATCAACACAAATTAACCACCAAGAAAATAGTACAAATAAACTAGAGACGTTAACCCTCTCGATTCCTTCGCCACCACACTCGCCTAGCTTCCGCATTTCTCCCAAATATTTAACTATAAATCTAGATAAATTAACCACTCCACACAGTACAGAACACAAAGTAACCTCCATCTCATAGCTAAAATAGAATTTTTTGCTTGGTAAAAACCCCACCTTTCAAATTCAAACCATTATGGAAATTCCTACTTCTTAAATCTAACCACGCCAATTCAAAGATGAGAAAAACAAAACTCGATGGCACCACTTCATCTTTGCATTCTGCTGGAAAATTAGGTATTTGCGGAATGAATCCATTTTTGTAGACAATCATCAGCAAATTGAGAATATCTTCGACTCAATTACCTATCTAGCCATGAATTGGGCCCATTTATCATCTCCTTTCAAAGATTACAGTTTATCTACTTTACTATTTCATTGGAAAGGATTTTTGTAATTCTCTTTTTTTTGTAACTTTTCATTTTATCAATGAAAGTTTTTTATGTTTCCTATAAATAAATAAATTAAAAAAGAAAAAAAAAATCGAACCACACCAATAGTTACTTCACCAACCAATTTCCCATCCAATCTGCTAGCCCTCCCTCACTGTTTGAACATTCAACATCAACTATCCTTCCCACCTGCAACCAAATTTATACTAGAATTTATAATGAAATTCAACATTAGAACCCCCTCCCCTCCAACACTTCCACCATTTACCTACATGTAAAATTAAGGCTTTCATTTCCCATATCATCCTCTTGCACACCCACTAAGTTTCTTACCAAACTCATACATGTTACTCAACTTGCTTCACCGTCCCAATACTTATATAAATCAAATAACAGTCCAACAAACAATTTAGATCACTTACTACAATAAAACTATAATCAACTTCTACCCAACACACTCCACTCTTCAATCTACATGCTAAGTCGTTTCTAGATTTTAATCCCATGGGCAACACATTACATATAATTAACATCTTTCAACTTTCATTCACTACTACAAACATATTCATACGCATTTCATTCTCACTTGCAACAACCTTATACATCAATAACATTTTAGAGCTTACCCTTATACACAACTCTTTCCCCAACTCAATCTTGCACCATTACGAATATACACATGAGGTGTTTAGGGAGTGGTCCTCACCTGTTGTTGAGAAGGCTTCTCGCAGTGTTGCTCGAGACCTAATACTTCTGTATCACCAGAACACAAGGGAATTAATAATCTTTAAATCCATTTTCACACTATGATCAACAATAGTTAGACTATAAATAAGCCACACAATTACAAGTAACTACTAGGCTATCATGAGTCCGAACATTGATCTGTGTAATCGAGCTTGTGACTAAAGAGTCGCTTTTTTATTCAATGAAAGGCAATGCCTTTATATAGGAATTACAATGGGCCCGACAGGCCTTATGGGCCTAGATCTATTAAAGCAATAAACTATACAAATATACATCTTGTTATCAATATGATTCAAAACAGTGTATTCTATTATTGAGAGGCAACCTCTTTATATAAGCGTTACAATGGGCATAGCGGGCCTAACGGGCCTAGATCTATTACACAAAGATTACACGAAGACATTATACACAATCACACATTTAGACTCTAACACTCCCCTCAAGTTTGGAGCAAATATATCTATCATGCCCACTTTTACAAAGATAGTCTATCCGAGCTCCATTCAATGCTTTGGTGAAGATATCACCCAACCTGTTCTCCGATCTTCACATAACTCGTCGAAACCAACCCTTGTTGTATCTTCTCTCGGGTAAAGTGGCGGTCTATTTCAATATGTTTAGTTCTCTCGTGGAATACCTGGATTAGAGGCAATATGAATTGTTGCTTGATTGTCACACCATAGTTTAGCAGTGTTGCGCTTTGATTCCAACTTCATTCAAGATTGAACCAACCATACTATCTCACACGTTCCTTGGGACATAGCTCAGTATTCGACTCAAAGACTAGAACGCGACACCACATTTTGCTTCTTACTCTTCCATGAAACCAAATTACCTCCCATAAACACACAAGATCCCGAGGTTGATCTCTGTCTTCTTTAGAACTCCGCCATCGATCAAGATCTCAAAAACATTCAATATTGGAATGTCCATGGTTTCAGTACAAGACGCCCCTCCCGAGAGCAAACTTAAGATAACTCAGGATCTGCTCCACGCTCTCCAATGTTCAAGCGTAGGAGATGACATAAAGCGACTCACGATACTCACGAATCACGAAATATCCGCCTCGTGGATCACAAGTAGTTCACTTCCCAACTAGCTTCTGTACCTTTGGATCGAGAAAAAGCTTCACCGCTCCTTGACGAATCGTTGGTTTGGCACCATCGTGGTACTACACGGTTTCACACCTAACTTTCCTACTTGATCGATGAGGTCGAGAACATACTTTCATTGGGACAAAAGATCCTTTCTTACTTCTCATGACCTCAATACCCAAGAAATATTTCAAATTTCCAAGATCTTTAGTCTTTGAAATGGCTATGAAGGAAAACCTTTAGTGAGGCCATCCACTGAACTATCACTCCAGAATCACAATATATCGTCGACATATACCACAAGTAACACAATCCCATGGTCGACCGACGGAAGAAGACAGAATGATCTCAAGAGCATTTCGCATTCCAAATCTAACGCAAGAACTTGGTTGAACCTACCAAACCACGCCCGCGGGCTTTGTTTCAAGCCATCAGAGATTTACGAAGACGACACACTTTGGCATTCTCCCGAGAGCAACAAACCCGTGGTTGCTCCATATAGACCTCCTCAAGAAGATCACCATGCAAAAATGCATTCTTAATATCGAATCAAATAATGGTCAATCATTCATTGCTTTGCGAGAAATAAACAAAGAACGGACGTCATCTTGGCAACGGGAGAGAAGGTCTCACTGTAATCAATCCCATATGTCTGAGCATACCCCTCAGCAACCAAGCGTGCTTTGAGGCGAGCCACTGACCCGTCAGAATCCATGTGTCCTTCTAGCTCATTACTCAGCAGGTGGTTTCGAATCGTTCGATGCCAGTCGAGATAATTTGTCCCATTCAGTTTGCGTTTTGTGATCTCCATCATATGAGAAATCACACTTGTATGCTTGGTATCACTCATATTTCCCCGATTAGTGTCAACGAACAGCAGATAACTCAATTATTTCACAAATCAAACGAAACAGAATCTGGAAATTGGAAAAAACAGCACCAACAGTAACGAAAAATGGCACACCCGAGGCACCCTGGTGCGTAAAATGCGAAACGAACCTCACACACGTGTAGAACACGTCGGCGCGCACAAAACCCGAGAAGACCCGACCTGATCGGAGTTGCCACGCGCGACGGAAGCTGGCGGTTGGCGGAGGCTGTCGGCGGCGCGTGCGGCTCCGTCGTTGCTCGGACGGAGTCGCGACTCGAACGACTGGATAGATCGGCGACCGGGCTTTCAGATGGTACCGGCGGTGAATCCGGCGGGCGGCGGCGGCAGACGGAATTTTCTCCTCCTTTTTTTTCCAAACCCTATTTCTGCCCTGATGGCTCTGATACCATGTTATCAATATGATTCAAAACAGTGTATTCTATTATTGAGAGGCAACCTCTTTATATAAGCGTTACAATGGGCCTAGCGGGCCTAACGGGCCTAGATCTATTACACAGTATTACACAGTACATTATACACAATCACACATTTAGACTCTAACACATCTAATCTCTAACACTCCCCCTCAAGCTGGAGCAAATATATCTATCATGCCCAGCTTGTTGCAAAGGTAGTTTATTCGGACTCCATTCAATGCTTTGGTGAAGATATCACCCAACTGTTCTCCAGTCTTCACATAACTTGTCGAAATCAAACCTTGTTGTATCTTTTCTCAAATAAAATGACAATCCACTTCAATATGCTTAGTTCCCTCATGAAACACTGGATTAGAGGCAATGTGGATTGCTGCTTGATTGTCACACCATAGTCTAGCTGCTTGATTGTCACACCATAGTCTAGCAGGTATCACGGTTTTCACTCCGATTTCATTCAGCAGTTGAACCAACCATACCATCTCACACGTTACTTGAGACATAGCTCTATACTGACTCAAAGATTGGAACGAGACACCACATTCTGTTTCTTACTCTTCCACGATACTAGATTACCTCCCATAAACACACAATAACCTGAGGTTGACCTCCTATCCTCTTTAGAACACCTTGATCGTCAAGATCCAAAAACATTCGATATTGGAGTGCCCATGATTCTTGTATAAAACACCCCTTCCAGAGCAAACTTGAGATAACTTAGAATCTGCTTCCACGGCTTTCCAATGATCAATGTGGGAAACGACATAAAGCGACTCACGATACTCACGCAGAATAAGAGATATCTGGTCTCGTGGTCATCAAATAGTTTAACTTCCCAACCATCTTCATGTATCTCTCGGGATCGGTAAATGCTTCACCTTCCTTGACAAGTCGTTGATTCGGTATCATCGGGTACTACACGGCTTCACACCTAACTTCCCGTTTGACCAACAAATCAAGAACATACTTCACCGAGACAAAAAGATTCCCTTCTTGCTTCTCATGACTTCAATACCCAAGAAATATTTCAGAGTTCCGAAATCTTTAGTACTAAACTGGCTATGAAGGAAGGCCTTTAGTGAGACCATTCCTGAATCATCACTTCCGGTAATTACAATATCATCAACATATACCACAAGCAACACAATCCCGCGTACAGATCGACGAAAGAATACAGAATGATCTGAAGAACACTTCTTCATTCCAAACTTCTCAAGAGCTTGACTGAACTTACCAAACCATGCCCGTGGGCTCTGTTTCAAGCCATACAAGGATTTACGAAGACGACAGACTTTGGCATTCTCTCCCTGAGCAACAAACCCAGGTGGTTGCTCCATATAGACTTCCTCAAGGAGATCACCATGCAAAAAAGCATTTTTAACATCCAGCTGAAACAACGGCCAATCATTCGTTGCCGCTAGAGAAATGAACAGGCGAATGGACGACATCTTGGCAACGGGAGAGAAGGTCTCACTATAATCAATCCCATATGTCTGAGCATACCCCTTAGCAACCAAGCGTGCTTTGAGCCGAGCAACTGATCCATCAGAATTCATCTTGACAGCAAACACCCACTTACAACCAATCGTCTGTTTTCCTTCCGGGCGAGCTACTAGTTCCCAAGTACCATTCGCATCCAATGCGACCACCTCCTCCACCATTGCCCTGCCACCCAGAGTGGGACAAGGCTTCACTAGTAGTTTTAGGAACCGGCACGAATCAAGTGAAGTAAGAAACGAAAAGAGGGTGGGGATATCGATGATACGACACAAATGAAGAAATAGGATACGTACAAGAGCGTTTACCTTTACGAAGGGCGATGGGCAAGTCAAGATCATCACTAGGTTGCAAGTCAGATGACGAAGAAGTCACAGGTACGGGGTGTAGTCAAGAGTAATTGGACTAAAAACAGTCTATTTTATTCATCGATAGTCAATGTCTTTATATAGGGATTACAACGAGCCTAATGGGCCTAACGGGCTTCATACTAATAGTATAATAAACTATACAAATATACATTTATATTATAATACTCCCCTCAAATTTAGCGAATATATCTATCATGCCCACTTTTGACGAGATAACTTATCCGAGCGCCATTTAATGCTTTGGTGAAGATGTCACCCAACTGTTCTCCTGTCTTCACATAACCTGTCGAAACCAATCCTCGTTGTATCTTTTCACGAATAAAATGACAATCCACTTCAATATGCTTAGTTCTCTCGTGAAACACCGGGTTAGAGGCGATATGGATTGCTGCTTGATTATCACACCATAGCTTAACAGGTGTCGCGACTTTCATTCCAATTTCACAAGAAGTTGGGTCACCATACTATCTCACATGTCACCCGTGACATAGCTCTATATTCTCGATTCGGCACTCGAACGAGACACCACGCTCGCTTCTTACTTCTCAAGAAACCAGATTACCCCCATAAATACACAATGAACCCGAGGTTGACCGTCTGTCCTCTTTAGACCACCGCCAATCAAAGATCCGAGAAACACTCAATATTTGAATGACCATGGTTCTCATACAAAACCCCTTCCGAGAGCAAATTTAAGGTAGCCTAGAATTTGTTCAACAAATTGTATCAATGTTCGATGTGGAGATGACATGAATTGACTCACGATACTCACGAATAGGCAATATCCGGTCTCATAATGATCAAGTAATTTAGTTTTCCAACCATCTTCCCAGATCTCTCTGGATCGGGGAACGTTGCACCCTCCTTAACAAGTTGTTGATTTGGTACCATTGGGGTACTACATGGTTTCATTCCTAGCTTTCAGTTTGATCAACAAATCAAGAACATACTTCCTTTGTGACAGAAAATTCCCTTCTTGCTTCTCATTACTTGATGCCTAGAAAATATTTTAGAGTCCCGAGATCTTTAGTACTAAAGTGACTATGAAGGAATGCCTTTAATGAGGACATCCTGAATCATCGCTTCCAAGTAATCACGATGTCATCAACATATACCACCAAAGAACACAACCCCATGTTCAGATCGACGGAAAAATACGTAATGATCGGATGAGCACTTTTTCATCCCAAACTTCTCAAGAACTTGACTAAACTTCCCAAACCATGTACGAGAGGCTTTGTTTTAAGCCATATATCAATTTTCGGAGGCGCACGGACCTTGGCATTCTCCCCGAGCAACAAAACCGGTGGTTGCTCCATATAAACTTCTTCTTGAAGATCACCGCAGCGTAAACGCATTCTTAACATCAAGTCGATACAATGGCCAATCATTCATGGCTGCCAGAGAAACAAACAGGCGAATCGATGACATCTTCGCAACAGGAGAGAACGTCTCACTATAATCAACCCCATAAGTCTGAGCATACCCCTTCGCAACCAAGCGGGATTTGAGACGACCAACCGACCGTCGGCATTCATCTTGATCGCAAATACCCACTTACATCCTATGGTTTGTTTTCCCGCGGGACGAGCTACTAGTTCCCAAGTGTCATTCGCATCCAACACGACCACCTCCTCCACCATGGCTCGGTGCCATCCTGGATGTGACAAGGCTTCACGAGTATTCTGAGGAACTTTCATAGAATCAAGTGAAGTAAGAAACGAAAAAGAAGAGGAAGACAGCTGACGATATGACACACATGAAGAGATAGGATATGTACAAGAACGTTTACCTTTGCGAAGGGCAATGGGCAAGTCTAGATCATTCCGGCTGCGAATCGGATGACGAAGAATCCACAGTGCACGGCATGTCTCCGAGGGTCGTGGGCCGCCGGGTATAGACTGAGTAAAAGAAGGTCCCGACGGAACAGGTGGCAGTTGAGGAGGCGGGTCGGGAGAAGACACGACTTCATATATGAGCAAATCATCCTCCATAGGTGGAGAATGTTCCCCAGACCGAAACGGAGTATCCTCAAAAAAGGTGACATCAGAGGAAACGACATACCGGTTTATGCTTGGACAATAACACCGATAACCTTTCTGGACACGAGAATACCCCAAGAAAATACATTTCAGAGACTTAGGATCCAACTTAGTCCTGTGAGGACGAACATCGCGAACAAAAGACGTACACCCAAAGATCTTAGGCGGAAGTGGAAACATTTCCTTAGAATGACACAAGGCTCGGAAAGGGATCTTATTTTCAAGAATGGACGACGGCATTCGATTTATGAGAAAGCACGCAGTAGACACGGCATCAACCCAAAAATGTCGTGGAACATGCATCTGGAATGACAAAGCTCGAGCGGTTTCGGAAGATGTCTGTTTACGCTCACACCACACCATTTTGAGATGGTGTATCTCAAGACAAGAAGATTGGTGAATAATACCTTTTTCACGGAGGTAGGAACTAAGGTTACCCAAAATATTCACCCCCATTATCGCTCATGCAAAATTTAGATGGACGCATTAAATTGATTACGGACTTCAGCATTAAAGGCACAAAAATGAGAAAATAACTCAGAACGATTCTTCATTAAATAAACCCAAGTGTATCTGGAAAAATCATCAACAAAAGTAACAAAATAACGAAATCCTGTTTTAGACGTGACAGGACTCGGACCCCATACATCAGAATGAACTAACTCGAAAGGAGCATCCGCTCGTTTATTGATCCTAGGACTAGAACTCAATTTATGAAACTTAGCAAACTGACATGACTCACAATTTAAAGATGAAATTTTACTGAATTCAGGAAATAATTTCTTCAAAACAGACAAACAGGGATGACCCATCCGACAATGAATCTCAAACAAGGATGCAGAACTTGCACAAGCCACTGCTGGAACTGGCAGTTGGTCCAAGATATAGAGACTTCTACATGCCCCCTACCAATAGTCTTCTTCGTCAAATGATCCTGAAACAAGCAATAATCAGGGAAAAAAGAAACAAAGCAACGTAAGTCTCGGGATATCTGACTAACAGAAATTAAGTTATATGAGAATGTAGGGAAACACAAAACTGAAGACAATGACAAGGTGGGGGTAAGAGTGAATGATCCCGCCCCTTGGACAGGAGACAAAGATCCATCAGCCAAGGTAACACTAGGAAAATGATCAGACGACAACGGAGTAGAAAACAAATTGTTGTTACCTGTCATATGAGCAATGCGCCCCCAGTCAATGACCCACTTCGTGAGACGCACTTAAAGAAGAAGAGCGATGATTGTTACCGTGTCGCCGATGGTCACAACGAAAGTGGAATTCGGAGGACGATGGGTGATGATGAAGTAGAAAACACCCGGAGTTTAGCAAACTCATCAACATTGGCTTTCTCATTAGATACAACATTGGTTTTCTGATGCTTCTGATTATCATATTGCAGTTTCCTGCAATCCCGTTTTAAGTGACCTGGTTTCTGACAGTAATAACAGGTCACTCCCACTCGAGAATCCAGACGCCGGTTGTCACTATTAGAATCTTGGCATCGATCGAACCGTGTTTCAATACGGAGTACTCATTTTCTCCCACCACGAGAGTCACTTCTCCCAAGCAAAGCACTATTGGACTGCTCAATCAAATTCACCTTTGTTCGTTGTAGTCGATTTAAACACATCATCCAATGATGGTAGTTCGATTCGCATGCAATTTGAGACTTGGCATTCTCATATTCCGGACCCAGACCACGTAGGAAGCTGATAACTCCCATCTTTTCTCTCTGAGTCTGTTGAACCGCAATATCGGCACTGAAAGGCATAAGAGAATTTAACTCAGCACTATTCCTCTTGTGCTTCTTCCCCATTTCTCCTTCTTCTCTTCGCGATTCCTTCTTCAACCGACAGCGTCTCCCTCGGCGATTTCTCCCCTCTCTTGCTCCGATTCGACCGAGCTCGTCTTCCCCAGTTCGAAGTCGATCCATCTCCGGGCTGAAGGTAAGTTTTTTTTTTTCTTCTTTTTCTTCTTCTCTCCTTCAATCCGAATCCCCTGTTTTCGGCTTCGATTTTCCGGCCATGTTGAAGCGAGTTGCTGGGTGGTTTTTGTGCAGCTGCAGTAGGGGAGTTCGACCAACAACAATCGTTCGTCGAATCTTCTCCAATCGCCCGAATTCGCGCTCTTCCTCCTTCGCTCGAGTTCGCCAAATCGGTGCCTGTCGCAGCCTCACCCACGAAGCCACACACACACCGCGCGCGCCTCGCGCCTCTGCATCACTCGCGCGCACGACCTCGCCGTGTCCGTGTGCTGCCGCCGAGCCGAGCCGCCAAGCCAAGCTGAGCCGAGCCGAGCCGAGCCGCGCCGAGCCGAGTGAGAGCCGAGCCGAGCCTATTTATTTTATTTTATTTTATTTTATTATATTTAATTTAATTTAGAATTTTGTGTGTAATTGTGTTGTGATGGATAGGTTCTCGATAGCTAGTTCGGGTTCGTTCATGACCTAGGTTTTCGTGTAATCGTCCCCTACCAAGGTAAGGATTTCTTCACCGGAGTTGTGTGGACCTGCGATATTATATGTGATTGCTTGATTGATTTGCTTGTTTGTGTTTATTGACATGTGTAGCTAGGTATTCTATTCGAATTCCCGATTAGCATGATTTTCCCGATTTAATTCTCATGTTAATCCATGCTAGGTTGTTCCTTTCTAGCATGCTCGTATCTGTTCCTTGCTTCGTAGTATCATGCTAGGCCCGTTGTATTCTTATTGAGCACGTATTGGATTTTATGGATTTGTTTGTTGATTGCTAGGGCGAGTTTAGAGTTGCGGTAGATAGCATCATCCGGCCCGATGCATAAAGTACCTTGCATCCATGGCGGGGGACGCCGAGCCGCCATTCCGCCCCCGGACCCGTGAGGATTAGCTAACCTAAGCGGTAGGCCCCGCAATCTTGGGTGAGGATGATGACTTGGCATTTCCTCGTCCCTCGACGATCGGCACGCGTCCTCGGCGTGTTCGGCCGTAGCCCCTAATTGCCACCGTTAAGGCAAGGACGGCTTCGGGTGTAAGCCTACCACGGCCGTTCCTTGGCCCCAAAGCGGTGGTTCAGCCGACATAGTTTACGTGTCGTGTCTCACACCCTATATGTCGTGACACCGATCCAAAGATTTAGTTAGGCGTGGTGGATCGACATGGGCACTTGCCTTCAAACCCGGCAACCCCATGGTTCTGCAGCAGCACGCGGTGCATGCTTACGCCATTACAAATACCGATCGAGAGCTCCTCGGGATTGTGAGCGCTGTACCTTTCGTCGACGATGAGCAGTGAGGCCGGACTTGTTTCTCGTATAGGGCGACTTATGTATTGGATCGTGTGGTGATATTATTCCGACTAAGACCTTAAATTGGCATCCGAGGCCCAAGTGTGGGCTAAGCTATGTGCTCTATTCTGTGTTTATATTCATAGCTTGCATACGCTCATCGAGATGACCATGTATATCGTATTGTACCCCTGGTTGATTTCTTCTCGAGTAATTCGTTACTCACCCTTATTATTGTGGTTTTTCCACGAGTAACAAGTTCATGAGACATGATGGTCAAGGAGGAGCTGTGATCATGGGGCCCAGCTTTCCAACTCGATTTTTGTATTATGACTCTTTATGTTTTGTTTCCCAGATGCATGTGACAGACACGAGCCCTAGGATGTTTTGTAAATGTTTTGTGGATTCCAGCATTTTGTATATGAACAGGTTTTGAATGGTTTTTAGTAAATCTCTGATCGGAGTAAACTTTGGAAATGTATTTACCTTGGAACAGGTACTTGGAAACAGGGACAGGTTCTAGAGAAATTGTCTAGTTTTTAAAGGGGTTATTTTGAATGTTTTGTTTTTATTTGGAATCCGAAATCATGTCTGTTTAAATGTCCTTTACTTTGAATGCATGCATTGGGGTAAGGGCCCATTTAGTGCCCCATTCGGGTCGGTCCCTTACAAAACATGCAGTAGAAACAGCATCAACCCAAAAATGTTTTGGAACATTCATTTGGAAAGACAGGGCCCGAGCTGTTTCAAGCAAATGCCTATTCTTGCGTTCAGCCACACCATTTTGAGATGGAGTGTCCGCACAAGATAATTGATGAATAATACCCTTCTCCTGAAGATAGGAACCGAGAATACCCGAAAAATATTCGCCTCCATTATCAGTGCGCAAAACTTTGTGATACGATCCAGACCTTGGAGTTTTAGGAATATTAATATTAGTATTTATTAATTATTAGTTAATTGCTATTTTAAATGTATTGGGCTTGGGCCTATTATTCGTCTTTTATTAATTAGGTCAAATTAGGGTTTAGGGCTATAAATAGGAGTGGTTAGGTCATTGTCGATTAGCTATTGAATTGTCGTCATTGTACTTTGGCTCTTTGAGAGATCCTCTCGAGAGATTATCGTAGTTTAATAATATTTTGTGGTAGATTCTATCACTTTGATGGACACATTAAACTGATTGCGAATCTCAGCATTAAAGGCACAAAAATGAGAAAACAACTCAGAACGATTTTTCATTGGATAAACCCAAGTGAGACGAGAAAAGTCGTCAACAAATGTAAATCTTGTTTTAGACACAACAGGACTCGGACCCCAAACATCAGAGTGGACTAACTCAAATGGAGCGTTAGCTCGTTTATTAATCCTAGGACAAGAACTCAAACGGTGAAACTTTGCAAATTGACATGACTCACAATTTAAAGACGACGCTTTATTGAATTCTGGAAACAACTTCTTCAAAACAGACAAAGAGGGATGACCCATCCGACAATGAACCTCAAACACAGACGTAGTACTCGCGACATGCCACGGCTTTGAATCAAGTTCTTGATCCAAAGATATAGAGACCCCCACTTCATGTCCCCTACCAATAATCTTTTCACAAAAATGATCCCGAAAACAAGCAATAACCGTGAAAAAACGAACGAAACAATGTAAGTCGCGAGATAGCTGACTCACAGAAATCAGGTTATACGAAAACGTAGGTAGACACAAGACAGAAGACAAGGACAAGGTAGGGGTGAGTGTGATTGATCATGACCCCTTGACGGGAGACAATGATCCATCAGCCAAGGTAACAGTAGGAAAACAGACAGACGACAGCAAAGTAGAAAACAAATTTATGTTACCTGTCATATGAGCAGTCGCCCCAGAGTCAATGACCCACTTTGTAGACGACGAAAGAAGACAATGATTGTTACCTAATTCAGCTAGAGTTGCAATAGGTGGGGATTTTGAAAACGATGGCTGCAATGAAGTAGAAGAAACCTTGAGTTTAGCAAACTCATCAGAAGGAGCTCTGTCATTAGACACAACAAGGGCTTCTTAGAGCCCTTGATTCTGATATTGCAATTTTCTGCAATCCCTCTTGATGTGACCTGACTTATGGCAATAATAACAAGTCATTTCTCTTCGATCTCTTCGAGCTTCAGGACGCCGGTTGTCACCACTAGTATCCTGGCGTCGATCATAACCAAATTTTGACACGAGAGGATTTACATTTCTACCATTATATAAGTCGTATGTCCTCGTATCTTGTTCCTTTCCAGAGTACAAAACTTCTGCAAACTTCATAAGTTCTTTCACAATAGTACAATGACTCACCAAATCCACGATCTCACCATTCATTGAGTTCGTGATCCGGTTATACAGTCGTGCATCAATTCGATCCCACCTTTTTCTCTCCACATCTTCCTTGGGTGGATCTTCATTGATGTGATTCGCCATCTCATTGCTCAACAAATGATTCTGAATCGTCCGACTCCAATCTAGGTAATTTATGCCATTCAACTTATGTTCCGTGATTTCCATTGAGTGAGAAATAACGCTTGTTTGCTTATTCTCGACCATATTCCCTCAATTTAAACAAATTAGGGCAGCAAATAGACTAAAAAAAACAGCAGTTTTGTTTTAAAAAACAGATCTGAAATAGTGGCAAAAAGAATGCCTAAAACAGCGTGCAATTGTCAATCCCAAGACAAACCGATGTCAGAAACCAAAAAACGAAATACCCGAACTCAGAGATCTTGTTGTCCCGCACAAAACCCAACGAAAAACACTCCGATCAGAGCTGGGACGCGCCTCCACGCGCGGCTGCAAGTTGGCGGTGATTAAACTACTCAGGCGACTATTGCGGACTAACGGCTGGTCGAAATCCTTCGATATTTGGACAGATTGTAGATCGGGACGTGGGCTACCGGATTCTTTCGTAGGTGCTGCTCCGGCGACTTTCCGGCGGCGCTCTAGCGACTTTCCAGCAGTGCTCCGGCAACGCTCCAGTGACTCCCTTGACTAACAAAAAAACCTCAATGCTCTGATACCATGTAATCGAGCTTGTGACTAAAGAGTCGCTTTTTTATTCAATGAAAGGCAATGCCTTTATATAGGAATTACAATGGGCCCGACGGGCCTTATGGGCCTAGATCTATTAAAGCAATAAACTATACAAATATACATCTAATCTCTAACAATCTGGATACACACTGTTGAATTATGTTAAACCACCAATCAATCCAAAAGTCTAAGCTCATGGATTGAATTAAATTTAATTATATCAACCAACACTCCCCCTCACTTGTGGGCTTTGAAAGTTGAGAAATACCCTACAAGTGGACTTTAATTTTAATTGGGGATGAAATGACTTGGCAGGGATTCGAACTCATGACCTCCTGCTCTGATACCATGTTGAATTATGTTAAACCACCAATCAATCCAAAAGCCTAAACTCATGGATTGAATTAAATTTAATTATATCAACCAACACACACCAACTTGGTCCTACTACCTAGTTCAGACTCCCCCAATCCCGAATCAGAAGGCTCACCCTCCCCATGACTCTAACCATTATTTACATCTCAATTCTTCCTCGTCAACTCTCCATTCAAAACAAACACTCGATCTCAACAGCCCCTACGTACAACAGCATAACAAATTGAGTTTTCCTTCCTAGAGAAAAGAACAAGAAATTACACACCAACCTCTCGGAACGCTTCGCACTTCAATCATAGCGACCCAATGCACAACACTCATCGATATTGTTGAACTACAACGATTCGACACTTTGCTAAAACCCAGAGCTCGATCGCATGTGCCCCTTCGCCTCTGCTTTCTTCCTCGCTCCAATTCTCTCCTGCTATCGCTTGAATTGCGATCACCTTCCCCTGGTCAATCTAAACCAACATTGTTCTCACCCACTCACTTTTAAACTCCACCTCACTTTTTTTTCTTGCCCTAGGTAGCCTTCTCTCGTCTTCCCTTCACTTTCTTTTCTTTTTTTTTATTTTATTTACATGAAATAAAATTAGAGACAGTCATATATACATACATATTATTTTTTTTAAAGGTCTAAATGCTATCCTACTAAAATGTAAACAACCATTTAATAGCTGCAACCATTGTGTAGAAGATGAGGTTCTTGTAATAATACAATCCTATTTACTTTGATAAAGAAAGTATAAAAACTCAAATAGTCAAACCAAGTAGCTCATTTTAAAAATAGTTATAATCGTAAGGAACTCAGTCCTCTAAGTGCACTCTACAATATATATATATATATATATATATATATAGGATCCTACATCATGTAAAGAACACAAATAGAGAGCAGAAAATATCCCTCATATCCTAGTCTGAAAGCAACAAAAGTTGAAATTTTCTTCAAATATGTTAACTATTAAGAACATCATTTAAAATCATGACTAGGATGTGGAACAGATACTTAAAACATATGCTTTCATTTGGGGGAAAGACAGATCAAGCTTTCCAAACCCACAAATTTAGTCAAGACGATAAAGATGCAAATAATACTAAGTTGCTGTGATAACAATCACACCAATCACATATTTTCACTTTAATTCCCAAAGGTAACCTCATCATACAAGCTTCAATTTCAAAGCATGACAAGAGATCACACACTGTATCCAACTTTAAAAAAGAAAGGCTCATTATTCCATAGATAAGCACCAAAAGTCACTGGAGAGACTGAGAGAAGACAGAGAGGATGCCAAAATTTGCAGGAAATTCCCAACATCCATTGTGTGAAAACAGAACAATTACAGAAAAAAAAAACTTAATAAGAAATCAAATTCAGAACACCACAAAACCAGCCAAATAAAATAAAGATAAAATCTTCTTAACTAGATCCCATTCCACACAGCTATTCCATAACAACATAAACAGAAAATTAAGGCAAAAAAACAACAAACCACAAACCAAGGCAACAAAATCAAACATAATGATTGCACATACCCTCAAGCGAGAAACCCCTCGATTCTTTAGAGACCTGAAGAACAAGAGAGAAAAGAAAGATAAAAAAGGGAAATCAATAAAGATCTATAACCCTTTTCAGATTCGTGGGTGCACGTGAAGAAGAAGAAGAAGAAGAAGAAAGAAAAAAAAAAACGGCTCTCCTACACTTTAATCGAGGTTTGAACACACGCAAACAGAGCTTAAAACTCCATTAAAGGATGAACAATGAAAAAAGAAAAGGAGAAACGAAAAGGGCAAAAGAAAAAGAGAGAAACAGGTACCATTAAAGGCTCGCAAGCAAATTCGCAATTGGGTTAAAGCTCAAGCAGATTGATAAAGCAAAGAAAAAGGGTCGAAAGGAATCGACGGTTTCTTTGAGAAGCACAGAAGTGAAAAGGGAGAGAGAATTTTTGGAATGGTCGTTCTGTTCTGTTGCTGATATAAATAAGGAGTGAATACTCGGTTCATATCATTACTCTACTAAGCTCACTGACACCGAAATTATTATTTTTAAATAATTTCACCGAAATTATTATTTTTGTTTCAAAAAAAAAAAAACTTGGTAACCATCGGGTTACGGCTAGAATCCTAAAAAAAGACCGAATTAAAATTAAATCAAACTAAAAGAATAATTTTCTCACTAATTTATTTTGATTTATAGTTTATTCACGCACAAAATTAATTTGATCATTATAAATTATTATATTTTAGCATAGTATATCCTTATATTAGATTATATAACTAGCACCTTTTTAGGTTTAATAAACATACACTAATAAATACTACGATTGGCCACGTTTTTTTGTTCAGTGACCATAATTTGCTGATTCCGTCTACAAGTGAAAGTGATACGTTGCGGGTTTGCTATATAAACTTATGATTTTTTTTTAATTTATTGTTTCTGTTGCCATAAATTTATGATATTGAGTTTGTTAAATCGTTTGTTTTATGCCTATAAGAGCATATATCCATGACTTATGAATTTGAACATTTTTCTCCGATTATTATTATTTGAAATTATAAAATTAGGAGGAGTTAATAAACTCTTCGCCCCGAGGACCTATCTTCAATGAATGTACATTGATGACCTACTATTCTCATTAACTTATCTTCAATTATTATTGAACTAATAACTAAATATATAAAAGTATCAACTAGCATAATGTATTAATTAAATATTGTTAACTTACAAATTTGATCATGATCGTATAATTTGGAAAAAGTTAAAATTGATTTAACAATAAATGAGAGACAAATATCGATTTTTAACGATGGAACCTAGGATCATAATGTTGAACTGGATTGTCAAACAATGAATTAATTTATAAAACAACCTAAAAATAATTCTCTTTGTTTGTAATCATTTGCCAAAAAAAATTCATGATGGTTAATTTCCACAAATTCAAGTTACATAATTTATTTCATAAAAAATAAAAAAATTTAATTTGAATATTTATCTATCGCATACTTAAGTCCGTCCACTAGGATTGTTTAAGCCTGCCCCACCCACTGCCTTCATGCTACTTGGTAGGGGTGAATATGGGTGGGGTTGAGAAGGTTTTCAACCTAACCCAAATTTTTGGGTTGACCGTTTTTCCAACCCAACTCAATATTTAAATTTTTGTGTTGGGTTGGGTTGGATTGAGTCATCGAGTTCAATAATAGATTATAAATACAAATATCTTTTATCAAATTAGTTATAAATAAAATTCAATCTCCAATCAAGGTAATGAAATGAATATAAATATTAAATATATAAAATATACAATAAAAAGTCACCCATAATTTGACTTTATATTTTATCATGATATATAAATTATAAAGATTTGAAACAAATATTATAGAAAATAGGAAATAAAAAGTTTAACAATAATAATTAAATAAAATAAATAGATTTGAAACAAATATTAAAGAAAATAGGAAATAAAAAGTTTAACAATAATAATTAAATAAAATAAATATATGCAGTTATAAGTAAAAATATGTATTTTTAAATTAAATAATTATTTCGCGTTGAATTAATTTTAGGTTAACTCTTGACCCAACCCATGTCAAATTAGGTTATTTTTAAATTAAATAATTATTTCGGGTTGAGTTAATTTTAAGTAACTCTTGACCCAACCCATGTCAAATTAGGTTGGGTTGGTTTGAGTTATTTGAACACCACTACTACTTGAGTCCAGCTACCCTCTTTTTTTTCCTTTTTCTAGACTTAGTTCATTTAGTTTAATGTAAATTTATTTTTATTCTTAATTATTTTATTATATAAAATATAATAGTCCAACTTGAGAGTTGAACTCGAGCACTCGTGCTTGTTAAATTGATGAACTACCCAGCTAAACTACATACAATGAATTTTGTTATAATTTCAAATTACTTATATATATATATATTAGAAAACTTTAACGTGTTTTGCACACTTTTATATCATATCATATCATATCATATCATATCATATCATACTACTTAAAGTGTGGCTTAAGAAGAAAATCATATTTGGACGATTTTACCTTTAAACCACACCCTAAATTACAAACATGCCATAATTTTCTATTTAAATATAAAAAAAATGCAAATATATTTATAATATTATTTAGATTATTTAGATATTTAGATTTTCATCATCTGGAAGATAATATATTTTTAGCAAATCTCATAAATTAAGTTAGAAGATAAGAGATATTCTTTATTTATATTTTTATCTTTACTACTTAAAATGTGACTTATTATTATTATTATTAATTATTAAAATTTAGATCTTCAAACTAAATAGGTATAAAATCAAATGAAGATATTGAGTTTTTTTTTCAAATTTAAAGAAGATTTGGGTTCCAACTTTTTTATAAATACCACAAATTTATTGTTCTTCAAAATTCAAATTACTAATAATTCTTTTGATGTTGTACAAATGTACAGATTTTGTTCGGGTTGGGAGTCTTAGCATTGGTGCACTAAGTTGTGTTTGTGGGAGCGGTTGTCGTCGAAGGTAAGGAACATTTTTTTCAATATGTATTTAATTCGTTCTACATAACATTTTCTTCTTCTTCATTTATTTTTATTTTTATTATGTTCTCTTTGTGTAATTTTATTTATTTTATGCTTCAACTTTAATTTATAATTTTCTTTTAAATTTATGGAGTATTTAAAATTTTGAAGAAATGTTTATCACATTATTCCATTAATGAAAGGTAAATTTTTTACAATTATTATTTTTTCATATTATTATTATTATTATTATTTGTTATTATAATAAATATGACTTAACATGTAATTTGTTGCTTATTCTGTGATACGTAATGTCATTGAAGTACTAGTCATATTTTAACATACGAAGCTACTTAAATTTTATCAATTTTACTAATTATATATTTTTTAAATTTAAATATAAACCTATACACAATTATTATTATTGTAGGGAACAATAGATTTAATATAATATTATGTTTTAAATTAATATTTAAAAAACTTATTTTTCATCAATATTCATAAAAGAGGTAGATAATAGATTTTATGAGTTTTTTTAATTTTTTTTTTCAATATTTTCTTTATTTTTCATTATTTATAAAATATAAGATGAAATAAGAAAGCACAAATATGATTTTTAAGATTTTAAAGAGGTGATGGTTTTGAGGTTTTTTTTTTTAAAAGATGGCTTCGATGTTCGTAGATTAAACTAAAATAATAAATGAATGAAAAAAATATATTGTGTACAAAGTAAGATTTTAGCATGACGAAAACTTATTTCTTAAAGAAGTTTAATTTATTTCATAATTTTCTTTAAAAATTATGATATGTATATTTTTTTTATTTCACTTCTATCTTGAACTACGTTGTATGAGATTTTTAAATAAAGTAGATAATAAATATTTTACTTACTCATTTAAAATTTATATATATATATATATATATATTATTTATAAGTATTTTAGTAAATAAAATATAATCTCACATGCCATAAAAAATCTCCCGTGCAAGGCACGTTCCAAAGTTCTAGTATTTTAATTTGTTTTTTTGCTTCAAAAAATATGTATATATGATGCTATTTGAATACCTTTTATTTATTTATGTATTTATTTTATATATTGTTATGTGAATACTAATCTTTCTAACATTTAAAAATAGTTTTATAATTATACAAATATATATATATATATATATATTTAAAGATATAATATTTATATTTTGCAAATAAATACTATTTTTTTTAGATATAATTAGAAAATTTCAAAGTATTGAACTTCTTTTTTTGTCAAAAAAGAATTGTGTGAAATGATTTTTTTTACTTTGTTTATCTAATTTAATAATGTTTAGAATTTTATTATCATTATCATACTTAATTTTAGATCATCATTATTATAATCTTAATTTCATTGCATTAAACTTTTTTTAAAAATCAATAATAATGACATTCATTTACTTCTCTTTTTTTTTTTACGAAATCAATTTTTGTTTTAGTACTTTACAAAAATTATTGTAGATAATGAAAAGACACAACATACTTAGAAAAATAAAAAAGTGAAATACAATATATGGAGAAAAATGTATATTTTTTTTTTATTAATAATGCTACTAATATATATTTTTTAAATTTTTTTTATACAATATAGCTTACATTTTTCTTAATCTTTAAAGTCTTAATGGAGGTCACTCCCATCCAGTTGTGTTCAATATGGTATGGGATGAAAGTGATATCTACTCCAATTATAAGACAACGACGATTGAAATAGCATATGGTACAACAATTAGTCAATTTATCAATTTAGTTGCATTTGCGCTTGATATTAGTGAAATTTTGACCATAACCATAATGTGCAGCAGGTTTTCCAACGCCATGTATAATGATTGCTTCATCCTTGGAGAAAATGTACTCGTACACACGGAGACATACAACACAAACAACTTCGAAGTCCTAATTGCATTAAATTTTGGGCTCATGTTGTCAAACAAGGATGAGTTGAAGAAGTTTCTATACAAACTTGTATCGACTAGGAGACACTAGTCTTGAGGCGTCATACATATGTAAGGATTTGTACTTCTGGTCAACATAATAGACTAATAGTGAATTATATTATGTAGGCAGCTATACAACATATGAGGTTGCAATGACAAATAGTTCAAATATTTCTTCATGCGTGGATGATAATGCAGACTTACCCGATTTCTTGGTGGGAGAAGTTTCAGTTAGTGGGTCATGGCAACCAGAGGGAAAGCTCGCTCTTATGGTGTGGAAGAGGATAGAATTTCACACACACTGACAGATGTATTTTGTAAAGACCCGACTCTACATGGTCCTAAATAGTCTTTACTCAACACATGCATTTTAAACCATGGAACTTAAATCAAATTAAAAACATCCAAATTTCATAAAATCAATCAAATTCAGTTAAGCATAAGTTTAAATATAAAAAAAACAATTGCAGCCTCTGGCCAGAGTACAATAAAACAGTTATAAATGAATCCTTAAAAACATCCCAACATGATAAAGTCTGTAAGTAAATGAAAGACTATGCAGCGGACTCTCCCATGATCAATCAGCTCTTCCTCTAGCCACCTCGATGATGTCCCAAGTTACCTGGTGGAAGAACCACAGAAAGGGTGAGTACAAAAGCTCTCAGTAAAAATCCCCCAACCGGGGTTTAATACACAAGTCACATCCTCTAGCATCCTAGCATACAAGCAATCCAAAGAACACAATAGGCAGTCTCAAACAAGCTCAAATAACAACATGCTCAAACATCAAGTCTCTGCTTATAGCTAGACAGGGTCAACACACACTGGGCTGACTAAGCAAAAGGGTTAACTATGTAACCTCAGAATCTCGAGAGTCTCTAACTCTCAGCTAAACTTGGTCAGCACACGCTGAGCTAATCCTAGACACTTGGGAGAGTACCCAAGTGTCAAGCTCTAGACGAAATGGAAATGTGTACTGATACACTAGCCCGAGGGAGCTCTCCTCCCGGCAACTAATGCACATACGCGCACACCGCATGCTGGTACAAACCGAATAAAATGTAGGCTTGCATAAACTATGCCGGTCTAGGTACGCATGCCTATGACTTGGATGGTGTCCACTGATCCACATAAGGCGGGAGGCCCTCGACACCAAATTGTGGTAGCCTGAGTACACCCTAACACCTGAAGCTAAGGTCGTCCCAAGGTAGGCTTATACCAAGGAAATGACCCCGCTCTAGCAGGCAACAAACTAGGCTTATGCTGGTGTGGTTGCTACTTCACACTCGGCGACCAGGGTAAGAATCTGTCCTCACAGCCCGACCGGTGGGGACTCATACGTTGGTCCACTCTCAGCCTCTGGATGATGACAACCTAATATGATCTATCTAAGATGAAGTACCCTAGAACTAGCAGAGTTCAGCATCAAACATTGCACAACCAAGACAAGACATCAACATTCTTATCTGTAACAACCCAAGTTTTCCTTCCGGCTCTCCAGGCATGACAGGTTGTTCTTCCAGTGAGTTGTTGGGTTGTTAGGGCTTTTATGCTTCCAGGGGTATTTTGGTCATTTTACCCTCCAAGGGTATTGTGGTCATTTTTGCCCTCCAGGTTGTTCTCACAGTTTCTCAGGGTTTCAGGAATGTCTATGTGGGTTTTGGACTTCAGTTTCCTCCGGTTTTGGTTTTCCAGGGCAAGAGTTCCATTTTAGGAAAGTTTGGTGGTCTTCCGAGAAAGAGGAGTAAATTAAAATAAATTGGGGTTGAGTTAGGATTTGATCCTTGGTGTGTGGTGGTCGAATTGGAGGAAAGTGTAGAGGGAAAATAAAATGTTTTTAAAAGGTGTTGGAGTTGGGACTCGAAGGGGGAACCTCATTTGACACTTGTCAAATGGAGGGATTTTTTAGGATTTTAAAATAAGAAAAATCAGCCTTTTCTCCTTCCCTTTCCCAACCCTAGCCGACCACCTCACCTCCCTCTCTCTTTGTCTTCTTCTTTTTCCTCTCTTGGCCGAGCAAGCAATCCCCCATCTCCATTGTTGTTCCAAGCTAGTTGCATCTCCCTTTCTCTTTTGCTAGTGTAGATCCGAAGGGATTCATCTTCTCCATTGTGTTGGATTTAGCCAAGCTCAAGATCTCCATCTTCAATCCTCCTCCATTGCCGAGACCTCAAGGTAGGTGTTTGTTTGGTTTTGCTTGCTTGAAGAGTAGATCTAGCCGAGAAACACCATTGTTGGGTGTGTGTGTTCTAACCAAGCCCTTATTGTTGTTTTTGCATAGCCTAGCCGAGATCTCCCTTGCTCTTGCAACACTTCCTTGTCTGAGATCCTTAAGGTGAGTGTGTTGTATCTTTGCTCTTGTTTTTGTTGTCCAAATGGTTGGAGGTTGGTTCACTCAAGTGTTCTTCTTGTTTGTGTAAGTTGAAGCCTAGCCGAAATCTCAAGCTTGTGGTGTGTTGCCGAGACCTCTTGTGTTCTCTTCTTGGCCGAGACTACAAGGTGAGTTGGTGTGATGTTGATGTTTGAATTTTGCCCTGAATTCCCTTGGTGGCCGAGAGCACCATGTGGAAGGGTTTGGCTTGTGTGTTGTGTGTAGGCAAAACTAACCTATGCTTGGTGTTGTGTTGTTTGCCCTAGCCGAGAGTGAAGAGGGAAGGGCTTGAAATTCTCTTGTGTGTTGTTGGACTCCCTTGGCCGAGGCCACCCTTGGAGGTTGAGGTCTTGCTCGGGTTCCGGTAAAGCCCTAACTCCTAGTGTTTAGTTGTGACTCGATTGTTCTGTTGTTAGGTTAACGGTGTGGTGTTCTTCAGCTTGTGGATTCATTCCGGGATTGGGATTCTACTATTGACAGGTAAGGGTTCCTTGCCAGGGTTGTGTGGGCCCTGCGCACCTCATTGATAACTCCTAGTTGTGTGTTGTATTGAGCTATTAGTGGATAGGCTTCTATGCAGGTTGTCTGGATTTATATAAACTGTTAGTGGATAGGTTTTCTGCAGGTTGTCTGGATTTATATAAACGGTTAGCGGATAGACTTTTGCAGGTTCCCTGAAGGAAGTATATGTTTGTAGATGCTTAGCCCTGTTTATTCTCTCTTGTGTGTAAAATGGAATTGTATGATGTATATGTTCTGTGGTGATGTATGCTTTAGCATGATTGTAGCTAGGTTATTCTTGGATTATTTTAGGGGTGGGCATGTGGAATATATCTTGTTTATGTGTTTCTCTACCATTGACTGTTTATCTGTCCGCTTTACATTCTTATATCCTGAACATAGTAATTATTATACCATGACTGTAATAGTGTGTTAGAGTCATTAGGGAGTCCCGAGTGTCAGTCGGGTTGTGTCTTCTTTCTCGGTTTGCTTAGGATCGCCAAGTGTGTTACAAATCGAGACTAGCCTGTGTGAGTTGTCCCTTGTTGGCCCAGTCTTGACTCATTGCTAGGATTGGCCCAGTGTGTTGCTGATCCCGGGATAGCCCAGTGTGTGTTGTCCCTGTTAGCCCAGGGTGTTGCTAATCAGGTAGAGCAGAACTGCCCAGTGTGTTGCAGTGTAAAGACCCGACCCGAAAGGGGTTCTAAACTAGGCATTTACCTCAATGCATGCTTTTAAAAACTTAAAGACAATATGCAAGATTGTATGCCAGATTCTGAATGAAAACTAAAAACATGTAAACAACCATTTCAAAAATCAAATATAATTTTCCTGAAACCTATCCCTGTTTCCAAGCACCTGTTCCAAGCTAAATACAGTTCCAAAACATACTCTGATCAAAGATTTATTCAAATCATTCAAAAACTCCAAACGGTTTACAATAGTGTTAGAATCCAGAAAACAATCAGAAAACATCCTAAGGGCTCCGTGCCCAACTACATGCATTCAGAGGACAACAAAAAACATGAAGCATAAACATAAGACTCAGAGTTTAAAACAGCTGGTTTCCATGATCAGCAGCTCCTCCTTCAGTCATCCTGTCTCGCGCCTGGTTACCTGTGGAAAACCACAAAATAAGGGTGAGTAACGAATTACTCAGTAAGAATCCCCAACTGGAGTACAATAAGATATAACTGGTCATCTAGCAGAATGTCTTCACCAAAATTCCCGATCCTATTCAAATCGACTCATAATTTTTCCGGCAATTAACAATTTCATAACCGGCCCTGTCGGCCCGACCCAAAATTACCAAAATGCCCCTAGGCCTCCCGGGAAGACCGGGATGAAATTTCCGGGCCGTTACAAAATTCCCCCCTTATAAGACTTTCGTCCTCGAAAAGTCACTTAAGATTGAGCACAAATGGGATATCGCAATCTCATCTCCTCCTCCCGCTCCCAAGTGGCTTCCTCTGAACTCTGACTCCTCCACTGAACCTTTACCAACCGGATTTCACGATTACGCAGTGTCTTTGTCTCAAAAGCAAGAATCCCCACTGGCTTCTCCTCGAAGCTCAAATCCTCATTCAGCTGCAAAGGCTCAAAATCAACAATGTGCGACGGGTCCGGCACGTACTGCCTCAACATCGACACATGAAAAACACTGTGCACTGCCGACAATGACGGAGGCAAGGCTAATCGATATAAGCAACCATGCCGATCCTCTCCAGAATCTCAAACGGACCAACAAAACGGGACTCAGCTTTCCACGCTTGCCAAACCTCAAAACACCTCGCATCGGTGCGACCTTTAGGAATACATGTTGGCCAACCTCAAACTCCAAATCCCGACGCCGAACATCGGCATAACTCTTCTGTCTGCTCTGAGCTGTCAACATACGAGCTCTAATCTTTTGCACGACACCATTGGTCAACTGCAGCAACTCGGGACCCAAAACCTGCCTATCACCAACCTCTTCCCAGAACACAGGAGATCGGCAATGCTTACCATACAAAGCCTCGAATGGAGCCATCTGAATCGCCGATCGATAATCGTTGTTATATGCAAACTCCATCGAATCTGATCACGGTCCCAATCGCCCGAAATCCAACACACAAGCCCTCAACATATCTTGAGAATTTGGTTCACCCTCTCATCGCTCCATCGGTGCGAGGGTGAAAAGTCATCTTTGAAATCGCACTCGGTGCCTAAACCCTACTGGAGCGCTCTCCATAAACGAGAAGTGAACCTCGAATCACGGTCGACACAATCCTCACAGGCACACCGTGATAACGAATGATCTGCTCCCAAAACAATCTGCGCCCATCGCTCCACCCACGGTATAAGTGTCTCTACCGGAATGAAGTGTGCGCTCTTAGTCAATCGATCGACTATCACCCAAATCGAGAGAACTTCCTCGAGTCCTCGGCAAACCGTAAATAAAGTCCATGGAGATCTCTTCCCATTTCCATCGAGGCACACTCAATTGCACGCAATAAACCGGCCGTCTGGTCTCTGCTGGGTGCCTTCACTTGCGACAAGTGAGACATCGATCGACAAACTCCGCAACATCTCTTTTCATACCCATCCACCGTAATGTCTCGCTTAAGATCTGATACATCTTGGTACCCCGGGTGCCAAGCAACGCGAGAACTGTGGGCCTCGAGAGCAACTCTGTTCGCAATCCTGCAACATTCGGAACACACAACCGGCCTTTGTACGTCAACCCACTGTCTGGTGAATACACAAAGTCAAAATCTCCATCAAGACTAACTCACAAAACAATCTCTTAAGTGCGGGGTCACTCACCGACTATCAATAATCCATTGTCTAATCGATGGTCGGGTCATCCAATCGAGCTACTCTGCAGCGATAACCTCACCCAACAACATCGCAATCTCAGCCCGCTCGAACTCTCTCCGTAATCTGGGCTGGGAACTCAACAACACCGCGGAGTGCGACGTCTTCCTACTCAGGGCATCGGCTACAACATTGGCTTTACCCGGATGGTACAGAATCTCGCCGTCATAATCTTTCACTAACTCTAACCATCTCCTCTGCCTCATATTCAGCTCCTTCTGAGTAAACAGATACTTGAGGCTCTAGTGATCGGTAAACATCTCGAATCCGCTCACCATACGGTAATGCCTCCAAATCTTGATTGCAAACACCACTGCGCTAACTCCATATCATGAGTCGGATAGTTCTGCTCATATGGCTTCAGCTGGCGGGAGGCATAAGAAATGACCTTCCCGTGCTGCATCAACACACAACCTAACCCGAATTTGGAAGCATCGCTGTAAATCACGAAATCACCTGTCCCTCCGGATCGCCAACACTGTGCCGAGTCAAATCTGCGCTTGAGTCCGCAAAGCTCTCATCACACTTACTGTTCCAAATAAACTCGACACCCTTCCTCGTCAGACGAGTGAGGGGCGAGGCTATGGCGGAAAAATCCTTAACAAACCGACGGTAGCAAACTGCCAAACCCAGAAAGAAACTGCTCCCACGAGCAGACAACCGAAGGACAGAGAGCTCTACCTACACTCACTTTGTCTAGCTCCACTAAACAACAAGATCAAAATCTCACGGGGTAGCAAGGGGGTCCACCACGAACCGAACCTTCAAATACCAACGGCGCAACTCTCAACTTCACGAAAGCGTAAAAGACAACCAACGTGGCACGAACCATTCGCCCCACGAGCAAAACTAACTTCTAGCAATTCCAATCCACACCTTGGTCAACACCAAGCATCAACTTGTCACTATACCGAACCAATCCGGACTCTACTCCAAACAAATACTAACTTGCTAGGCTACCAAGATCGCCAAAGAATTCCCCCGAGGCTACGAAACTACACACTCCAAATTGCCAAATGCAACTCACTACTTGGCTTTGACCGAGCTCTAGAGAGGCTCTCCACAACCTAGGGTTTTCCGGCAACCTTCGACATCCACTGCTAACTAACGGCCTACAGCCAACTGCCTGAACAAACAACACCTCCATTTTCCAGCAACATAACCATGCTGGCCAACTCCAACTCCTTGGAAACCAAGAGGACCCGAAACGCTACCGAATGCGTCATCCTCCTACTCAGACATCAACCACAACATAACTCCTATCCAATGAAGGATCCGAACAACTCTCTCAGCCATGACGATCAACAAGAAGATCCGCCAACCAAGCTTAGGTCCAACTTAACAAATCTTACCTAAGCAACAACCTGATACCACGAGCATGGTATCCTTGCCACCTCACTAAAGCCTTACAACATCCACCTGGAGTCCAACTTTTCCAAGAACTGAGCACCAGATCCCCAAAGCAAACCCTACATGGATCTGAAATTCTCGCCACAGAACGAACCACACAAAACACACTTGTGTGCACAACTCCCAACCTTCATTTAGCGATCCAAGACTAACAAATGCTTTTCCCAAAAGCCACACTAGCTCCTGGCAGAGATACAACCAATCAACGGAACACCCAAAGTTCCATCTCCACACGATGCTCGAAGTTGTGGCAACCTTGCTCTACCAAAGCATAACCATGCCAAACCAAACTTACTTTGTACCAAGCCTCTACCAAGGGTGCTTACCCATAAGGCATCCAACTCCTCTCACAAGGCATCCTACTCACCTCATAGGCATCCAACTCATGGTCCCTCAGCTGGAACCCAAATTTGCTTCTGCGATGCTCAACTCTCCTGAGATTTAGGCACTCGAAGGTAGTTGACCGCACTACCAACCACAAAGATCTCTTGGCCTTAACACTAGCGTGAGATGCACGCGCTCTAACACTTACCAACCAACAACCAGCTTGACTTACTCAACCTCCAGTAATACTGGGAAAAAGGCTCCGGCTCCTCTCGAACATCCTTCCGCTTGAATCCTTTCGATTACCACTAAACTAGCCCTTTTTGCACGACCTCCACAGGTGCAACTACCATAAACGGATCCAAAGCTAAAGGAGTACGCTGAACTCCGGACGGCATAAAACCATCAGCTATGCCTATACCAAACTCAGGCCTGAACCAGATTTAGTGCCAAAGTGGCACACCAACCAATGCACCTCAAGCGCCACTACTACCAAATCCATATCTTACTACAAACGGAGCCAACAAGGTCACAACCTCAAGTGACACGAACTCTGGCTAGGCATACAGGGGCTCAACTCCAACAACCATGCCTAAGGCATCTCATCAAGCTCAAGGCTCACGACCTACTCTTGCATCTCCACATGATGCTCAACAAACTCTGCCGGCTCTCTCAACATGCGAAAGAACTAGCCCTACTCTAGGGCTTACCAAAAGAAGAGTGTTCAATTCTACCAAACAACCGAGGAAACCACCAACGGATCCAAATCGAGAACAACACTGCTTGCACACCCTTAACTACTGAGGTTTCCGCCATCGGGCGCAAAACAACCACACTTCACGAAGCACAAAGATGCCTCATCAACCTCCTCGAAGGCTACCAACTTTGCAACCATTCTCTGGGCAACCAATTAATCTATCAAGGCTAAGATCAACACTTGAGCTACCCAGGCTAGTCCACACGGGAACCTGCTCCACAAACATCCACATCAGCACAACCACACATTAACTTCTCTCTTGGAGTGGCATTCCAAGGCAAAGCACCTCCACCCTCTCACTAGGGGAAAACCATCAACTGGGCCACAGTTGGCCTATGGGAGTCCAATCTCTACCTCCCTCTGGAACGATGTCCCAGGGCATCCGAATCTACCTGGATACCACAACAAGCCACAACATACATCACACACTGCGGGAAGTTGGCATGATGGCGCTCTAAACCCAAACCAATAACGAGTCGAAACTCGCTCGTCTCCGCTCCACAACACTACACAAGGCATACACTAGATGACAGGTATTGTAAATTCTTAACCCTTTTTCTTACAACAAAAAGAAAACTTAGACGTACCTGATGACTGTCGGAGTGCTAGTGATCATGGGAAAACGACCTACAACAAAAGGTCAAACTACAGAATTTATGACTCTGAGCTCTGATACCAACTATAAGGGACCGACCCGAATGGGGCACTAAATGGGCCCTTACCCCAATGCATGCATTCAAAGTAAAGGACATTTAAAACAGACATGATTTCAGATTCCAATTAAAACAAAACATTCAAAATAACCCCTTTAAAAACTAAACAATTTCCCTGGAACCTGTCCCTGTTTCCAAGCACCTGTTCCAAGATAAAAACATTTCCAAAGTATACTCCGATCAGAGATTTCTTAAAATCATTCAAAACATGTCTAAATACAATAATGCTGGAATCCACAAAATATTCGAAAAAACATCCTAGGGCTCAGTGCCCTGGCCACATGCATTCAGGGGAAAATAAAAACATCAAGAGTCATAATACAAAAATCAGAGTTGGAAGATTGGGCCCCATGATCACAGCTCCTCCTTCAGCCATCATGTCTCGCAACTTGGTTACCTGTGGAAAAACCACAATAAGGGTGAGTAACGAATTACTCAGTAAGAATCCCCAACCGGGGTACAATACGATATACATGGTCATCTCGATGAGCGTATGCAAGCTATGAATATAAACACAGAATAGAGCACATAGCTTAGCCCACACTTGGGCCTCGGATGCCAATTTAAGGTCTTAGTCCGGAATAATATCACCACACAGTCCAATATATAAGTCGCCCTATACGAGAAACAAGTCCCGGCCTCAGCCTGTCTACTATCGACGAAAGGTACACTGGCTCAAGATCCCGAGGAGCTCTCCGGTCGGTGCTGTAATGAGCGTAAACATGCACCGCGTGCTCTGCAGAACCATGGGGTGCCGGGTCTAGAGGCAAGTCGTCCATGTCCAGTCACCACGCCTAACTAATTCTTTGGATCGGTGTCACTGACATAGGGGTGTGAGACCTGGACACGTAAACTATGTCAGCCTGAACCACCGCACCTGAGGCTAAGGAAACGGGTCGTGGTAGGCTTACACCAGGAAGCCGCCCTTACCTTAACAGGTGGCAATCAGGGGCTACGGCCGAACACGCTGAGGACGTGCCGACTGCCGGGGACGAGGCAATGCCAAGTCATCATCCCGACGGTTGGGGCATTTAACAGTCGCCACCCTCACCCAAGATTGTAGGCCTCTCCGGTGAGGGTTAGCTAATCCTCACGGGGTCCAGGGGCGGAATGAATGGCTCGACGTCCACCGCCATGGATGCAAGGTACTTTATGCATCAGGCCCGGATGATGCTATCTACCTGCAACTCTAACCTGCCCTAGCAATCAGCAAACAAATCCATAAAATCCAATACGTGCTCAATAAGAATACAACGAGCCTAGCATGATACTACGAAGCAAGGAACATATACGAGCATGCTAGAAAGGAACAACCTAGCATGGATTAACATGAGAATTAAATCAGGAAAATCATGCTAATAAGGAATTCAGAATAGAATACCTAGCTACACATGTCAATAAACACAAACAAGCAATCAATCAGCAATCACATATAATATCGCAGGGTCCACACAACTCCGGTAAGAAATCCTTACCTTGGTCGGGGACGATTTGATAACCGGCCCTGTCGACCCGACCCAAAATTTCCAAAATGCCCCTGGGCCTCCCGGGAAGACCGGGATGAAATTTCTGGGCCGTTACAGTACTAACATTGTAATTAAGTAATTAAATTAAATTGATTTTGATATAAGTTGGATGTCTTTCTAAATTTATTGAATGGATATAAAATTTGGTATAATGTTTTTAAATTTAATATAGATATTAAATTGAAATTGAAATAAATAATAAAATATATATTGATCAAATATATTGTTTAAATGAATATCATATTGTTACTGAATCAAATGAATGTCATTTTGACATTTATCTGTTGTTAAGGAAAAACAAATTAAAGAGTAGCATTTTAAAAAAAGTATGAAAAATGTTAAATAAAAACTCAACTTAATTCATATCTACACCAAACAACATTTAGCTTAACTTAATCTAGCTTAACTTAACTTGTCCACCAAACACATATTAACTTAATCCTCTGCAGCTCAAATTAATATCGATCAACTTAACATAATCCCTACAACAAACATGCCCTAAGGTTTCGAGTTGATTTTCGCTTTCGATTATTGTGAAGGTCAGAGGGACGATAATAACAAACAAACACAAAGAAATCAAAGAAAAACCACTGAAATACAAATAGATCTAAAGAAAATTGTCGGAGTCAATGAAGAAACAAAAAAAAAAGCCAGAAAAAGAAGGAGAAGATGAATTGGCTGAAAAACAGAAAATGACCGGAAAAATCACCATAATAAAGAAGAAGATGAGTTCACTATGGGGCTTGATACTCTTGAATCGAACTTGAAAGCAGCTTCAGGTGAGAAAGAAGTTGGAGATTAAATGTAACGTCTGAGTAAAATAGTAATAAGAAAATTATTAAAATCTGAAAATTAAAAAGGAAAAATAGTTTTACTAATTGTTTATTTTGAGCCTAGATTTGCAATTATCTTCCTAAAATGGTATAGCCAATACAATTTCTCTATTTTATTTTGACCGTGTAACTTACATCCAAACGAGTTTTTAATAACTCCTCTTCATTTTTACTTTTAAAAATAACTCTCATTTCTAACCATTCATTTTTAATCATTCATTTATAACTACTCAATCATTTCTAACTACTTATTTTTAATCATTCATGAAATCAATCAAAATAACTCATTTTTAACCATTCATTTTTAATCACTTTTTTTTAACTACTAAAAATAACTACTCATTTTTAACTCTACATCCAAACAAGGTTTTGACTCTAACTCCTCTACACAAACTACATCCAAACGAGTTTTTGACACAATTCTCAATTTTTAACTACTCAATATAACTCTTTAACCCAAAAACTACCTAAATATGTCAAACAAACAGCCCGTTAACTTCTTAGTTCCCAAGGACTTTCATGGCCACTAAGTCAATCCATGATATTAAAACTAACATACCCTTCCAACTATCTCTAATTTCTGGCATTCCCATCACAGTCATCTATAACCGGGCAAAGGAAAAGAATTAAGAAGAGCAAAAGTATATTGGCAGCCTGTTCATCTGTACAACATACACCTGTTTAATCTATAGCTTTGACTCAGAAAAATAATAATAAACAACAAACTATTCAAATGGATGATATATCATATCAAAACAGAATGTCTTACATATAACTCTATAGTTTTATATTCCCAAAATTGTTCTTATCTGGTTTGGAGGATGCCTTGCAAGTGACTTGGGGTCTGGGTAGCCGTTGTCGGGATCCATGATTGCCTCGTATATATGCTCGTAAGCTTCGGCCAGTGATCGAGCCACTTGGATACAAGCTTCCGATCGCAATTTGGGAACCTGCAATAGCTCAAACTCTGGAAGGGAACTCTCACTTCCCAAAACAAGCCCAAAGAAAGCCTTTAAGCTCTCTGAAACTGAGGCGGGAGATGTGTCCTGAATCTCTGCCAATCGCAGTCCATCTGAACTTTTATGGAAATAAGTCATCTTCTGAGATAAGCCGCAACTTCGTAAGATTGCATCAACGTCTTTTTCGACAAGCACGCTTAAGTGATTATTTATCATCACTCTCAGTTTCTTGACATATTCAGCTGCAACCTCATGCCCAGATAATGGTTGTTGGATGGCACATAGACAGTTGATCAGGAAGATCAAAGAAGGTGTTTCAGTGCCCTGCACTCAGATGATAGAAAATCGACGTTTCTTCAGATTCAAAAAAGTATAATTTTCCGTAGCATTGCAGTACTGAACCGTTCTTTTTTTTTTCTTTTTATATCTATTACTATTCAGGCCCAACTTGTACACACCTCGACTATTATCGTGAGACATACCGCCTGACCGAACATTTTTTTCTTTTTCTTTTTTTTATATATGTGACTGTCTGAATCAGCTTGCGCGCACCTCAACTATTGTCACGGAAGATACCATCTGACCCAACAACATTTGGAAGTTAAGAAAATTCGTAGGAAATTAATTCCTAAGTAGGTGACCACCATGAATTGAACACATATCTGTTAGTTCCCTAAAACCCTCTTGACCATCACTAGATTATGGATGGTTGTATAACTTGTAAGTAAACCATTGAATGAACTTCAGATAAATAAGACACAAAGAAGAGATGTCTCAAACAAACCTGAGATGCTGGAGCAGGGCTACTTTGGGACAACAGTGCATCTACTGATGATTTGCTATTCTGGCCAGAATCAGAATTCATCCTACCTCTTCTTGATATGTGGCCAGCTCCCTTGGACTTGTGAGCCTCTGCTGCTTGCTCACACATCTGCAATGAGTGAAATAACAAAATCACAGAGAAAGGCACAACGTGCCACTTTTTGTCTATCTATAATGAGATGATTTTTTTTTTTTTTGCATTTAGGATGTCAAGATGTTCACATATAAATGAAACGTAGGTTTCTGAAATAAATAACAATAGGGAAGCCTTAGCAAGTAGAAGCTTCAATCCATTCAAATAAACAGGTAAGATTTCCCCTTCGACAACAGGCTATCCCAGCCACATTTCTCAAGGGCCAGACAACATAGCTGTTCAGTTTGATCATGTTTTTCTAACTGCTATAAGCAATTATTGAAGAACTTGGATTACATCCCTCAAGAAAATGGATGATAAGATTTGAGGCAAGCAAGTATCAAGATTTCTCTACTGGAAAGAGAAACAGGATTATTTCCTCTGAGTCATTTTATTATGGAGAGGACATCTTCCACGAACATGAAACAAAGTAAGCACATATTTGGTATTATACATATATAGACGGTCAGGAGCAGAGATAAAAAGCATAATGACCTCGGGACTAACTACCCAGGCAAAACAAACCTGAATTATGGGATCAAGAAAAGCAGATAACACCGGTTCGAAAGCAGCATTTTTCCCTGAAGCTGTAACCATCATGCTATTATAAGTATCAATTATTTCTAGCAGAACAGAAACTCCTTCTCTAACTGCAGGTGGTGGAGAGAGATCAACGGCAACAAAGGAAGGAAATCGCAAAAGCTTCTCTCCTCTACTTTTAAGGATATCAAAGAAAGTCTTCTGAGCAGCATCATTTAGCATCCACAGGGTATTGCAAAGAGCCGTATCTCTTCCAAGCAAATCTGAAATCTATTACTTAACAGACAGTTATAACAATGAAAATAAAAGATGAAGAACTATGACAATTCACATTAATAAAACCTCCACTAACCGTATAACTGTAAAACTCCAGGGTGTTGCTGAGTTTACATGAAATAATCAGAGATGGTTGAGACTGCAGCACTTGCTCAACTCTCACTTTAAACGGCCGGCAAACTCCTTCAAAAATTCTATCCAAAACAAAGGTTAGGTCATTTTCTGATTTTCCAGATTCAGTCTCTAAATTTGGGGAGAATTTGTTGGCAGTTGGCCCAGCATCAATTACTGCATCTGGATCTAGAAGGGCATGTACAAGCTCACGTTCCGATGCCAATGCCTGCATACAAAATAATAATCAGTCTAGAAACCAACCCGAATAGACACCTCATCTTGATGGTTGACCATTCCAGAATTGCAAGGGTCCTATAAAATACTAAAAAACTAAAAGGTCTGTTGCATACCTGATGTAGCCACCCTAACATATCCCCGACATAACGTAAAGGATCATGGGCATGTACTTCAATAGGTCGAGGCAAGCCACCTGGTCCTCCACGTGTAAGTGCACTGATAAATCTTCTAAACAATGCATTGTGCCTCATATTTGCAACCTACAACATTAGTTAATAATTTTTTTTTTTTTTTTGAAAAAGATTCCACTGTCAATAAAAAATTATGTACCTCCTCAGCACAATATTTGAAGAGAACAGGTCTTTCCCTGAGACAGCGAACAGCTGTTTTCAAAAGTTCATTGACTTCAGGATTATCAGTTTCTCCCAGACTTCTGCACTCTGCCTGAACCCACCTAGAATAAGAATCATACATTATCAAAGGCGTCTATACAATATACATCCATTTCTCTAATCTCTTCTAAAGAAAGCCAAAGACGTCTACACTCTCCATCATAACGTGAATAAGCAACAGCAACACAACAACAACATGGTTCCCTCGCCTACTAAAGTCCAGCATTATTACCAAAAGCAAACAGGAGGAAACAAAAACGCTAATGACATATAGTAATAATCTATAAGGGAGTAGGAGAAAAGATTAAAAAACCCTTATTTTTATCAACACACCTTCACACGTGTACAGATAACATTTGCAACTCCAGAAAACCTTTTTTTCTGGATAGCTAGTCTCAGAACAATTGAATTGCAATTACCAGTTGAGTGAATACCTATAGTAGTCATTCAACGGGACAATTTTTTTTTTTTAGTTTAACAACTCCAGCCGGACAGTAAATTATTCAGCAGGTTTTCAAAATTTGAAGTTCAAGAAAATATGTAAAATGAACTATCAATCCAAGGCAGCTCACCTGCACAGCCGCTCATATGCTGCTTCTTGGTATACTGCCATCATATCCATAAGTTCCAAACCTGCACGCTGCAATAAAGTCCTTGACTATGAGCGAAATCTTTTTCCAGTGGAAACATCCGCACATTACTATTATTAATGACAGAAATATTTTGAAATAATTGAATATGTTTTGGAATAAAGGATGGTACTTCATCACTTAGCTTACAGTAAATAAAAAAATATATATGTGCCCATAGGCCATTACTATTATTAATGACCGAAATATTGCCCATAATTAGTTAAATTCAATTTCATCCAAAAGCATGGCCATACGCACGTTTGCAGCAGAGCATAGTAATTTTATTAAGCCATTCATATATATCATCAATTTGGTGTGCGTTAGTAAAAAAAAAAAAAGAAGATTACCTGATGATGTGTTCTTAACAATGTCTTGCAATTAGCGTGGATTTCTTGAACATGGGAAAGTGCCTTGAAGAATTTCTCATTTAGATCTTCATTCCTCAAAGCATTTATCTATGGATATGCCAAGAGAAAGAAAGTGTTTATTACATCATTCAAGCCTAAATTCATTATTCCATCCATGAAGGCAGCATGAAATATACAAAATTTAACTTTAACCTCTTCATTAGATATTTGATAATCGCGGACAAAGCATGAAACGATCTCTTGCCTCTGGGTAGTGATTTCAAGTTCCTGCTTTAGCCGCTCAGTGGTACTAATAATGTCCCCGATGCTAGCACTGGAACTATTTAAAGCCTTTGCAATTCTGTAATAAACTCAATATAAAAATACATCATGGTCTGAATTAATCTTGTTCTCTAAATTCGAGTTTGTTTTGCTTGATGAGATACAATTATCAAAGTAAAACAAAATTGATGGGAGAAATGATTACTGAGATATCTTTCTTCCTTTTCTGACAAGAAACTAAAAAACAAGGAACTCATAAAATATTTCAGAAGTGACACCAAAGGACACAATGACTAGAAAACTACAACCATTGTTAATTCTCCCAAAACTTCACGATACCAGACCCTGTATTAATCCAACCAAAGTCTTGAACGAGTATCATTCTTCTCTCTTCTTACTTAATTATTTGTTAAAATACACCAACTCTCTTTCCAAGTAATTCACACATTCAGAAGATTCGAGTAAAATTAAAAAGTAAAAGAGACTAATATATTAAATATTAAGCTAGTAAAGCAAATTTGATATTCTAAACAGTTGGTTTAGTGAATATATAAGAATGCACAATACTGAGTGCTGAGAATTCTCCTCCACTAAAATCCACACCATAATTCTAATTTGGATACTACTACTCATCATTTCATACCCCTCGGCTGTATATTCTACGGAAATGGAATTGGTAAATAAGCTGCGCCCAAGCCCGTAGGATTAGAAAACTCAGAAATGTTAGCATTTAAAAAGCAAATCAGCTCGAGAAATCATTTCATGCACACCTCCAATGGCAGATTAAGCACGGATCTCACCGACTAAGAGTAAATTGAGTGAGATCGCAACTAAAAAACCCAACAAACTGAAAGAATAACCAAATCCATCCTAGCAATCCAGGTCGTACCTATCGCAGCAATCAGCAAGAACATTAATCTCCTCCTCGACGCGATCCAACGCCTGATTAGCAGAGAAATCGCAAGAACACTGAATCATCAAGCGAATTGATCAAGAACAGAAAACGTAGTAGAGATGAAAGGAGAGAACCTGCTGAGCAGTGTCGGAGGCGCGAAGAAAGTCGGTGTTGATGGAAAGAGAGCGCTTCTCGATGGTGGATCTGAGGTTGCGACGATTCTGAGGAGTGTTGTCGGTGTAGAAAGTGGAGAGGGTGTTGAGGGAACCGAGAACGTCCGGCGTGTCGGTCCTTGATTCCAACACTTTCTTCAGCTTCCTTGACAGTCCCGGCGCCAGACCTGCCATTGTTGTCCCCATTTTTCTACTCTCTTTCGCTCAGATCTCTCTATCGTTTTATTTTCTTCTCTCTCGGCTCCCACCTTCTTCGTCTTGCAGTCACTATTGCCTGATCTGAATTTCTAAACGACGCCGTTTTTGTGTGCTGTGTAAATGGATTATTTTGGATTATTTGTTTCGTTTATCAAACAATAAAATAAATCCTTTAGCGGCATTAGTATATATTCCTAAAGGAAGAGCTCTTTAATTTTTGGATTATACTTTAAATGAAATCCTTTTCATGGTTGTATGTCGAGAATTATTTAAATATTTCTCCACCTCACTATAAATTTCTCTTTCTTTAATATGTACGGGGAATTATGATTATTTTTATTACTTTTTAATTTATGGATTATACTTTAAAGAGTTTTTTTATAAGTAGATCAAATAAAGAAAATATTTACAAATGTAGACTTTTAGAAAAATATTAGCAAAAAGAAATTCCATTAATGATATTATTAATTACTTTAATTGTTCATTCACTACAATCCGCTCCAATTTGTAATTTTAGAATTTCAATTTATTAATAAAATATGAAAATTTCTCTAACATCCACACCCAATAACCCTTAAAATCATGCCACTATTATTGTGATATTTATGTAAAAATAGAAACCACCTTCGTTTCTCTCCCCATTTCCAATCTTTCGTCTTTTCATCTTCTTCTCCATTTCTCTGCAAAAATGCAGTTTGGTTCCTCCGCAAAGATCGACGCCATTTCATCTTCTTCAAAGTATTTACGATCGAAATCGGATAAAATAGAGGGAGAAAGAACGCACAAAAGCATACATATGGTACTAGTATACTTTTATTTTTTTAATTTTATTCCTGAATGTTGTTATTAATCAGTAGTTTTGTTAATTGTAGGGTTTACTAATTTGTTTTTCATATTAAAAGACAACGAGCTCCTCTAGTACTTCAGGTTGGGAAGACGAACAATCAACGAACGTTGGGAGTCAAATCGGTATGTAATTCGGAAACATTATATGAGAAAATAGGGCGAAGGGATTTTGTACTATTTGGAAATACTGTATGAGTGGTGGTTAAGACAAATATCGAACGATCGATGATAACATCATGTACCATCATGGTACCTATCAGGTATGATTTTGAGGGATGGAAATATGAGGGCATGAATGTACGGGTAGGAATATACTGTATTAACATGTGAGTTATACATTTACATGTAGGAATACAAGAAAATATAAGGTAACAAGCATGGCAAGGGCCCAAATAATTCGAATGAAGAAGGAAACTCGTTTGAGGAGGAAGAGAATGTACATGCAGATGATGTGCTTGTAGGATAAAGTGCAAGTCGAGGTAATATAATTTGTATATGATAAATATATTCATATACTCATGTTGCTGGGTTTGATATCAGGTTAAACAATGGGATGTAGATGCAAGTTGCAATGTATCTAATTCACTATTGTTAATTGATGTGGTATAATACAGTATTGTTGATACCGTGCTTTAGTATATTTTTAATTATACTGGTTGTAATTTACTAATTTTATATGCATTGTCTACGTAGTTGAAAGGGTATGGATTGTTTACGTATACACAATATGCGAAAATGGAAGCTAGGAAGAAAAAATCATCAAATATCATGCAGTCTCCTTTCACGTATAAGTTCCAGTTGGCGGAAGAAAAAAAGATAAAGAATGTAGAAGAAAAAGAAAATATGAATGTCTTGATCCTCTAAATTTCTAATTAGTGTCCCAGTTTTAGATTTAATATAGTTTGTTTTATTGTTTTTTTTTAACGTAAGGACAACTAGGTAGAGATGTCCACGGGGCGGAGCAGTGTCGGGAATGCCCTCCGCGTCCCCATCCCCGCCACCAAAATCACTCCCCATCCCCACAAAATTTACCAATTTCTTTCGCGGGGATGTGGACGGGGATTCACCACGGAGAATTGGAGGGGATCTGGTTTCCTGCGGTGAAAAATTCACCATTTATTTTTATTTTTTCTTTTTCTACTCTTACTTTTTATAAGTATTTTTTAATAATATTTTAAAATAGTTAATTTCATGGAAAATATACCTTAATTTCAATTAGATAACTAATTATTATAAAAAATATGCATTCGAATAAATATTTATACAAATAAAAATACTGTAACGGCCCGGAAATTTCATCCCGGTCTTCCTGGGTTGCTTAGGGGCATTTTGGTAATTTTGGTCGGGCCGACAGGGCCGGTTATTAAGTAAAAATAAATAAGGAATTAAATAGCGCGTCGAGTGAGATTCGAGCCAAGGACGCGCTGCAAGCTAGGCAAGGGTCGCTGCCAAACGAGCCACTGAGCGGTCTTGTGCTTCTAAACGCGCGATCTTCTATTTGAACCTGTTCGATGCGAGTTTTGGTTTAAAAGGAAATTTTTGCCCGAAGCTTCTTCCTCCTTCTTCTTCCTCGCGATTTTCCTTCTCCCTTTCTCCCCGACCGACCGAGCTTTTCCTTGCGATTCCGTCCTTCTCCAGCTCCATTTCGACCGAGTTCTCCCTCCATTTTCGAAGTTGAGTTCCAATTCCGGGCAGCAGGTAAGGTTCTCTTCCTCTCTTCTTCGATCCGAGTCCCCTGCTTCTGGGCTCCACACGTGGCCTACGGGAGTCTAACCTCTGCCTCCATCTGGAACGATGTCCCAGCAGTATCCGAATCTATCTGGATATCTCAACAAACCACAACATCTGACTCACATGCGGGAAGTTGGCATGATGGCGCTCTAAACCCAAACCAACGACGAGTCGAACACCGCTCGTCTCCGCTCCACAACACAAAACAAGGCATACACTAGATGAAAGGTATTGTAAATTCTTAACCCTTTTCTAAAATGTAAAACTTAGGCGTGACGATGGTAGCCAGTCTTTGGTGATCATGGGAAAGACGACCTACAACAAAAGGTCGGTCTACAAAGTCTATGACTCGAGCTCGATACCAATCTGTAAAGACCCAGGCCGAATGGGGTTCTAAATGGGCCTTTACCCCAATGCATGCATTCAAAATAAAATAATATGCAACATACTTTTGGATTCCAAGTAAAACTAAAACATTAAAAGTCCCTGTTTCAAGCACTGCTTCGAGAAAAAGTACATTTCTAAAAGTATACTCGATCGAGAGATTTATTTAAACCATTCAAAAACCTTTTCAGTGCGACTATGCTGGAATCCATAAAACATGAGAAAACGTCCTAGGCTCCGTGCCCGTCTACATGCATTCAGGGGGAAATATAAAGTTAAAGAGTCATAAAATGAATAAAAGTGTCGGAGGTGACAAAGAGTGCCCATGATCACACTCCTCCTTTCACCATCCTGTCTCGCTCCTTGGTTACCCGTGGAAAACCACAAAATAAGGGTGAGTAACGAATTACTCAAGTAAGAATCCCCAACCGGGTACAATACGATGCACATGGTCATCAAGATGAGTGTATACAAGCTATGAATATAAACACGAGAAAAGAGCACATAGCTTGAGTCCACACTTGGACCTCGGATGCCAACTCGTGGTCTTAGTCCTAATTAACTACCATAACCACACGGATCGCCCTATACGAGAAACAAGTCCCGCCTCGGCCTACTATCGAATGAAAGGTGCACTAGCTCAAGATCCCGAGGAGCTCTCCGTCGACGCCAGAATGAGCGTAAGCATGCACCGCGTGCTTCTACGCACTATGAGGGGGTGCCGGTCTAGTGGCAAGCTGCCCATATCCGGATACCACGCCTAACTAAATCTCGGATCGGTGTCACCGACATAGGGTGTGAGACTGGACACGTGAACTATGTCGGCTGTACCACCGCACTGAGGCTAAGGAACGGGTCGTGGTAGGCTTACACCGTGAAGCCGTCCTTACCTTAACAGTGGCAATCAAGGGCTCTTCGCCGAACACGTTGAGGACGTCATCGGCGCCGGGGACTAGGCATTGCCAAGTCATCATCCCGACCGTTGGGGCATCGCTTAGACTACCACCCTCACCCAAGATTGCGGGGCCTACCGGTTGGGATAGCTAATCCTCACGGGGTCCAAGGACGGAGAACTGTCTCGAACGTCCTTGCCATGGATGCAAGATACTTTATGCATCGGGCCCGATGATGCTATCTACCGAATTCTAACCCGCCTTAACAATCAACAAAAACAATCCAATACGTGCTCGAAAGAATACAGCAGACCTAGCATGGTACTACGAACAAGAATGAATATGAGCATGCCGAACGGAACAACCTAGCATGGACTAACATGAAAGAACAACATACGAAGTCATGCCATCAGAATTGAATGCAGTACCTAAACTATACATGCTGATAATCACAAACAAACATACAACATCAATCACATAGAACATCGCGAGGTCCACACAACCCCTGTAAGAAATCCTTACCTTGGTGGAAGACTTCTACACACAAATTCCTAAGCTGCGAACACTTCCGAGCTAGCTATCGAGAACCTACAAACATAGTAACAATCACAACCATATCCCTAAAAATATAATAAAACAAAGAGCTCGGCTCAGGAGCACTCACACGCACCGCGACACGAAGCAAAGGCGCTACGCTGGCAGCAGCCGGCACGGCGCTGGGCGTCTGCTCATGCGCGATGGATGGGCGCTGGGCGCGGTATGCGCGCGACGACAGACGGACTTCGGCGGCGAGCGGCAGCGGCACGCAGACGGCGCTGCTGTCGGCGATGCGGACACGGGAGAGCGCTTTCAGCGAGGACGCGCGCGAGGCGAACGTCTGGGCGTCGCGGCGAAGCGGCTCGATAAGCGACACGGGCAAAGGCGCGCGCGTCGGCGTCTTGTTCTTGCGCGATCCGCGCGATGACGCCGGCCGGGCGATGGCCGAGCAGTGGCCGGGCTCTTGTCAGGCGAGATCTGGGCGCGACGGCCGTGCGGTGCAGGCAGGGCGATCTGGTGCGATGGCGAGGGCGATCTGTGCGACGGGGCCGCCGCGATGGAGCTGGCTGGTGCGAAGGTGGGCTGCTGGCTGGGGCTTCTCTCGGCTGGCTGCAACCTAACACAAGCACACACCTACTTCTAAACACTCGGCCAAACAGCACACCAAACGGATGAGAAGAAGAAGAAGATCGATACCTACCCGGAATGATGATGAACGAACCAAAGAGCTGCAAAGGTGTTGGAAATCGGCAAGGGCTAGGGAGGATAGCTTGGGCGGCCACAACTCTTTTGGAGAAGAAAACACAACAAACCTAATTCCTTTTCATTTAACCAAATGCACCAAACACCAAAGATCCAAGGTTAACTAAGATGTGATGCAGAAAGAGCAAAAAGAGCACCTAATGGCTCAATTGGCACACATCCCCACAAGCTTTCTAAGAGACCCGGGTTCAAACCCCAGCTGCAGCACAATTTCCTTTAATTTTACTTTTGCATCAAACCTTGCTCAAACCCTTCCACGAAGCCTCACAAACCTACATAAATCCATCCAATATTTTTAGCAACTAGAAAAGACATAAACGGCCGTGAAGGCCCGACCAAATTACCAAAATACCCCTTGGGCATACCTGGAAGACCGGGATGAAAACCTGGGCCGTTACAGGCCGGGACTTGTTTCTCGTATAGGGCGACTTGTGTGGTGATATTATTTTCGGACTAAGACCCTAAATTGGCATTCGAGGCCCAAGTGTGGGCTAAACTATGTGCTATATTCTGTGTTTATATTCATAGCTTGCATACGCTCATCGAGATGACCATGTATATCGTATTGTACCCCGGTTGGGGATTCTTACTGAGTAATTCGTTACTCACCCTTATTATTGTGGTTTTTCCACAGTAACCAAGTTAAGCGAGACATGATGGTGAAGGAGGAGCTCGTGATCATGGGGCTCACCATCAAACTCGATTTTGTGTTATGACTCTTTATGTTTTATTTTCCCTGAATGCATGTAGCGGGCATGGAGCCCTAGGATGTTTTCTCGAATATTTTGTGGATTCCAAATTATTATTGTATTTAGACATGTTTTGAATGATTTTAAGAAATCTCTGATCGGAGTATACTTTGGAAATGTATTTATCTTGGAACAGTGCTTGGAAACAGGGGACAGTTCTAGGAAATTGTCTAGTTTTTAAAGGGGTTATTTTGAATGTTTTGTTTTAATTGGAATCTGAAATCATGTCTGTTTAATGTCCTTTACTTTGAATGCATGCATTGGGGTAAGGGCCCATTTAGTGCCCCATTCGGGTTGGTCCCTTACAGTTGGTATCAGAGCTCAGAGTCATAGATTCTGTAGATTGACCTTTTGTTGTAGGTCGTTTTCCCATGATCACTAACACTCAGAAGCGGTCATCAGTGCGCCTAAGTTTACTATTTGTTGTAGAAAAAGGGTTAAGAATTTACAATACACATCATCTAGTGTATGCCTTGTGTAGTGTTGTGGAGCGGAGACGAGCGAGTTACGACTTCTCATTATTGGTTTGGGTATAGAGCGCCATCATGCCAACTTCCCGCAGTGTGTGATGTATGTTGTGGCTTGTTGAGGTATCCAGAAAGATTCGGATGCCCTGTGACATCGTTCTAGAGGGAGGTAGAGATTGGACTCCCATAGGCCAACTGTGGCCCAGTTGTTGGTTTTCCCCTAGTGAGAGGGTGGAGGTGCTTTGGCAAGCGTGGAAAGCTGAGTCCCCGTTTTGTTGGTCCGTTTGAGATTCTGGAGAGGATAGGCAAGGTTGCTTATCGATTAGCCTTGCCTTCGTCATTGTCAGCAGTGCACAGTGTTTTTCATGTTTCGATGTTGAGACAGTGCGTGCCGGATCCGTCGCACATTGTTGATTTTGAGCCGTTGCAGCTGAATGATGATTTGAGCTTCAAGGAGAAGCCAATGGGGATTCTTGCTTTTGAGATAAAGACACTGCGTAATCGTGATATCCGGTTGGTAAAAGTTCAGTGGAGGAGTCAGAGTTCAGAGGAAGCCACTTGGGAGCGGGAGGATGAGATTTGAATGTAGTATCCCGAGCTGTTCCAATCTTAAGTGACTTTCGAGGACGAAAGTCTTATAAGGGGGGAATATTGTAACGACCCAGAAATTTCATCCCGGTCTTCCCAAGTTGCCCATGGGCATTTTGGTAATTTTGGTCGGGCCGACAGGGCCGGTTATGTAATTGTTAATTGCCGAAAAAATTATGAGTCGATTTGAATGGGATCGGGAATTTTGGTGAAGACATTTGGGCTTGGAAAAAAGTAAAAATAAATAAGGAATTAAATAGCGCGTCGAGTGAGATTCGAGACAAGGACGCGCTGCAAGCTAGGCAAGGGTCGCTGCCAATTGAGCCACTGAGCGCTCTTGTGCTTCTAAACGCGCGAACTTCTATTTGAACCTGTTCCATGCGAGTTTTGGTTTAAAAGGAAATTTTCGCCCGAAGCTTCTTCCTCCTTCTTCTTCCTCGCGATTTTCCTTCTCCCTTTCTCCCCGACCGACCGAGCTTTTCCTTGCGATTCCGTCCTTCTCCAGCTCCATTTCGACCGAGTTCTCCCTCCATTTTCGAAGTTGAGTTCCAATTCCGGGCATCAGGTAAGGTTCTCTTCCTCTCTTCTTCGATCCGAGTCCCCTGCTTCTGGGCTTGGTTTTCCGGCCGAGTCGAGGTGATTTGAGGTATGGGTTTTGTGCAGCTAGTGTAGGGGAGTTCGTCATCAAAAAATCACTCGTCGAATCCTCTCGGATCGCTCGAATTCGTTTCCTCTTCATCACCCCTGTTCGCCCATGTTTTCGTGCTCTGTCGCTGCGCAGCCCGTCGAGCCACGCCGCGCATCACCTCGCGCCCGCGCGCACGCCTCGCCTAGCTCCGTGTCACGCCGCGTGCCGTCCCAGCTGTGCCGCTTTCGCCGCGCGCGCCAACCGCGCCTACTGCCCTTGCGTAGCGCCACGCGCGCCCACTCATGCGCCCACCAGGCCCGTTCTTTGCCACGTTCGTGCAATCGGCTCGTTCGTGCGTTCGTCGCGCCTCGTGAGTTGCTCCCGAGCTGAGCCCTGTTTATTTTATTATATTTAGGCCTATTGTGTGATTTTTGTTGTGATTGATAGGTTCTCGATAGCTAGTTCGGCGTTTGTTCGCGACTTAGGATTTTCGTGTCAAATCCTCCCCGACCAAGGTAAGGATTTCTTACCGAAGTTGTGTGGACCCTGCGATATTATATGTGATTGCTGATTGATTGCTTGTTTGTGTTTATTGACATGTGTAGCTAGGTATTCTATTCTGATTTCCCGATTAGCATGATCTTCCTGATTAATTCTCATGTTAATCCATGCTAGGTTGTTCCTTTCTGGCATGCTCGTATCTGTTCCTTGCTTCGTAGTATCATGCTAGGCTCGTTGTATTCTTATTGAGCACGTATTGGATTTTATGGAATTGTTTGCCGATTGCTAGGGGCGAGTTAGAGTTGCGGTAGATAGCATCATCCGGGCCCGATGCATAAAGTACCTTGCATCCATGGCGGGGGCGTCGAGAGACGATTCTCCGCCCGGACCCCGTGAGGGATTAGCTAACCTGCGGTAGGCCCTGCAATCTTGGGTGAGGTGGCGATTGTTAATGCCCAACGGTCGGGATGATGACTTGGCATTGCCTCGTCCCCGACAGCCGGCATGTCCTCAGCATGTTTGGCAGTAGCCCCTGATTGCCACCTGTTAAGGCAAGGACGGCTTCCTGGTGTAAGCCTACCACGACCGTTCCTTGGCCCTAGGTGCGGTGGTTCAGGCTGACATAGTTTACGTGTCCAGGTCTCACACCCCTATGTCAGTGACACCGATCCAAAGATTTAGTTAGACGTAGTATTGGATCGGACATGGGCGCTTGCCTTCGAGACCGGCACCCCCAAGTCTGCGATAGCACGCGGTGCATGCTTACGCTCATTACAGCGCCGACTGGAGAGCTCCTCGGGATTGTGAGCCAGTGTACCTTTCGTCGACAGTAGACAGGCTGAGGCCGAGACTTGTTTCTCGTATAGGGCGACTTGTGTGGTGATATTATTTCCGGACTAAGACCCTAAATTGGCATCCGAGGCCCAAGTGTGGGCTAAACTATGTGCTATATTCTGTGTTTATATTCATAGCTTGCATACACTCATCGAGATGACCATGTATATCGTATTGTACCCCGGTTGGGGATTCTTACTGAGTAATTCGTTACTCACCCTTATTATTGTGGTTTTTCCACAGTAACCAAGTTACGAGACATGATGGTCAAGGAGGAGCTGTGATCATGGGGCTCAGATCATCAAACTCGATTTTGTGTTATGACTCTTTATGTTTTATTTTCCCTGAATGCATGTAGCGGGCATGGAGCCCTAGGATGTTTTCTCGATATTTTGTGGATTCCAAATTATTGTATTTAGACATGTTTTGAATGATTTTAAGAAATCTCTGATCGGAGTATACTTTGGAAATGTATTTATCTTGGAACAGGTGCTTGGAAACAGGGACAGGTTCCAGGGAAATTGTCTAGTTTTTAAAGGGGTTATTTTGAATGTTTTGTTTTAATTGGAATCCGAAATCATGTCTGTTTAATGTCCTTTACTTTGAATGCATGCATTGGGGTAATGGCCCATTTAGTTCCCCATTCGGGTCGGTCCCTTACAAATACTATAACTAACGATTAAATTAGTAAAAATAGGGGAAATTTTATTTTTTAAAATAAAAATAAAATGTAAACGGGGCGGGGATCGGGGAAGCGGGGATGAGGAGTACATTCCTTGTCTCGTTCTTGTCCTCGTTTATGTTGCGGGGATTTTTCATCCCCGCTCACTCTCCCATTCGCTGCCTAAATAGGGATTCACCGTCTTGTTTGGGGCGAGCCCTCGACCCCACGGGGAAAATGGACATATCTACAACTAGGGCAGCTTTGGAATTTTGCAATATATTTAGTTTTATATTTACTTTTTGGGAATACACATCTTTACATTAAACCTTTTACAAATTATGAGTATTGCAATTATAACCCAAACAATACTATCTTGAAATTGTTGTATTATGATAGTGAAATTAAAACATTGTGTTGTCATAGTTTGTGTTAATAATGATTGTTTTTTTTATAATGGTATATTGCTAAGTGTTGGCTGATTGGGTTTAATTATTTTATGAAATAGATAAAAGTTGGTAACAGTTCTGATACACAAATAAGTGATGTGTTTTATGGTCTTCTTGAAAATAGTGATTCCATCGAGTTGTAGTTGATTATAATGCATAAATTTGATAACAGAAATGTAGTATACAAAACAATGTAAAAACTAATTAAAAAATGTAAGAAAATCAAGCAACACATTACTTTCTTATAATGCAAGACAGTACTGAATAATAAAGTCTGATGAGTTATAACCTTATAACAAAAAGAGTGTTACATAACAAAACAATGTTGAATGTGTTCCTACATGTTTTTCTACTATGTCCTAGTTGTCCACATCATCGGTATTTGAGCCGTTGTATAACTTCTAAAGCTGATTTCATACACTGCTTATTTGGTCTTCTCATAGGGTGTTTAGTTTTAGGAGGCATGAGCTTTTTATCGTGCATGTGATGTGGTACATCCCAATGCTATTTTAAATAGGGATGCTTATAGAGCCTATGAAGTAAATAAGTATAGTGTTAACAATAAATACAAATAGTATGATAGATTGTTATATATTCTAATATTTTTTAAATGGTATGTTGAACTACAATGTGTGTGTAAAATACAGTATACTAATATTAAAGGAATAACGAAATGGATATTGGATAATGTTACTTGACCATACCATATGCACTACTTATATATTACTAAAAGGATTGGTAGGACATGGTTTTGATACATAGCAATGCAATGCCTAAGGTCAACTATGATAGTGCACCCATTGAGTGTATCAACAGTCAATACATCACACAACTATTTTACATCATTGTCGTTTTGGAAATTCACACCCTTGAAAAGGTATTGACTAATTCCTAGGCTAACATAGATTGGATGAATTAAAATAGAATCTTGCATTCCCAATTTAATTATGGAAAGCATGAAGAGGCTATAAGGGGTGCATGACTCTAAATATACTTCAGTAACCTGATAATCGTGGTACATATCACATTCATTCCACAAACCACCATGTGTTACGTGGATAGAGATACCACCGATTCTTGTTTAAGATAAATAATTAAGTATGAACGTATGTACAAACAAAAAGGTAAATATGGTAATAGTAGTACGATTTACGTTAAACTAATACTAAACTGTATGAAGAAAACATGATATACTAACACAATATATATTGTATGGTATATGGTATACGATACAATTAGATTACAAGACTCGTGATGATGAAATGAGAACTACAGTATGCAATGCATATTATAGTATTCAATAGTACGGTACTCATACTAAATTATATGGTGAAAACATGATATACTAAAACAATAAATAAAGTATAGTATTCATTTAGATTCTAGACCTTGTGATGATGGAAATAGAACTATAGTATGTAATACAAATATAGTTCTTAAGAGTCATGTACTAATACTAATATATATGGTGAAAACATGGTATAATAAAACAATAAATGTAGTATAGTTTATCGTATACGATTCATTTAGATTACAAGACTTGTGATGATGAAAAAAGAACTACAGTGTGAATATAGTATTCAACAGTACAATTTATCGTATACAGTTAATTTAGAATACAATACGCTCGTTAAGATAAATACAGAAATGAAGAAGAACATATCAAACTGTACCATGTGCTTCATCTCCGTCTTGGTGCAATTTAATCGTGAGACTGGAAATGTATGGAAAATTAAAGGATGAGACGGAGATGGAAATGAGCAGAAGGAACAAATGGGGGCGTTGTTACCAGATTATGACGACGGGAATGGAATGCTGGAAATGAAAGTCTAATCTTCGGAAATGGAACCACAACAACCAAAAACACAACTCCGATTAGAAACTTCTACTGTTGTCAATGGAAGGGAAAGTTGTTGGGTAGATTTTTCGTAGAATGATGGTTACAACAATGTAAGAGGATTTGGTGGAAATGGATCTAAAATCGTGAGAAGAGGAAAGACCAAAAGAAGTTTGTTAATGAATGCTATTTTAAGAAGGAAAGTGATAATTAGTAGGGAATTAATTATGAGATTCACAATATTTGAATTACAATTCATTAAGGGCAAAATAGGCATTAACTGAGTGAGAATACAAAATTTTTTGTAAGGTAAATGAGGATGGAAACAGAAAATGTATTTTCCATCTCCGTTTTTATGATTCTCGTCCCATTTACATTTTACTTTTCAAAAACATTTTTCTTTTTGTTTAATAAAATTAATCTTTAGTTATAATTTTTTGTTCGTAAAAATATTTATTCAAATTGATATTTTCTTCAATAATTAGTTAACGTTAATATATATTTTTTCATGAAAAGTTAACTACTTAAAAAATACTTATAAAAATTAAGATGAGTAAAAGAAAAAAAATTAAACAAAAAATTCCTATCAGAACTCGAACTCCACCAATTCCGCGCGGGAAATCCTACTCCCATTTATGGGAAAAAACGGTGAATTTCGTGAATATCTCTACTTTTGATTGAATAATAATGATCGAAAACTAGTGTCACTAATTGAAGCCATCAAGTGTTTGAGTCTTTTTAGGTTGACTCCAATTTTCTAGGAATTCCTTCTAATAAAATTGTTGTTTATACAATTGTTTTAGTTTTTTTTATTATACAATGAAAATCCACTTTTAACTTAGAGAGAATTAAATATATTTGTTATTTCTCACCCTTAATTCTTATTTTTTAGTACCAATTTTAGGGAGAGAGACCACAAATGATACTACTATTCTTAAATAAATAATAAACAAAAAACTAAATAACTATTGAACAATGAAACCTAACGTCCTTAATTTTTGTTTTAAACATCAATTCAAAAGATAAAAGGGGCAACTAGGAAAATGGTTAGAAAATAATTAAGGTATGGCTATTAATCTTTAAACTTTAAATTTATGTCCTTTTTTAATTATAAATTTTTATTACTTTTTAATAATGGAATTGATCGACAATTATACCCCTCCTACATTTTTTAGGAGTTTTTTTCAACATTTTTTTAAATAGATTATTTTGTAACTACTCCTGAATCTAGAAAATTCTAAAACAAAATAAGTAGTTATAAAAAACCTTAGTTAAAACAAACTTTTGAAAATATTATGTGAAATTAAGATTTGAAAATTTAAACTTTGTAGGTAATTTTGAAACATTGTTCTTAACATTGAAAAAGTATGGTTATACATCACCTTCACATAATCCGTACAACCACCTCATTATTCAGTAAATAAAAATGGTTTAAAAAAGTAACTCAACTTGGATTTTAAGGGGTATTAGATGCACAATTTTGTGAGCTTCGATTCCAACATCCAATTTTAACCGCAAAAAATCATTTTTATCCGTCGATCTTCATGACCAATAATCTAAATTATAACTTCAATCTAGGGAAAAATCTTTTTCTTAAATTTAGAACAATAATTTGGTTTTAGAAATTCAATATCCAAGATTGAAGATGGTTTAAGATCAACTTACCCAAACCTTGTTCAAATCTTTTTATGCAAGAATGGACATCTTTATTGTTGGAGATTTTGGACTCACGACAAATTAACGACAACTGCAGGAGCTTCGCAACGTGATGGCGAAAGGCGGCGGAGCTTTGCGGTATGATGGCGAGAGGCCATGGATTTCGTAGTTGCTGGAATGAAGTGCAAAGGGGAAATGAAAAACATGGGTTATCGTTGGGTGTGTGGAAGGAGAGAAGAAGATGAAGTTTATGGTTTGTGGTCGCGTCTTTTGTTAAATAGTTAAAAGGAATTTACTTTTTTTTAAAGAATAAGATTAGACATATTTAAATCGAAAGTAATACCTTGAAATCCCATGTGTTTAAAAAGAATATCTTGTCCTTTATTTATGAGATTTGTTAACTTGGAGTTAAAACTAAATATAAAAACTTGTGTTTTTGTTAAAAGATAACTTAAATAATCACAATAAAATAAAAAAATCATATTCAAAGCTTAAAGAAAAATTTGGAATGCTACAATATTCTCAATTAAAAGAAAGTTCAAGATATAAATAATTAAGGAAAATGAGATCGCATCTCGCTCTCACGCTCCGAGGTGGCTACTTCTATTCTAGACTACGGCAAAAAACTTTAACTATTGAAATTTCTTGGTTGCATACAACTTTTCGATCCCAAGCTAGGATTTTCACAAGTTTCTCTTTAAAGGTAAGATCAACATTGATTTCAAGTGGCTTAAAATTTAATTAATTACATGTGACGGATCAGAAATTATGCACTGCATATGTAGTCACTACAACTTATCAATATGTGCTATGTTTGTACATCCACTGTACATTGTGATTTAGGCACATGCGACAGATCATTCACGTAACGCGTGAAGCATAGAAACTTTCCTAGTCATCATTTGCGACTATTTAGGGCGTGTTTGGTGCAGGGATTAGGATTAAGTTAGTCGGTAGGATTAAGTTAGTCGGTATTAAGTTAAGCTGAGTATTAAGTTAAGCTGAGGGATTAAGTTAATCTGTGTTTGGTGGATAGATTAAGTTAAACTGGATTAAGTTAAGCTGATTGTTGTTTGGTGCAGGGATTAAGTTAAGCTGAGTTGTTTTTAATATATATATTTTTTTATTTTTACTTTTCAATTTGTTTTCTCCCTAATTGACAAGTGACATTAATGTGAAATAGTAATAACATAATATTCATTAAGTAAATATACTTGATTAATATATATTTCATTGTCTATTTCAATTATAATTCAATATTTACATTTAAACTTAAAAACAATATAACAAATTACAAGGTTGTTATAACCTTAAAAATATTATAAACAAATAATTTAATTTATTTAATACATCTTAATTTAAAATATATAACAATTTAATTTTGAATAGTTGTTAAGATTTATAGTTGAAATTTAAATGGTATTTTAATTCAAAATAAAATTGAAACCAAATCCTATAATAATAAATCAAAATCTTTTAAGATTATTATCAAACTAGATCTCCCACAATAAAATTGACACTAATTATTTCTTTTACAAACTATATCATTCAAAAACAAATTCTTGATCTATCTAAATTATTATTAATTTTAAATTATTTGAGAGTTTGAAATATATATCTTTTAAAAATAATATATATATATATATATATTTATATTTTTATTGAAATCGTGATTTCGTTCTTCCAAAAAAAAATTGCAAATCGATATATACATTAAATACCACCGAGTATGAAAAATTCCAAATTAAAGAAAAATAACACCAAGTATGAAAAATTCCAAATTGAAAACTCAAAATTTTTTGTTGTTTTTGGTTGTGCCACCTTCGCCTTCTTTGATTTCACCATACTCTGTATCAAGCAAAATCAGCCATCAGAGAAGTCCCAATCGCGAAGATGAAGTGGAACTCCCACAAAATGGATCTTTATAAACAGGAAATTACTTCACGAATTTAAAGAAATTAAAAAAATCTAGCATTATTTAAAAGAGGAGATGAAAAAGAGAAAAGAAAGATTGAAAAAAAGAAACTTTGAACAAAAATGGAGAGAGAAACCCAGAGTTAAGGAGAAAAAGAAGGATTACAGTAATTGGGAGAGAGAAAATCGAAATTTGTGCAGACATGAATAGTGTTTTACTTTTGAAATCCGCATTAAATAAAACTGACCTTTCAATTTTCCTAATCTGTCTACCAAACAGGTTTTTGGGGGCTTAAGTTAATCCGAATTAACTTAATACCCCCACCAAACACACCCATAGTTTCTGTAATTTTTACTAGTGCATTTTGTTTTGGAGTTACATCATTGGTTTTTGGCTTAGTGGATTGTCTTCATATGTATATGTAAGACTCATACCCCATTTATGCTATGTGTTTATCCAATTTTGGTGTGTTATAGTTGTTAATCTTGTTTGAAATATGTATATACATATGAATTAAATCATTAGAATACACTGTTTGCTTGCATCCCCTTTGACATTGCTTTTGATTTTCGAAATTATGCACCGCATATGTAGTCCCTACAATTTATTAGTCTGCGTTATGTTTGTACATCCACTATACATCGTGATTTAAGCACATGCGACGGATAAGTCACGTAACACTCAAAGCATAGAAACTTCGTCTAGTCATCTTTTGTGCTACTTAGTTTCTGTAACTTTACCTAGTGCATTTTGTTTGGGGTTTACATTATTGATTTTGGCCTAGTGTGTATTGCCTACATATGTATTTGTAAGATTGAGACCTCATTTATACTTTGTGTTTATTTGTTCTTGTTATGTTATAGTTTTTAATCTTATTTGAATGTGTATATATGTATGAATTGGATCATTAGAACACATTGTTTAGTTGCACCCCTAAATATGTCTATGTGCCTCCTATCACTGCTTTTGTTGTCGAAGTTATGCACCGCATATGTAGTCCCTACAACTTATCTGTATGCTCTATGTTTGTACATCAGTTGTACATCGTGATCCTGCTTTGATTGAATATGATTTTTATTTTTTTTTCTGACACATTTGATCGATGTTTTTTTTTTGTGATCTGCAAGCCAACTCCCTATAATTTTGGTTATCTCCCATATTATAAGTATTTTAATTTTGAAATATTGTAAAATACCAAGTGGTTAGTTATAGTTAAATTTAGTAAAAATAAAATATTATCAAATAAAAAGTGATTTGATTATCCTTAGAATTAGGGGAAAATTGTTTGTTTATTTTTTATTTTTAATTCGTAGAACACTTAAACAAAAACTACAAGGTAATTTGGAGAGGGAAACATTTATCTCTCCTCCCTCATTTTTTTAAGCCATTCATTTAAATTCCAAAACAAATTAGTCATTACCTATATTTTTTTCCTAAAACTAGCAATTACCTACCATTTCCCAAGATAAAAAGTAAATTATATTTTGGAATCTAGCTATCAAATGTAAATACCCTTTGTTAAATTTGGATCCTTTAATATCGAGGCGATGATTGGTTATGAATGGGCCTGCGCGGCCCATTGGTTAGGAGTAGAAAAGAAAATCCGAGAAAGTAGCAAAGGGCAGATATTAGCGAACTGTGAAATTTGCAGTATCGACGACGGCGGAGAATGGACGGAGAAAGAGGAGGAGGGATACGGCTGAGCAAAAGATTCTCCGACAAAGCTGGATCCGGCGAAGTCGATTACAAAACCAAGGCCGGCACCGCTTGGAGCCATTCCTATCTCAACCAGAAGCCATGGCATCCTCTCTCCTACCCTAATCAGCGCCGCAAATGGATCGCCGAGCAGACTCACTCACAGCAAGAGAAGCGCGCCGACGAAGTTGCTCGCGAGGTCATGCTTCATTTCCGTTGTTTCGATCTTACTGGACTTCGTTTTCTTCTCAATTGGTGTTTTTTTCCTTTTTTTTTTGTTCTGTTTGCAGTATGCTCAAGAGCAGGAGTTCTTTCGCCAGACTGCTCTCGTCTCCAAGAAAGAGAAGGAAAAGGTTATACCTCGTTCGCTTTCTGATTTTACGCTTTGAGCTGAATCAACTTTTCATCTAGTATTATTGTGAAGCTGTGTAGGACTCTATGTAGTAATTTTGGAGTCTTAGTGATTGCTTAATGTTTTTCTCTTATCTCGTCATCATCTTTTCATTCAATTTTGTTCTTTTTTTCTTCTTTCTGGTAGCTTATGTAGAAAATTGGAGATGGTTTTCTATGGCTGTTGGATAACAAACAATTTCATTGATATATGAAATTAAAAATGAAGGGAGACCCCCATAGGAGAAGATTACAAAAGACCCTTGCCTTTAGAGTTTTCTATGGCTTTTGGTTAGGATTTCTCTAAAAAAATGAAAAGAAAAAAAAAAAAATACTGCTGCTGACAGTTGAAATGCGAAACACGATGTAATTATATTGATGGTGACATAGCTGAAATGTTTCTCCAAACGTAGTTTTGTTTTCTATTCATTCTGACGTCAGCTTTTGTAGCTTCTTCTTGAGCATATACAGCTGACTGTTAATTTCCTTCCATTTATTACATAACTTACTGTCGGGAATTGTTGCTCTGTTTATTATTTTTGGAGAATCGTTCCATGTATCCTGAAAAGTGAAACCTTTGTTTGATGATTAGTTGGAGGTGATGAAAGCAGTTAGTTTTATGTATGTACGACCACCTGGTTACAATCCTGAAAGTGCAAAAGCTGCGGAGATTGCTGATGAGAGGAAGAAACTAGAGGGTGATAGTAACCCATCTCAGGATCTGCTCAAGGGTGGCTATGCAAATGAAAGGTATCTCATCATCGAAATTATGCTTAATTAGTTATTGTTCTTATGGGAGTGGAAACGGAATATTCAATAAGGAGCATGATTTGATGTCTTTTTCCCCCTTGAACCAAGCAAGATTTCTCTTTCACTTGTAGGCAACCAGAATCATCAGGCACAGTTGGTCTGGACCCTAGTGAGAAGAAGAAACCAAGGCCAAAAGATATTTATGGCCGTGCTTTGCCCACTGAAGAAGAATTTGAAGTGTTAAAAAATGCTCCCCGGTATGTTGCTAGTGAGCTGGAAACAATTGTGAATACGTATTTTTTTACATTTTTATATCTTCTTCATCTTGTATGTTACACACCCTGTCCTCCTTGTTTGGATGAAATTAATGATTTAGCAGTTAGAGTGAAGGCAATAAGTAACAATGGCTCAGTATTTTTGCTAGAGCAGAAAATGATATTAGTTTTATATCCATCATCCTTTTTACTTTTTAGTATGTAAAATAGTTTTCAAAAACACCTGTTTGTAGATATTCAGTTGATTTTAATTTTTATGCAACATCAATTTGTTCACCATATTCTTACATCGATTGGTTGTGCTTCTGAATGGATGTTTGCTTGTCCTTTTGTCCACTTATACTTGGTTGAACTTTAAACATATTGGAGTCTGTTAGACCCTCAGTTATTCATACTTATACTAGAAGGCCTAGAGTTGAGATGGATGAGGAAAGGGTAATTCCGCACGTGTTGCAAACATACATGAGGAGGGGAAAAAGAGTAATTGAGCAGGGGCAGGGGTCAGAGGAGCAGGCCGGTAGTGGGTAGTGTTATCTGTTATGATCGTAGCAAGGGGTATTAATAGAAGAGTATCGTTTGGAGCAAGGCATCTGAAGTTTAGCAGCTTAGAAGAAGAGAGGAGAGTTCTGGTGCTCTTGAATTCACCGGGAGCTATCTTTCTTTCCTATTGTCTTGTTGTTATTTCCATTTTGTTCTTAGTGTTCTTAGATTGTAACTTTTTTTGAAACAAGGGTAACAATGCCCGTCCCTAGGCCAGGCACCAGAGACATCGAAGGAGCAATGTCATAGCCGAGTCTTGAACCCGGGACCTTGAGGTGAGCATATACCCTCAAAGCCCAAGTTTTCAGCCACTGCGCCACCCCTTGGGGACAGTGTTCTTAGAATGTAACTCTTTGGATTCGACTTGTTTTGGTTGGAATATCAATATTACTCGTAGTGTTGTTTTGGTATATGGAGTGTTGTGTTCTCTGCAGTCTGCAGGTTAAAACATCTAGATACCTAACATATTGATATCAGAGCACGTTTCAATCCTTGGGAAAACAAGGAGTATGGCGCAAAAGTAGATCGAAGAAAGGATGGACGGAAGCGGAACAAAGAGGGATGGAGTTCAATCAAAGATTCGTTAAGGAGCATTATGTAGAGCTTAGAGAAGCTGACGGTGGGTGTTGTGGGAAACCAAAAAGCCATGGATTGCATGCTATAGGAATGGTCTAACGACAAGTCTAAAATACAGTCGACAGTTTCGAAAGGTTCCAGCTTGAAGTTGAAGCAGAAGGAAGGGGAGGGGGAGGGTGTGCTCACACCAAAACCACCTGAGGAAGGCGAAACCTTAGAAGATAAGAGGGAGCAGAATGCAAGAGATTGTTCAAGAAGCTGGAAATGCCCGTGTTCTCCAGAATCGAGTCAGACTCGTGGATTTTTAGAGCAAAAAGATATTTTGAATTGCACCAACTCTCGAAAAAAGAAACGATGAACGTTACGGTGATCGGCTTAGATGGGCTAACAGTCGCAAGGGGATAAAAACGTGGAACGAGTTAAAAAGGCATCTATACATTTGTTTCCAACCTACTCAGGAAGGAACCTTATTTACCAGATTCCTAGCGGTAAAAAAAGAAGGCACACTGGCTGAGTACATTCACCAGTTCAAAGTACTATCCGCGCCATTGCCGCACCTAGAAGAAGTGTTATGGAGAGCTCCTTCCTAACAAGCTCATAGCCCATTGGGAGCAAAGGTGATCAGTTGCAAACCCAAAGGGTTTTAAGATATCATAGAATAGGCCCAGCTACTTCAGGACCGAAGTCACGTTAAGGAAATTCTGAGCAGTGTAAGTAAGGCCCAGAAAATAGCCCACATTCTACTCCGAAATTGGGTCAGATGGGTTATTAGTTTCGGAAACAGCGCACAAGGAATGGAGAAACTTTTCCAACGCGCACAATTACTATTCTAGATAAAGAGGCGGAGTTTGCAGAGACATTCTTGTGAAAAGTCTACATGACGCAGAGTATCAAATGAAGAGAGAGAAGGGGTTGTGTTTTAAATGTAATGAGATTTTTTTTGTTGGGCATAAATGCAAGGTCAAGGAAACACAAAGAATTAAGAGTGATGGTGGTGACTGACTATGGCGAAGTAGAAATAGAAGGGCCTGATTCCGAAGGAGAACAAGAAGAGGAAGTTATGGAAGAAATGGTGGAGAATGCGAAGTTAGACATTCGCTCAATTGGGTTCTCAACACCAGGCACCATGAAGCTAAAAGGGAAGATAGATGACCGCGAGGTGATAATACTAATTGATTGCGGAGCAACGCATAATTTTTTCTCTCAACAACTAATGGATGAGTTGAAGTATAACTGTTCGGAGATGTCGAACTACGGAGTAGTAATGGGAACATGCGCAGCAATTAAGGGGAAAGGGGATTTGTAAGGTCGTCAAGGTAGAACTGCAACAATTCATAATTAGCGAGGACTTTCTGCTTCTAGAATTGGGAAACGTAGGCATGATCCTGGCAATGCAATGGTTAAAAAAGATTGGATTCTTGAACATAAATTGGAAGGCTCTCATCATGACCTTTGAATCTGATCAGGGAACGATCACCTTAAAGGGAGATCCATCACTCACACGAGCAAAAATATCCTTAAAGATGTTGTCGAGGTCATGGTTAGAGGAGGACCAGGGGTACGTGATCGAAATTCACGAAGTTGATAGGGAATAAGACGATGGGAAAATTGTTGAGAGTAAATCGAGCTCTAATGCGAAACTATTCCCTAGCACACGTGAATTGTTAGAGAGGTTCGAAATGATTTTTGAGTTGCCTCCGAGGCTATCTCCTAAAGAGGAAGTGGATCATCAAATTAATTTGAAGAATGAATAGATAACAGTGCAGGTGAGGCCCTATAAGTACGCACATGCTCAGAAAATAGAGATAGAAAAGATGATCGAGGAGATGTTGAAATTCGACATCATTAGGCCTTGCCATAGCCCGTTTTCGAGCCCAGTACTATTGGTTCGATAGAAGGATGGAGGTTGGAGATTTTGCGTGGACTATCGGGCATTGAACAAGGAAACCATTCCAAGTAAGTTTCCAGTTTTCGTAATAGAGGAGCTTTTGGATGAACGACACGGATCCAAAATTTACTCCAAGCTAGATTTGAAATCGGGCTACCATCAAATCAGGATGAAGGAAGAAGACATATGTAAAACAGCTTTTCGCACACACTAGGGCCATTATGAATTTCTAGTCATGCCGTTCGGATTAGCGAATGCTCCTACGACATTCCAATGCTTAATGAACTAGGTTTTCCATTATTATCTTTGTAAGTTTGTATTAGTTTTCTTTGATATACTTGTGTACAACCAGAATTTGGAGACACATTAGCGACACCTATGGGCCGTTTTTAGCACTCTGAAGGAAAATTCCTTGTTTGCCAATAGGAAGGAGTGTGTGTTTGCTCAATCCAAGTGTGAAAACCTCGGGCATTGGGTCTCAACGAATGGTGTTGAGGCAGATTTGGAAAAAATCCGAGCAATGATGCAATGGCCATTTACCTCCTCCCATGTGAATTCATTCTTTTGCAATCCCTGCCATTTAACCAACCATTCCTCGAGTCCCAGCTCACTATTCCATCTAAGGCCTAAGAATTCCTTTGGTTTAGCAAACCACTCAAAATCCTCAGAAAGAATCGCTGATACTTGTTGTACCTGATGTTTAGTGGCAACACACTTCTTTAGTTGAGATGCGCGGAAAACATTATGGATAGATGACGCTGTTGACAGTTCCAAACGGTAAGCAACCTTGCCAATGCAGTCATTGATCTTGTAGAGGCCAAAATATTTTGGGATTAGTTTCTCACATTTGTGAGTTGCCAACGATTGTTGCCTGTAAGTTGCTATACAAGGGCCGATCAGTATGGTCATGCCTTACAAGCAACGATCCTTTGCAACTCGCAAATGTGAGAAACTAGCCCCAAAATATTTTGGCCCCTACAATATTAGTGACGCATTGGTGAGTTTGCTTACCAACTTACAGGCAACGATCCTTTGCAACTCGCAAATGTGAGAAACTAGCCCCAAAATATTTTGGCCCCTACAATATTAGTGACTGCATTGGTAAGTTTGCTTACCACTTGGAACTACTAGCAGAATCGTCTATCCATAATGTTTTCCACGCATCTCAACTAAAAAAGTGTATTGACACTAAACATCAGGTACAACAAGTATCACAGATTCTTTCTGAGGATTTTTAGTTGATTGCTAAACCAAAGGAAGTCTTAGGCCTTGGATGGAATAGTGAACTGGGACTGGAGGAATGGTTGGTTAAATGGTAGAAATTGCGAGAGAATGAATTCACATGGAAGGACGTGAATTACATGAAATAGTAATTCTCGGATTTCTACCTTAAGGACAAGGTGTATTTGACCCCAACAGGTAATGTTAGACCCCTAGTTATTCATACTTATGCTAGAAGGCCTAGAGTTGAGATAGATGAGGAAAGGATAATTCCGCACGTGTTGCAAACATATACGAGGGGCAAAAGAGTAATTGATCAGGGGTTTGTATGGGAGCAGTGGGTAGTGATGTCTGTAATGATCGTAATAAGGGTTATTAATAGAAGGGTATTGTTTTGAGCAAGACATCTGAAGTCTAGCAGACTAGAAGCAGAAAGGAGAGTACCGGTGCTCTTGAATTTACCGGGAGCTATCTTCTTTCTTATTGTCTTGTTGTTATTTCCATTCCGTTCTTAGACTGTAACTCTCTGGATTCAACTTGTTTTGGTTGGAATATCAATATTACTCGTAGTGTTGTTTTGGTATCTAGAGTGTTGTGTTCTCTGCAGGTTAAAACTTCTAGATACCTAACAGAGTCCTCATCAGTAAAGAATCAGATAATGCGTGTTATGTTCAAAGAGTTCAAAAGGCTGTCTACAAAATGAGTTGCCGAAGCCAATGAATAAAGTCTCAATTGGGGCAGTCAATTCATAGTTAGTTTTAGGTTATGTAGACTAGCGGTTTTTATATTTAGTGATTGAAGTCCTGTACCTACGGGTTCTTATTTGTTTGAGAATTATGGGTTTTTTGATCTGTTTTCAGGATGGACACAGGTGTTTTGGCAAGAGTAAAACCATTTGGGATAGAAGTACGCAATGTTAAATGTGTAAGATGTGGGATTTATGGTCATCAAAGTGGTGACCGTGAATGCCCATTGAAGGATGCTATAATGCCAAATGAAGAAACCCGACTGAAAAGAGATGACCCCTTGACTACCATGCTTGCCCATGCAGAGAGCAGTGAGGCTAGTATTTTGATTTGTTCTTTATTTATATGTTATCGATAAATTATATTAGTTTGCATGCTGTTTGCAATTTTGTGACACTAGCTGCAAGTTTGGGCCATAAATGAGTTAGGAAAAATATCGTGGTATATGGACAAATAGTTAGGAAGTTAGTTGGGCTATTTGGTTATAAGGAGAATCATTTGGGTAGGGGAAGTTCTCTAGAGATGGGAGGTTTCAAGTTCTTATTAAAACTTGATTTATCTTGTATTCTTTTATCTTTTGATATCAATAGGCATGGTGGTTGAAGACTTGGCCTTTGAAGGTGTGCGCCCTTCAGGGTTCCAGGTTCGAGATTCACATGCGGCATTAATTTGTAGATACCTCCCATACCTTCATTCTTTCGATGTCTTCCAGGGCCTAGCTTAGGGACGGGTGTGGTTATCTTGGGATAGTGGTGCGAAACTTCTTTTTTGAAATAAAGGTAACCATGCCCTCCCCTAGTCAGGCACCGGAGACATTGAAAGAGTAAATTTAAATGCTATAGGTGATATCAATAACATAGTGGAGCGAAGTTTCGATTTCTCGATTTAAAAAAAAGAAAATATAAGTCCGATCTTATCATTTGTGTCATTCCTTACTTTCCTGAACTGCCCCAGCCTCAAAAGGCCACTACCTGGTGACGTAGCTTTCGCTCTATCATTGATTTGTAAACCGAATCTAGCATTTTAAATTTCTGTTCTCACGTGCTTTCGTTTCCTCATTATTTACAGCCTCTGAAGTGGGAGTTGAAGCAGAAACCAGGAATTAGTCCTCCCCGTGGAGGGTTTAATCCTGATGATCCAAACCAACAAATAGTTGCCGAGGACATTTTTGATGAGTATGGAGGTAGATACTTTGGGTAAATTATAAATTTGGTCCCTATCGTTTGAAGAAAATTAGAATTTAGGCTCATGATTATAAAAGCTAGAATTTAGTTCCTCTTGTGGTTTTAGTAACTAGAATTTGTACCTATGGTTTGATAAAATCTAAAAAATAGCCTTTGTTGTTTTGTAATCTTTAGTGAGTTAAAACATTTATGGGAAGTTGGTCTCCTCACTCTCCTATAGTTTTGATGGGAAGTTGACTATTCATGTAGACGTACTTCGACACTTTTTAATTTACCATTTCCACCATGTCAATCTATAATTCTGACTTTTCACTTTTATAGGAATATTTACATCATGCCCGGGCATGATGTATAAAATAATATCTACAATGTGGATCACAAGTTATTTGATTTTAAAGTCAAAAAATAAAAGAAATAGAATAAACAAAAATAGATTGTGGCTCATATTGAGCCACATAGGTGAGCATTATTTTATACATCATGCCCGGGCATGATGTAAATATTTCTCTATTTTTATCTAACTATTTCCCATAATCTAATTGTAGGCTTTCTCAGTGTTGGCGGTATTGTCCCCGATTTTCTGTCCAATTTTTCAAACAAATCCAAGAAAAGGAAGTCTTCAAAGGAAAGCTCACGGAAAAAGCTCCAGAAATCATCCAGTAGAAAAGCAAATGACCAAAAAGACGATGAGAGAATACCAAAGAAGAAAAGTAGATCTAAAAGAAAGAAACAAATCAGTGCTGAATTTGGTTCAGCAACCTCAGACTCTGATAGCCGAGATAGAAGGAACAAGCACAAGATTTCCTATTTGTCTGATTATTCCGACTCCGAAACGTATCGTAAGACTATCAAGCATAGACGGAAGCCTTCAAATACCTCTGACGTTTCCAACTTTGAGCAGCATCATATTACTGATCAGTATTGCCCCGAACCAAGTCCATCTGATATTCCAGACTCTGAGAGGCATGATAAAGGGAGGAAACGCAAGGATTCTTATTCATCTAAAAAGCTGGAATCTGAACCAGAACACAGATCAGGCAGAAAAAAGCAGTCATACTCTTCTGAAGATTTCGACATTGAGCAGCATCGAAGAAGTGAAAAAAGCAGATCCAAACACTCCGCGTCAAAATGTCTTCGCTCGGATAGTCATCATTCGAGTAGCAAAATGAGAGACAGGAAGTCTAATTCGTCTGATGATTCAAAAACAAACTGGCATCGTAGAAGTAATGGCCGAAAGCGTAATTACTCATCAGATGATTTGGATCAAGAGAAACATGATAGAGTTAATAAGAGAAGACATTAGTGTATATTAAGAACCTGGGTGGGGGGGGGGGGGGGCACTGGAAATTGGACTTGATCATTGGAGTTCTAAAGTGAGCTTAACCGAGATGTATTCTCGGTCAAGAGATTGCAGGTTCGAATTTTCAATCTCCAATATTGTTAGTGTACTAAAAAAATGATAATTGGAACATAGTATTTGAGGAAAACTGGTGTCATCGATAGTCCGTAATGTTCTAACATTTGAATTATTTAGGTCCCGTTTGATAACCATTTGCTTTTTTGATTATGAAATTTAAGCCTATTTTTACTCAAATTTTCTATTCCATTATTTCTATAATATATCCACACTTCTTTAAGAAAATAGGTGAATATTAATTAAATTTCAAAAACAAAAACAAGTTTTTGGAAGCTATTTTTTTATTTTCAAATTTTGGTTTTATTTCTTAAAATATAGGTAAGATGTAAATATTCGAATGAAGAAAAAATTATGGTAAAGTAGTTGTAGGCTTAAATTTCAAAAAGAAAAGAAAAAGAAAAAGAAAATAGGTATCAAATGAGGCTACTTTAGATAAGATGTTTCATTTGTTGATTGAGGTTGCAAATATGATGAAAATATAATACCATTGGAGTCACTACTCGGATGAAATTTATACATGAAGCTCTACATTTGGAGTTTTTCATCTTCTCCTTTCACCTAGATGGAATCCAAACCCTCCAGCCTGTTAAAGCTCTCTATTTCTTCTCCTCCGAAGCCAAGAAGCCCAACAACGTCTTCTCTTCTTTGACCCAGCCTAAGTGCAACGTGACGTGAGCAAGTTTAGCAACTTCTCCTTCTTTCACCGATTAGAATCGCAGTTGATCGGACGATGCCGAGCTCATATTTGCAACAACTCCCTCCTCGTCCACCTCGCCACTTTTGCTTGGATCGCAGGTGATGGACTTTGCCTCTCTCCCTAGTTCTCAGCCCCGCTAAAATATCTTTCCTCCCACGAAGCATTGTTGATCATTGGTTGATTGTGGCGATTCAACCCACCCCTTCCACCAAGAAGACAATGATTTAGCGTGTTTGAAGAGGAAAAACCATACTTTTGGTATTTTGATCCAAAATCGATTCGGATTCAATCGATTCCTGACACAGACCATTTTGATTCTTGACCCGAACCGGTGCTTCGTACCCGTATTTTTCTTCCTTATCTCATTCTTCTTCTTCTTGTAATTGGCTTTAATCGTCTTTTCTTCTCCTTTTGTAACTCTTTCATATTATCAATGAAATGGTTTAGGTTTTTTATAATTTTTTTTAAAAAGATTTCGAACAATATGTAGTATTTATTAGATTCATCTTATTCAAATGAATTAAATTCTAGATTTTAAAATTATATGAACTAAAATTCTATTTTTTTCTACTATAAAATCGAGATTTTTCTCTAGTATTATTCCTATGAATTTAAACTTTGTGGTTCACCGTAGCACCAGTTGGGCTTTTATTTGAGTATCTTACTAGCTACGAATACGAATCAAACTATCGATTTATTTTATTCACATGAAGGAGCTTTTACAATAAGGAAAATAATATTCGAGAGGCTTACAAAATTACATTGTAGAATTTATGAGCATACCATGTATTTTGGGAAATTTTAGTTTATTTCAAACCTTGTCAAACTCTCCCATAATTGTTAGTGGTTTTCTAAAAGAGTTAAGTTTGGTGTATTTAAATCATATTTACTTATCTATAAAAGTAATAACTTAGCGATATTAGTGTATGCCAAATGACCAAGAGTCATGATTTTGAGTCTCCACCCTCAATTGTTGTAATCTAAAAAAAGAAAAAAAAAAGAAAAAAAAAATCATATTTACCCTTTTTTTAGCATTTAAGCCTCTTAAGTGATGTGTAATTGATTTTTGTCTTCCTAGGTTTTATTTTTCACAAAATACAATTAAAAGCTCCTTTTGTATTTCAAGTCATGCACGAACATTTGACCTTTAAAAAGGATTATAATACCTCATTTTGGACAAATGATTGAATATTAAAACTTGTATTTCCTTGAACTCATTTGGTGTTGTAACGACCCGACCCGAAAGGGGCATAAAATAGGCCGTCACCTCAATGCATGCATTCAAATCTATAGAAAATTTGCAAGATGGTGTTTGGATTCTAAGTAAAACTAAAACATGAAAACATCCATTTAAAAATCAACATAAATTCCTGAAACCTGTCCCTGTTTCCAAGCACCTGTTCCAAGACAAATACATTTCCAAAACATACTCTGATCAGAGATTTGTTTTGGAAATGTATTTGTCTTGGAACAAAAAGCTTGGAAACAGGACAGTGTTTCAGAATTTATGTTGATTTTTAAATGGATGTTTTCATGTTTTAGTTTTTACTTAGAATCCAAACACCATCTTGCAAATTTTCTCAGAGATTTGTATGCATGCATTGAGGTAATGGCCTATTTAGAACCCCTTTCGGTCGGTCGTTATACTGATTGGTATCGAGCTCGTAGTCATAGATTCTGTGAGACCGACCTTTGTGTAGGTCGTTTTTTCCATGATCATCAAGACACTCGACGGTCATCAGTGCGCGCTAAGTTTACTATTTGTTGTTGAAAAAGGGTTAAGAATTTACAATACCTGTCATCTAGTGTATGCCTTGTGTAGTGTTGTGGAGCGGAGACGAGCAGGTTCTGACTCGTTGTTGGTTTGGGTTTAGAGCGCCATCATGCCAACTTCCCGCAGTGTGTGATGTTTGTTGTGGCTTGTTGAGGTATCCAGATAGATTCGGATGCCCTGGGACATCGTCCCCGTGGGAGGTAGAGCTTGGACTCCCGTAGGCCAATTGTGGCCCAGTTGTTGGTTTTCCCCTAGTGAGAGGGTGGAGGTGCTTTGCCTTGGAGTGCCACTCCAGGAGAGGAGTTAGCTATGACTGTGCTTATGTGGGTGTTTGGGAAGCAGGTCCCCGTGTGGACTAGCCTGGGTAGCTCAAGTGTTGATCTTGAGCCTTGTTAGATTATTTGGTTGCCCAGAGAGTGGCTGCAGAGTTGGTAGCCTTCGAGGAGATTGTTGAGGCATCTTTGTGCTCCTGTAAAGTGTTGTTGTTTGCAGCCAGTAAGCCGGAACCCTGTGGTTAAGGGTGCAGTGAGCAGTGTTCCCTTCGGATTGGATCCGTTGGTGTTTTCCTCAGATGTTTGGTAGAGTTGAGCACTCTTCCTTTGGTGAGCTCTTGGAGTGGAGCTAGCTGCTGCATGTTGAGAGAGCCACGAGTTTTGTTGAGCATCATGTGGAGGTGCAAGAGTAGGCGGTGAGCCTTCGGTTTGATGAGATGCCATAGGCATGGTTTTTGAGTTGGAGCCCTTGTATGCCTAGCTAGAGTTCTTGTCACTTGAGGTTGTGACCTTGTTGGCCCCATTGGTAGTAAGATGTGGTTTTGGTAGTAGTGGCTCTTGAGGTGCATTGGTTGGTGTGCCGCTTTGGCACTAAGTCTGGTTGAGGCTTGAGTTTGGCTTGGGCATAGCAGATGGTTCTATGCCGTTCGGAGTTTAGTGCACTCCTTTAGCCTTGGATCCGTTTATGGCAGTGGCACCTGTATAGGTCGTGCCAGAGGGCTAGTTCAGTGGTAGTCGATGGACTACAAGCGAGAGGATGCTCGAGAGGAGCCGGAGCTGGAGCCTTTTTCGATGTTCTTGGAGGTTGAGTAAGTCAGCAGGTTGGCGGTTGGTAATTGTTTGTGGGCGTGATTCTCGCGCTAGTGTTAAGGCCAATCGATTTTCTTTGTGGTTGGTAGTGCAGTCAACTACCTTCGAGTGCCTAAATCTGAGGAGAGTTGAGCATTGTAGATGCGAGTTTGGTCCAGCTGAGGGACCATGAGTTGGATGCCTATGAGGTGAGTTGGATGCTTTTCAAAGAGATGAGTGATGCCTTGCGAGAGGTTTTGATGCCTTAGGGGTAAGCACCCTTGGTAGAGGCTTGGTATAAAGTAAGTTCGATTTGACATTGTTATGCTTTGGTAGAGCAAGGTTGCCTCAGCTTCGAGTATCGTGTGGAGATGGAACTTTTGGTGTTCCTTGGATTTTTTGTATCGCTGCCAGGAGTTAGCGTTGCTTTTTGGAAAAACGCTTGTTAGTCTTGGATCTCTAAAGAAAGGTTGAGAGTTGTGCACACAAGTGTGTTTTGTGTGGTTCGTTCCGTGGCGAGAGTTTCAGATCCATGTAGGGTTTGCTTTGAAGATCTAGTGCTCAGTTCCTGGAGAAGTTGGACTCCAGGTGGTTGTTGCAAGGCTTTAGTCGAGGTGGTAAGGATACCGTGCTCGTGGTATCAGGTTGTTGCTTAGGAAAGTGTTGTTGGGTTGGACCTAAGCTTGGTTGGCGGATCTTCTTGTTGATCGTTGGTTGGAGTTCAGTTGGGAACTGAACAAGAGCGGTGGTAGCTAAGCCGCGTGGTTTCTGAGCGTCATGGCTAAGAGAGTTGTTTGGATCTTTCCTTGGGTAGGAGTTATGTTGTGGCTGATGTCTGAGTAGGAGGATGACGCATTCGGTAGCGTTTCGGGTCCTCTTGGTTTCCAAGGAGTTGGTGTTGGCCAACATGGTTGGGATGCTGGAAATTGGAGTTGTTTGTTCAGGCAGTTGTCTGTTAGATCGTTTGCCGGCAGTGTGTGTGTCGAGGGTTGTCGGAGAACCCTAGGTTGTGGAGAGCCTCTCCAGAGCTCAGTCAGGCCCAGGTAGTGAGCTTAGTTGGCCAGCTGGAGGCGTGTGGGTTGTAGCCTCGGTTGAGTTGCTAGCAGTCTTGGTAGACTAGCAAGCCAGTGTTTGTTTGGAGTAAAGTTCGGATTGGTTCAGGTGTTGTGGCAAGTTGATGCTTGGTGTTGACCAAGGTGTGGATTGGAGTTGCTTGAGATTAGTTTTGCTCGTGGGGCGAGTGGTTTGTGCCTTGTTGGTTGTTTTCCTGTTGTAGGATGTTGAGTTGCCCCGTTTGGCATTTGGAGGTTCAGTCTGAGATGGACCCCTTGTTGTTGCCCCGTGAGATTAGATGTTGTTGCTCTAGAGGAGCAAGACAGTGAGCATATGTGGAGCCTCTGTCCTTCGGATGTCTGCTTGTAAGAGCCGTTTCCTTCTAGGAGTTGTCAGGTTTCTCCCGTAGCCATGAGTCGATGGTAGAGGTGCTAGTAAGAAGGAAAAAGTTTGTTGGCTGCTTGGAAGCAGTTGTTTGTCCAGATAGGTGGACTCTTGGTGGTGTTATAGAGGCTGCAGTAAGGTTGTTCTGCCTTTTGTGAGTGTTTGGCCAAGATTTGGTTCGTTTGTTGTTTCGAGAGCTAGTTCGGTTCTAGCTGGAGGGCGTTGCCCTGAGGTCTTGTTCCTAGTCAGAAAGTTTTGGGAGTTGACCCCTCCCTCGGCAGTTGAGCAAGTGCTGTTTGTTTCGGATTGAAGATCCGATTGGTTGAGATATCCCTTGGGTGTTGCTTCCAAGAGAGTTGGTTGCTGTTGCCTTGGGTTTGAGCAAGTCAGCGAACGTGTGGGAAGTTCGCTGCCCTTCTGAGTTGCTTGCTGAGAAGTCGTTTTCCGTTTGGCAGGAGTCAGCTTAGCTTCTGAGTTGTGTAGTTGGTCAGAGTAGCGCAACGGTCAGCCTAGCGAGAGGGTCCCTGCTTTGTGTTGTTAGCAAGCAAGAGTTGTTTGTCCCCGCAAGGGCGGAGGCCAGCCAGTAAGAGTTGAGTTGTTCTGGCAAGTTGATGGTTCTTTGGGGATTGAAGATTTCCTTTTCCCCTAGCCTCTGTGGTGGTTGAGTTGCTCCTTGGATGCCAGCTTCGAGTGTTAGCTTCCGAGGTAGTCTTGCGGATTCATGTGGCTCAGGATCCGTAAGCTTGGAGGTTGTCGTCATCCGTTTTCCTTGTGAGGTTTCGGGAGTGGAGCTTCTGGTTGGAAGTTGAGTTAGGCCTAGGCTAAAAGGAGAATTCTTTTGAGTAGCCAGTTGAATTTTAAGAGTTGAGTAGTAGCTTGGTGGCGAGCGTTGCTCGTTATAAGTTGGGTTGAGTTCTGCTGAGCAAGCCCTTCTTGGGCTTTGTTCCTAGTTGTTGTGCGTTCGCAGTTGGCGTTAGCAGAGCCGCGTTTGAGTGAGTTGGCACAGAGATGCCGTGGCATTGGTTGGTAAGCTGTTGAGCTGTTTTCCTCAAGGTGTTGTGCCGCAGAGAGCTGCGTGATGGTTTAGTCCTTGCTTCCTGAGATTTTGAGAGGAAGGTTGGTTGTTCCTTGCCTGGCAGTGTTCTCTTTGGCCAGTTGCTGGTAGGTTTGCTCCGGAAAGTTTGCGTTCGGCCGTTGAGGAGCTCTAGTTGTTGGTTTGGCCGAGTGGAGCCTGTGCTTGGCCCTTGTCTTTTAGAGGTGGCCGTAGCTGAAGTTTCAGCTGGTGTGAGCGTTGTTAGCCGTCGGGTGTACCAGGATGGTGCCCCTTGCCTTTGGTTCGGCGTTTTCTCCTTAAGATGGTTGCTTAAGTGTTGTGGTCGTGTTCTAGTTGGAGAAGTTTGCCTTTTTGGATCAATCGCCAGTTGGTGTTTCGCTTGGATCTCGTTAAAGCTGTAGGCAAGGTTTGAGGTTTGTTAGTCTCTTGTGAAGTAAGAGTAGGCCGTTTGGTTTTCTGGAATCTGGAAGGTTCAGTTGTTTGGCCAGTTTGTTGTAGGGTTGAGTTTGTTTTGTTGTCAGCTGTGAGCTTCCAGAGGAGTTTTGCCAGTGCGTGGTGTAGAGTTTTAGAGCTTGTGGCGACCCTCGAGTTTCTTTGTGAGTAGCACCGCTTGAGAGTTGGTGCATGTTGAGGACGTGGTTTGCCGTCTAGTTTTTCGCATTTGTTTTCTTTCGGAGTTCAGTGTTTGGCAGTCTGGATGGCATTGTGGCCTTGAGTTTTTGAGGACCCAAGAGGGTTTGGTTTTCGGAGAAGGTTGGTGCTGTTTTAGCCGAGAGGTTCAGTTGGTTTGGTTTCTGTGGAGTTTTCCTCGAGCTGTTTCGTCTTAGGACTTTCGAGGACGAAAGTCTTAGAAGGAGGGAGTATTGTAACAGCCTAGTTTTCTATCCCAGTTTTCGAGGTGCCTTTGGGTCAAGATTCAGTTGTTTGGTTGGGTCATTAGAGCGGTTTTGACCCTTGGGGGTATTTTGGTCCTTTGGCTCTTCGGGCAGGATTTGTGGATTTTCAGGGCTTTGAGGTAGCTCCTGCCTTTGTCGTGGCTTGTTTGGGTTGGACTGCGAGTCCCGAGATGTTTGGGATAGTCGTTTGGAAGTTTGGTTGTGATTTGGGATTTTTGCAAAGTGATGGTTGGTTGTGTGCTTCCTTTGGGATTCGAGCCCGGGCCCTTGGTGTTGATTTGGGAGTTGGTTTAGTGAGTTTTATTTATTGGAAAAGATTGCTTCGGTCGGGTCTCGAAGGAGGAAGCCGGGAAATGGGATTTTGAGGTTTTAAGTGGATAAGGTTGGATTAAATTGATAAAATCCATTTTTCCTTTTTATTTCCCATTTTCCTTTTTCTTTTCCAAATTCATTTTCTTTTCTTTTTATTTTTTTTTTTCTCTTTTCTCTCTCTCTCTCTCTCTCTCTCTCCCCGAGCACCCCCCTCCTAGCCGACCTAGCCTTGGCTCGCCCAGCCCCTTGCCCGAGCAGCCCTAGCTCGCCCAGCGCCCGAGCCCCTGCCTCGCCAGCCCGGCAGCGAGCTCTGCCTGACAGTGTCGCCAGCCTCTCGTGTCGTCGCCCACTTCGCGGCCGTCTTGTCCCTGTCAGGCCGAGCCGCTGCCACAGCTAGCTCGCCGTGCCGAGGCGCGCGCCGTCCTGTACCGAAGCTCGCGCCCGCGCCGCGCGCGCGCCTCGCGCTGCTCTCGCCCGGCGTTCGCGCCACGCGCCCACCCTGCGCCCAGCCACACTGCTGTCTGCGCCAAAGAACTGCTTAGCCCGTGCAAATGCCCGTCCGAGTGTCAGCCGTGCCTCTTGAGTTGCTCCCGAGCTGAGCCTTGTTTGTTTTATTATATTTGGGCCTTTTGATTGTAATTATTGTTGTTTTTGTTAGGTTCTCGCTAGCTAGCTCGGGTTCGATCGCAGTTTAGGTTTCTTGTGTTTAGAGGTCTTTCGGCCAGGTAAGGATTTCTTACCGGAGTTGTGTGGACCCTGCGATATATTATGTGATTGCTGATTGTATGCTTGTTTGTGTTTATTGACATGTTTCCTGATAAGTGCTCTATTCTGAATTCCCGACTGGCATGATTTCCTATGTTGTTTCTCATGTTAGTCCATGCTAGGTTGTTCCTTTCTGGCATGCTCGTATCTGTTCCTTGCTTCGTAGTATCATGCTAGGCTCGTTGTATTCTCTTTGAGCACGTATTGGATTGTATTGGATTGTTTGCTGATTGTTAAGGCAGGTTAGAGTTGCAGGTAGATAGCATCATCCGGGCCTGATGCATAAAGTACCTTGCATCCATGGCAGGGACGTCGAGCAAGTCATTCCGTCCCTAGACCCCGTGAGGGATTAGCTAACCCAAGCGGTAGGCCCTGCAATCTTGGGTGAGGGTGGCAGTTGTTAATGCCTCAACGGTCGGGATGATGACTTGGCAATGCCTAGTCCCCGGCAGCCGGCACGTCCTCAGCGTGTTCGGCAGTAGCCCTTGATTGCCACCTGTTAAGGCAAGGACGGCTTCCTGGTGTAAGCCTACCACGACCGTTCCTTGGCCCCAGGTGCGGTGGTTCAGGCTGACATAGTTTACGTGTCCAGGTCTCACACCCCTATGTCAGTGACACCGATCTAGAGATTTATTAGGCGTGGTATCCGGATATGGGCAGCTTGCCACTAAACCCGGCACCCCCCATAGTCTGTAGAAGCACGCGGTGCATGCTTACGCTCATTACAGCGCCGACCGGAGAGCTCCTCGGGATCTTGAGCTAGTGTACCTTTCATTCGATAGTAGACAGGCTGGGGGACTTGTTTCTCGTATAGGGCGACTTGTGTATTGTGTGGATGTGGTGATTGATTTCCGGACTAAGACCTTGAGTTGGCATCCGAGGCCCAAGTGTGGGCTAAGCTATGTGCTCTATTCTGTGTTTATATTCATAGCTTGCTTATCTTTCTGCTAGATGACCATGTGTATCGTATTGTACCCCGGTTGGGGATTCTTACTGAGTAATTCGTTACTCACCCTTATTATGTGGTTTTCCACAGGTAACCATGGTGCGAGACAGGATGGCTGGAGGAGGAGCTGTGATCATGGAAACCCGTTGTTTAACTCTGAGTCTTATGTTTATGTTTATGATTTAAGTGTCCTTTGAATGCATGTAGTTGGGCACGGAGCCCTAGGGTGTTTTCTGAATGTATTTCCGGATTCTAGCATTGTTGTAACTATTGCAAAGCTTGTATGTTTTAAATAAATCTCTGATCAGAGTATGTTTTGGAAATGTATTTGTCTTGGAACAGGTGCTTGGAAACAGGGACATGTTTCAGGAATTTATGTTGATTTTTAAATGGATGTTTTCATGTTTTAGTTTTTACTTAGAATCCAAACATCATCTTGCAAATTTTCTGTAGATTTGTATGCATGCATTGAGGTAATGACCTATTTAGAACCCCTTTCGGGTCGGGTCGTTACAGATGTTGTCTTTCTTTCAAATCTTGTTTTAGGTTTGAAGTTAAATCAATTCATTGGATTAGTCTTGATTAAGCTAATTCTAGAGTAAGTTGTCTTAGAATCTAAAATTCTAGAAGGTGTTTGGATGAGGAGTTATTTTGAATAGTTAGAAATTGAGAGTTGTAGTAAAAAAATTCATTTGGATGTGGTTTTTATGTAAATGAGTTAGAGTTAAAAAGATGTTTGGACGTAGATTTAAAATGAATAGTTATTTTGAGTAGTTAAAAAAATAATGATTAAAAATGAGTGGTTAAAAATGAATTATTTTGAGAAGTGAGAAATGAATGATTAGAAATGAGTGGTTATAAATGAATATTTCGAGTAGTTATAAACCAATGATTAGAAATGAATGGTTCGCAATGAGGATTTATTTTGAATATAAAAATGAGGAGTTATTTTGAGTAGTTACAAAAAATTCATTTGGATGTAGTTTTTCAAGGAATTAGTTAATTCTCAATCTAAATCCACCTTAAAATGACAAACAAACACTCCCTAAGAATTCTTATCATTCTAATTAAACTCTTAGAATATCAATTGTTAAGTTTGTCTTATTTGAGAATTTGTGCAAAGATGGACCTCTAATTTTATGAAATCAAGCAACGTTAGCGATTATTAGTTGTGCTTGCTTTTGGTTGGTGTTTGAGTGACTCAAAGGTTTTTTTTATTCAATAATATTTGAAATTGATTCGAACCTAAATTTACCCGATGTTACCTATTTCTGTATAGTTAAGCACATATTTTTTCTTTCCTTTGATGAAAATAGTGCTTACTAAAATTAATTTAGAGTGAAATACAGTGAGAATAGTAAAATGCTAGTGTAATTAAACAAAAAAGCTTTAATGACTAACCTTCGGGATCTATTTAGATGCTATTTTAGAGGAGTATTCCAAAAAATGATTATTAATAACTTATTTAAATGTAATTTTTTTATCGAGTGGTTTATAAAGTAATTATTAATAACTAGTTTAGATGTGTTTTTTTTATTAAGGAGTTGTAGGAGTAGTTACTTTTTTAATGACTAGGAAACCTTCAGGGGTGTTTGTTTTAAGAGGACGTGAGGTGTTGAAGTCCAATACCTTGTTTGGTCTAAAATGTTCTTCATCTCATCTCATCTTCTCTCTCCTTTTTTTTATTTTAAATTTTAAAATTTTTCATCTTTTTATTTATATATATTTACTTATTTACTTATTTTATGTTTGATATATTTTTTTATAATAATATTATTATTTTAATATATCAATATATAATTTTAATAATTATACTATTATTATATCACATGTTTATTTAAATATATTTGAATTTTAAAAATTAAAATAAATAGATATATATTATCTCTTAATGTATAACGTTAAATTTTCATATTTTTATTCATTTTTTAATCGTCTTTAATAACAAAAAAAAGTTATAGAATTTCAATTGTTTAGAGATAGACTATAAATATCATATTTAAAAATTAATAATTAAAAGTTATGTGTTTATTTTTAATATTAACAATAAATATATCAATTTATTATTAAAATAAAAATTAAATTTAAATAATTTATACACATTGAATTTTTATTCGTAGTTTATAATAGATTTAAAAACATGAACTTATTTTCAATAAACTTAAAAATATTAAACTTATTTTGTTTGTTAAAAAATGAGATTCAAATTTTATACTCTTGTATTCAACGTTGCACTTTGAAATAATAGTAAGAGTGAATATATTTTTTTTTGAAAGGATAAATTAGTTTAAATAATTTTGAGAGTCTTGATCGTATATACAAAAAACAACTATAAATTTCAAGACTTGTATGAGTCATAGAGATTGAGATCTATTCTACCTAATAAAAAAAACAATAAATTCCAAAATTTGAGGGATATTTTATTACTTCCATGTAATAATTATTATCAAAATGTGACCGAGTTATCTTTTAACTACAAAAAAATAATAAATAAAAATTTTTAGGGGTGTCTATGGTTCCCTAGAAGTATCAATGACTAATAAGATAATATATTTAGTTTATTATTACCTATTAATTAGTGTATTTTATTAACAATTCTTTGACCTTCGGTAACTATGAATATTAATATAAATGTATAAAAGGTATAAGAAAATAATTTTTTTTAAATAGAATAAAAATTGCTACCAAGATTTTATAATGACTAGTTTAACCAAATGGTTTTATTTTTATTTTTTAATAAATAGAATCTTGGTATTTTTTATTTTTTATTATTATTTAAGTCTAACAAATCTTTTTAAAAAAAGTTATTAACAATGTACAAATATTTTAGATTAGTTAAACTTTATTTTGGTGGTGTGAATTTTTTTTTTTCTCATAATTTTTTTTAATTAAACAATATTTAAGAATGAAAGATTAGAAACTTTTAACCTCATGATTATTATGTCGTACATAATATCATTGAAACTATGTTTTTTTAATAAAAAAATTAATATGATTAAGGGTGCTTAATATTAAATTTATATTACTTACATTTTATTTATGATAATAGTTATATTTACATACTTATTATATTAATAACTAAATATTTGAGAATAATTATTTTTTTTAAAAAGAACAATTTTATTGTTAAAAAAAATATAAGAACAGAAAAAAAAAAAATCTTAACATCTCATCTTACCCCAAACAAAATTTTTTTGTCATCTCATTTCACCTCAAACAAGGTTTTATATTATCAACATCTCATCTCATCTCACCTGCAGCCAAACACCCCCTCAGAGCTTTTTTCAAAAAAAAAAAACTACTGATTAATTAATTAATTTTTTTAAGATAACTGTTTTCTCAAATACCAAAAAAATTAAGCGTACTTCTTTTAAAGTCAACATAGAGCAGATGAAATTTACCGCACAGAGAGAGCCAGGACAGCATTCGAATGTAACAAACAACTTGATAATTTTTATATATGTATATTTTATCTAATTAACAAACTTCTACTCCACATGAAATAAACTAATATAAGCCCCAATACAAACAAACAAAGAGGGCAGTATTTTCTCCAAAATTGGATCCCACAGAAGTTTCAATGAATCAAAGGCTCCAACAACCAAACTCATTCCAATTCTGAATCAACAAAACCTCAAAGTAGCTTCTAGCTCTGCTTCATCAGCACAGTTGTATCCCAACAAGTAAGCTCGAGCTGCCACAAATTAATATGTTGAATAATATGCATTTTTTATTTCAAAACAGAAAACAATAAGTGAAAAAATATATAGTTTACCAAAACGGCCGGAACCCATGAATGGCTCTGCCTCATCGGTTGCACCAGCTTGTTGCTGTTCCTGAAAGTTGTCATGTATCCACATAAATGGTGAACACTGAGAACAAACTTCTTACAAGATGAAGACAAAAAAAAAAAAAAAGTTCCACGGGTTCATATTGGGCATGAAGGGATGAGATACAACAATTAAAAAATACCAGTGTTATATAAAAAGAAAAACAAATAAATAAAACAAAACGAGGGAGGGAGGGATCGGAGAGAGAGATTGATAAAGTTGGAAGGAGTTGACCCAAGGATTCAAGTTATAATAAATAATAGGCCAAAATTAATGATATTAAATGTGTAAGAAGTCTTTGTTAGAATAGAAAAAATATATAGGGGGAAATATTGACTACATTTTGTACAATGAATACATCAGATCAAGGGCAGTAATTTGGCGCCAAAAATGACAATCGATCGTCAATTCAAAACAGTGCAACATCCATTTTCAGGCCCAGAAAGATGCAAGCGGAAAGTCATAAAAGAATAATCATCAACGTCAAAACCCAAGCCAAAAATTAGAGGAACAAAATCTTCTTTTGGCAAATTAAAAATGAAAAGGGGGAAAATAACCCGCTTAACAAATTAAACATCATAAAGTTCCAATATCTTAATCTAATATTTTAAACATAGCCGAGAAACAAGGTATTAGTACAGCCGGTTGTAAGTTTCAAAATCTTGAATGTTATTTTATCCATTATTATTATTTTTTTGATCCATTATTTCATATGCCTACATGCTGAACCTGCCTTAAGGTATGAAGTCACGACTCACTACCAATTCAGATGCCCAATATTCCAAATAATCAACAGAAACCTTCAAAGGCCAACAAAATGAATTCTAACGCCACCTTGTACAACTTAGTAACAAGAAGATTACAAGTTCGAATCCCCCTTCTCCCAATATTGTTGTATCATAAAAAAAAGCTGAAACCTTCAAAGCCCACAAAAATGTAAGGAAGCTAAAGCTGCAGGTAGCTACTACAGCCAATAGAAGAACAAGACATAAATTAGCCACCGAGTAAAAGAGCAACAAAATCTGTACAATCCCTCTATTTAATCAGAACAAGTACTAAACCCATTCCTAGTCTCGCTCTGTTTTCAGCACTAGCAATCTGATGGGAAGTCAGATAGCAGAAAAATAATCAGACTAGTCAAGTTAGGTTACATTTGAAGGAGGTTTGTACTCACAATATCCGGTTCTGTAGATTCAGGAAAAAGCATGGTATCAAAGCAGTGTCCAGATATTCTGCAGACAAGTTGTTGATCATCGGGATCCATTATGACTTCTTTGCACGTATCATCACATACTAGAAAGAAAACATGCAAATTATCAATTACACAGGTACCATATCCACAGGCCCACTGGGTGATTTAAAAAAACTTGTAATATAAAGGAGAAAGGAATGCCAAAAAAGAATATCCTACCATGAACAAGTCCAGTCTTTTCACATACAAATGCATCTCCAATTTGGTAATATGTACATGTTTCTCCAGAACAAGAGTGATCTATGACTATCTTGTCAGTCAAGCCCCTGCTGCTTTTCCATGTAGACACTTGATCAGCCACGGTCTTGTCAAGAATTACTTGATCATCCTGTACCTGCAAATGCTCAATGAATTTATTTCACCGTAAAAATAAAATTAATACAGACTAATAGAGGATACACAAAAATGCAGAAAAAAATATGAGGTTCAATCTCTCTCTAAGTTTTAGAGAGAGAAGAATCCTCTTTGGGCTCCGGGAGAGCTCCGATGAGAGCTTTCTCGTGGGCGTTTGGGGGCATCATGGAGTGCGTTACTGGGCTCCAACAGGTTTCCTTAAAAGATCTGATTGGGAGCGTTCTAAGGGCAGTGGGGCCGTTCGTGGAGCTCGAAAGGAGCTAGCGAGGCTTCATCGAAAGTTTCAAAGGGTTTTTGTTTTCAAATGTTTTACAACGAATAGAGAGAGCGGCATCAAACCTTGTCAAAATGTCAAACTGAAGTCTCTCGGTTTTGAGAGAGAGTTCAAAAGTAAGCTCGATTTGGATGCCTCGAAGGAAAAATCCAAATCGGCTATGGAGTCAAAGAGGCACAGAGGGAGTAGAAGATGGAGTATGCCGTTCGATCGAGGCAAGAAAGCGGTTGGGGAGAGGATGAAGTTTCAAGGGAGGGTTGTCGCCGGAGTTGTGCCGGAGAAGAGATATGAAGACAAAGGTGGATTTACGTTGTTGATGATGATGGAGATGATGAAGTTTCAAGGAAGGGGCGTTTGGGATGGTTGCTCAATTTTTTCTCTGATGTCCATGGCGGTGTTGAACGTTGCCGGTAGTGAAAAATCAATTCAAGCAGGTCAGATGGCAGAGATGGGCAGATTGAGTCAGCTGGATGGGTCTGGAGCACTGGCATTTGTTGGGCCCAAGGAAATATCACGTGGGGCACTTGTTAAGGTGGGTTATTGTCAGTGTGGCTTTTTGTGGACCGTTGATCTAAACCGGTTCAATCCTACAACTGATGCTAGAGCTTTTGGTTGGGATTTGGTCCGTATGACCGGTTTATTTGGACCGGGTTCGTCTTTAGTCCAAAAGGGTGGCTCATGCATCTGGGAAGTTTTTTTGGAGCAGATTTTAGTACTTCTCTTCTTAATTACTTCTCTTCTTTTATTATTTGGTTTCTTTTTTCATCTGGTTAAGCTAAGTGTTAGGCTAGCTTTAAGAAGTTTTTCTTTGGTGTCTAGGATTAAAGTGTTTTCTTTTGTTTTTGTGTTGGCTGGTACTTGGTTAAGCAGGTTTGTGCAACAGCGCGTGTGCGGTGAGTTGGTAGACAAAGGTTTTAATATTTCAAAGGTGTTGGTTGTTCCTTGGCATGGGAGGGGGTGGCCTTTGATGGGCGTCAATTCCCTCCTTTTTACTTTGGTGAGGTCTTTTACTTCAGTCATGGAAATGGATGTGCGATTACCTCCCAAAGATCATCTTAAAAACCTCGATTTAGGGGCGATGATTTATGTAGGGCCTATCCAGTTGAAGCGTTGTAGCTTCGTGTCGGTTTTGGCCAAGACTTGGAAAGCCATTTTACTTAGTAGATTAAACTTTGTTATCGGCTTTTCTCATTTGTGTGGTCATGCTCCAGTCTGTGGAGACGGACCAGTTTTTGGTCCCAATATGTGGGAGTTGATTAGGTTGTGGAGGAAGTGGTTTAAATGTTAATGAAAGTTATGATATTTTCAAAAAAAATACAGACTAATAGAGAAACACATCAAACACGAATCTATATAATTTTTTTAAAAAAATGTTGGGCACCAAGGAAACCGTTTAACACGTTCTTTAAACATGGGGATAGAGATATATAAACACTGAGTTAAAAGCTTGTGACAAAATTAGATACCTGAGAAGGAAGAGGAGCTTGACTTCGTTTTGCTGCTTGCATTTGGATGTAGTACTGTTTAAACTCAGAAGAACAATCTCTAACCAGTTGAGCCATATCCTCTTCGTCACGCTATGATGACAAAAAATGCACGATTAGTAGTTCATTGCCAAGAGAAAAATAAAATCAACAAATAAAACATTCAGTCAGAGCCCTTAACAACATGAACATTCTGCCGAAGACAGGACCCACCCCACAGTACTCCAAGATCCAAAGAGTGATGTGAAGCTTAAGAGAACCAGTATAAAGCTTTCATTCTCGGAGTGATTTCAAATTATAAAAAAATTTGTTGTTGGTTAGATTTCTTTTAATTTTGAGTAACTTATCAAACCTTATAATATTCTAATGGATAAATTATAAATTTAGTCTATGTGATTTGAAGAAAATTACAATTTACTCTTTTTGATCTTAAGAGCTAGAATTTGGTCCTTATAATTTGTAGAAAGTTAGAATTTAGTCTCTATGATTTAATAAAACCTAAAAATATAGTCTTTTTCGTTCGTAGTCGTTGACGAATTAAATGTGTAAGTTAGTTATTCATATGTCAATAATGACAATATGAGTGAAGTGATTGACTGGAGAAAAAAATACATCATTTACACATGGATAGATATCTCCACGTACTTAATTTTCCAGCGAATAAGAACAACATAGATATTTCTAGTACCTGGATATAAAGGTTTTTCCAAGGACATTGGCGTAACTTCTTGGTTGTGGGCAACAGACCCCATCGCAGACAATATCTGCATGAGTTGAAGGCGAAAGTGTTCATAGACAGAGAGGAAACCAATTAACATTTCGTCTTAGAGCAGCATAAAGATCAAACACAGATAAATAGAATAAAGAAGATGTCAATACTCACAGTCTTCGCCATAAGGACTCATCAGACGCCACAGAATTTAAAAACCGACAAACCAATGAACAAGAAACCAGATCCTGATCCATAAGACGCATTTAAGTGAAACACAAAAACCTGAAAAGTAAAAAAAGAGGGGAAAAGGATATTCACAATACCTCCGATGAGAGGAATTTGAGGATATGGCGAAAGAGCTCCGGAGGAATTTTACTGAAAATCCCAGTCTCAATTCTACCGGCAACAACGCCCTTAGATTGAGATTGAGACGGCGATGTAGAGGCGGAAACTAGCTCTCTTTGTTCATTAGGGTTAATCGGTTCGATTCGAGCTCTCTTAGGTTTTGGATGATCCTCCGCGTTCCCCTCTTCCTACGAAAACCCGAACTCAGATTCATCATCATGCTTTCGTAATTCACCCTAAATCGGCATGCATATGATAGAATTCGAGAAAGAAACGAACATGAAATGAAGAATACGCCGTAATTTTCCTAAATTCCAACGGGTCCAACACCACAAACAACATCCGATGAATAGAGAAAGGAAAGAGATGGAAACCTTGTCGGAGACCTCGGAGAGGACCTCGGATTCGAGGAAATTAGCCAGGAACTCGTCTTCTTCATCTGGAATGGCCATATCACGCCAAGCAATGTGATTTTCGTTTACAGTAAGAGAACCGATGAATAAAAAACCACCGTCGGGCGGTGACCGGAGCTGGAAGCCGGCAGTTCCGGCCTTTAGAATGACGATTGAGCCGCAACAACCCACTCGCAATCACGGGAACCATGCCAGGTGAGGATTCTCCACAACTGCACGACACGACCATCCTGCGCAGACTCTTCCAACTGGGCCGATTGGTCCAAACTTTCACTTGGGCCGAATGGATTAACTTGATGGGCCTAGCCCGCTATAAAATACGATTATCTTTTTAATTTTTATCACTAAATATTCCTATTTAGTTTAATCATATTTCAGGGTTAGATTTAAATATGACCTCTCACATCTGGTCATTGTTTTTTTTTTTGAAAACCACATCCGCTCATTGTTTTGTTTTTTTTTGTTTTTGTTGTTTTTTTAAAAGTTGAGGAAGGAGCACCAACCAAGAAAGTATTACGATACTAAACTGAATTATTACCAAATAATAAAATTATTAGGTCATTTAGACCATATTTGATAATCATTTTATTTTTTGTTTTTTGGTTATGAAATTTAAATTTACAATACTGCCTTACTATATCTTTTTTCTTATTTGGATATCTATATCTTATCTATATTTTAATAAACATCTTACCTATATTTTAATAAACAAAACCAAAATTTGGAAACAAAAAAAAGTAGTTTCCAAAATCTTGTTTTTTTTAAAAAAATTTAATTAGTATTCACCTACTTTTTTAAGAAAATATGGATACATGGTAGGAAAGATGTAGTAGAAAATTTGAGTAGAAATAAGCTAAAATATCATAAACAAAAAACAAAAAACTAAGGCCCTGTTTGATTACTATTTTATTTTTAGTTTTTAGTTTTTGAAATTTAAGCCTACAACAACTATTTAAGCATAACTATTTCTTATTTGGATATCTACATTTTACCTATATTTTAATAAACAAAATCAAAATTTGGAAACAAAAAAAAGTACTTCCAAAAGATTGTTTTTGTTTTTGAAATTTGGTTAGTATTCACCTATTTTTTTAAGGAAAGATAGATATATTGTTGAAAAGATGAAACACGTAGTAAATTTGAGTAAAAATAAGCTTAAATTTCATAAACAAAAAACAAAAAACCAAATGGTTATGAAACGGGGGCGGCTCTCCCCAGACAACTTGATCAACAGTCAGCGAGGGGCGGCTCTCCCCAGACAACTTGGCTAGGTAGCCCCAAGCTCCACGAGCTAACAGACGACGAGCTTTCACAGCTGAAACTATCGGCGGGCAAACTCCACCCTGGACTTCGCGAAACTTAAATCTGGGCCGACCCGGCTGCCTGAACACTACTTCCTTCCGGTGGCAGTCGATCAACGCGTGGTTAGCAGCTAACCACTCCATGCCAAGAATCACATCAAAGCCGCTCATAGGCAGGACTATGAGCGTAGCTACAAGCAACTCTCCGGATATCTCGATCCGGCCATCCTTAACCTTATCTCTGGCTAACATACTGACTCCCAAAGGAGTTGCAACTGACAACTCAAATCCTAGAGGCTCTAATCTCAAACTAGCATGCTCAGCAAACATAACAGATACAAATGAATGCGTAGAACCAGAATCAAACAAAACAAATGCGCAGTGATCTAAAGCAAGTAGCGTACCTGCCACAACGGCATCGGTACGCTCGGCCTCCTGTCGGGTCGTAGCAAACACCCGACCTGCTGCTTCTTCTTTGCCAGACTTTGAGCCGCCATAGTCGGGTGATTACAAAAACGGGCAGTGCCCTCCTTACCACAGCGGTAACAAAGTCTGGTCCCTGCCTGACAAACTCCAGTGTGGGCCCTCCCACAAGTAGCACATGGGGGAATCTGTCTAGGACCGCCCTGCTGGCGAGGCTGGAAGCGAACCGGAGCTCTACGCTGATTTCGGTTCTGATACTGCCCTTGGCGGTGCTGGCTGCCACCTCCAAAGTCAAACTTCTTCTTCTGCCCCGATGTGGCTGGGACAAGATGCTGAATCGGAGCGGCAAAAACCTGCTCGACTGGGTACTTTCCATTATAAATGGTCGCCAACTGCACTGCCTTAGCATAAGTATCGGGGGCCTGAGCCCTGACATCCTGGGATACACCCTGTCTTAGACCAGAAATGAACTTCTTGATTTTCAGCTCAGGCTTAGCTATCAACTGCGGAGCGAAATATCCATACTCAGAGAATTTCCTCTCATACTCCTCTATCGAATCAGATCCCTGCTTCAGGTTCTGGAACAACTCTACCATCTTCTCCTGGTCCTCTTCACTGATATACTTGGCCTTAAACTCCGTCTTAAAGAAATCCTAGGTGGCAGGTGGAGACCCAGCTGGTCTCTCACTCAAAGTGGACTCCAACCACCATCTAGCTGTGCCTCCTAACACATGAGCTGCACCACGCGGTCTCTGGACATCAGGACACACCATAATTAGAAAGGTGTACTCCAGATGGGCAATCCATCTGGCTGCTGCTAATGGATCTCCTAGGGCGTCGAACTTCTCTGGCTTCCACTTCACAAAGTCTTTTAGCCATCTGCCAAGTTCCTCAGCACCCTCTGCCCCAACTACCTCTGTGGCTGCTTGCTCCTGTGGAGCTGGTGGTGCTGCAGTGCCCTGCTGGAACATCTGAGTCAACTGCTCTATCTGGGCCCGAGACTCTTCCCGTTGCGCGGCCAACAAAGCCTGGGTCTCTGCCCTCTGGTGTAACGACCCAGGTTTTTCATCCCGGTCTTCCAGGTATGCCCTTGTAAGGACCCGACCCAAAAGAAGCGGTCTCTAACCTAGATCCTTACTTAGCATGCATGCCTAGGAATGTAAAACGTCATTCAGAGTTTGAAATTTAAATCTTTGAAATAAGTACATTAAAAACAAGTAAAATATAATTCCATTTAAAATAAACAGGTAGATGACTGATCAGTACTTTCTTAAAAACAAATCAAGGGAAACGGTACGAGAAACACAAAATAGGTTTTTGAGTACTTTTCCTAGGGACTCAAGTCCCACTACATGCTAAATCATAAGAAAACAATAAAAGAACACGCATCCCAGAGCCAGCTATCCATGATCATCCAAAGACCTCCTCCTAGCCATCCCGCCGATGTCCCAAGTTACAGTGGAAAACCACAGAGAAAATAAGGGTGAGCAACGAGTTACTCAAGAAGAATCCCCAACCGGGGTACAATACGAAAAAACATATCATTTAGCACACGGACATGCAACCATGCAAAGACTCGGGGCAAACAGATGGGTTAACAGAACGTCACTCTTGGGGCTTGCCTATTCGAGGCTTACACTACTACCGGCTACCCTAGGTTCCACACACAGGTGTCCTTCGAGCCTTTCACAACCTAGGACTCGGTGTTGCCCATCGGGGACTTATACACCTAGGATGCCCATCGTGGTCTTACACCTCCAACTCGGTGATGCCCATCGAGACTTATACACCTAGGATGCCCATCGAGGTCTTACTCCTCCAACTCGGTGATGCCCATCGGAGACTTATACACCTAGGATGCCCATCGGGTCTTACTCCTCCAACTCGGTGATGCCCATCGGGTCTTATACACCTAGGATGCCCATCGAGTCTTACACCTCCGTCGGTGATGCCCATCCGGTCTTATACACCTAGGATGCCCATCGGTCTTACACCTCCGGATCGGTGATGCCCATCGGGTCTTATACACCTAGGATGCCCATCGGGGTCTTACACCTCCAACTCGGTGATGCCCATCGGGTCTTATACACCTAGGATGCCCATCGGGTCTTACACCTCCGTCGGTGATGCCCATCGGTCTTATACACCTAGGATGCCCATCGGTCTTACACCTCCGATGTCCATCGGGGTCTTACCCGAGCGGACGCACTTTGATTACCCCCTACAATCTCTTACACTATACCAATTCCTAGCATGGCACTAACGGATAACGTGGTCACGGTTATGCCGAGACAATTTAACCCCTAGCATGAAACTAACAGATATCGGGAATCACAAGCGCAAAAACCATCCGAAAACAAGAAAGAACAAGCAACCTATCCACTAGCGCTTTCATACATACACAACACATAGCATGCTATCAAAGTATTCGCGAGGTCCACACAACCCCTGGTAAGAAGTCCTTACCGAAGTGAATAGAATCAACGATCAACGGATGACTCTCGAGCTTCTAAGCGTGCCTCGACAACCTAGGCAAGTAATAAAATATCCTAATTAATAAACAAACATCTAAAATCGGGAAGTCCATAGGGTGGAGGCTCGGAATTTACCAACCGAGAAGGCACACGTCTCGGCAGCTAGCAAGGGGGACGGCGCTTTGGCAGCGCAGCGCCGGGCGCGCGCGACGCGTGGCAGGCGGCCGACACGCCGGGCGCGCGCGCTGCTGTCAAGGCGTCTGGATGGCGGCGGCGTCGCGGCGACTGGCGCGGCGGGCGGGCGCGCGAACGAGCGACGACTGCTGGGACGGCGCGCGGGCGAAGCGGAGCGACGCAGCATCGGGCGCTGGGTGTTTGCTCGTCTCTGCGGCGCGCGAGCGACGACGCAGCCTGGCGCTGAGAGTCTTGCTGTCTTGGCGCGGCCGACAGAGCGATGCGGGTGGTCTGTGGTGCGCCGGGCGTCGGTGCAGCGACGGCGGCGCTGGGCGCGCGGTGTGCGGCGACGGCGGCGCTGGGCGCCATGATCTTGGACGGGCGGGCGGGCTGCGCTTGCGGTCTGGCCGCAGGCGATGGCTCGGTGCGGTCGCGGCGATGGGCGCGGCGTGCGGCGCGGTGGGTGGTGGCGCGCCGGCGGCTTGCTGCGCGCGCAGCGATGGCGTGCGGCGTGGGTGTTGGGCGAGAGGTTAGGGTTTTGCGAGAGAGAGAGTGTTTTTCCTTTTCTTTTTTTTTTTTTTTCTTCCTTAAATTAAATAAGCTTGGAAATCTAAAATTCCCTTCCCAAGGCTTTCCTCCTTCAAACCCAAGTTGACGCATTTATTTTCCTTAATTAATTCCAAACTCCCATCTCTCTTTGAGGCCGAGGGTTCGAGTCCTCCAAAATCATCCTTTAATCCTTATTTTAATTTAACTAAAATCCGGTTGTTACAATACTCCCTCCTTGGAGGACTTAGTCCTCGGAAGTTGTCGCACTAAAACAACCCCGGGTAGTTACTCCTCATCTCCCTTCCAACTCCCAAGTAGCTTCCTCGACTCTCTGATTCCGCCAACGCACTTTCACTAAATCAATAGCTCGGTTCCTCAAGACTTTCTTCTCAAATGCTAAGATCTTTATGGGCTTTTCCTCAAAGCTCGTGTCATGGTTTAGCCGCAAAGGCTCGAAATCTATGACATGCGAAGGGTCTCACCACATCTTGGCGAGCATCGAAACATGGAACACACCATGCATGCTTCGCACCCAAGGTCAAGCGCGCAATGCTAACCGATAAGCTACGGCCCGATCCTCTCGAGGATCTCGAATGGTCCGACAAACACTCGGGCTCGGTTTCCCCTTCCTACCAAACCTCGTAACTCCACGCGCCGGAGCCACCTTAAGGAACACGTCTTTGGCCAATCTCAAACTCCAACCTCTACGTCGACATCGGCGTAGCTCTTCCGCTCGCTGCTCAGGCGGTCAACATTCGAGCTCTGATCTTCTCGGGCAGCCTCATTGGTCAATCTGGAGCAACTCGGACCCAATATCTGCTGTCTCAACCTCTTCCTGCAATCTTCTGGGATCTACAGCGCTTACCATACAATGCTTCAAACGGTGCCATCCGAATGGTTGATCAAAACTATTGTTGTAGGCGAACTCCATCAAATACAAATCATCGTCCCAAGCGCCGGGAAATCCAACACGCAAGCTCGCAACATATCCTCTAAGATCCGATTACCCGCTCGGTCGCCATCGATCACGTGGGTGGAAGGTCAGGCTTTGTAGCCGCACTCTGTGCCCAGCACTACTGCAGGCCTTCCAAAACCGTGATGTAAACCGGGAATCCTTGGTCGGAGATAATTTTAATCGGCACTCCGTGGTACCGCACTATCTCGCTCAAGGAACAGTGTGCCCACCGCTCCACGGTGTAGTTTATCCCGCTTCGGAATGAAGTGGGCACACTTAGTCAACCTATCAACGACCACCCAAATCATGCATATCCTCTAGGGGTCCCGGCAATCCCGAAATAAAATCCATGGTAATTTCCTCCCACTTCCACTGCGTGGCACCCGAGCGATCGTAGCAACCTCTGCTGGTTTTACGCCTAGGCGCCTTCACTTGGCGACAAGTGAGACACCGACCGACAAAGCGGGCAATCTCTCTCTTCATCCCCATCCACCAAAAAGTCTCGCTTAAGATCTTGGTACATCTTGTTACCCCCAGGTGCCATGCAAAAGGCGAGGTGTGAGCCTCGGTCAACAATTCCGAGCGAATACGGGCATCGGCCGGGACATAGCCGACCCTTATATCTCAAGCCACCATCTGCAAATATCTCAAAATCAAAGTCACCATCACTGGACCCTCTCGTACAACTTTTTCAACCTAGGATCATTCAATTGGCCGTCAATAATCCTTTGCCTTACCGGCCGGATGGTCAATCGAGCTACCCTCAGCGGTAACATCCCCTAACAACACCGCTATTTCCGCTCTCTCAAGGTCTTTCCTTATGATACTTTTGGGATTTGCCAACGTTGCTAGATGCGAGGTCTTCCTACTTAGTGCATCTGCCACAACATTTGCTTTTCCAGGTGATACAATATCTCACGATCGTAATCCTTTACCAGCTCCAACCACCTCCTCTCGCTCATGTTCGAGTCCTTCGAGTGAAGAAATACTTGAGGCTTTGGTGATCCGAGAAAATCTGAATCTTTTCCCCATACAAGTAGTGCCTCCAAATCTTAAGTGCAAAGACGATCACGCCAACTCCATATCATGAGTCGGGTAATTACGCTGCTCGGCTTTCAATCGCACAAGCGTATGCTATCACCTTACCGTGTTGCATCAAAACGCAACCCAAACCAAACTTGCCGGGCATCATTTGTACACCACGAAACCCCAGGGCTTCCCTCGGAATCGCCAACACCGGGCGACGTCAAACGCTCTTTTTTAGCTTAGCAAAACTCTCATCGCACTTCCTATCCCAAACGAAATCAACACCTTTCCTCGTCAATCGAGTAAGCGGGCGGCTATAGCGGAAAAATTTTGAACGGCGTCGGTAATATCCAAACTGGACCAGCTACGAATCTCCGACACGGTCGTCGGGTCCGCCCACGAACTAACGGCCTCTACCTTCGAAGGGTCCACAGCCACTCCTCCTTAGACACAACGCGTGTCCCGCAAAGCTACCTCCTCGAGCCAAAGTCACACTTTGAGAACTTCGCATAGAGCTTGTTCTCGCAAGGCCGCCAAAATCTGTCTTTAGGTGCGAGGCATGATCCTCCTTAGACTTGGAGTACACAAGAATGTCGTCTATGAACACGATGACAAAGCGGTCCAAGAACGCCTTGAACACTCTTTGTCCATCATGTCCATGAATGCAACTGGGGCGTTAAATCGATCCGAAAGACATGACTACGAACTCATAATGCCCATACCTCGACTGAAACGCTGTCTTGGGAATATCTCGCATCCCGAATTCTCAACTGGTGGTAGCCCGACCTCAAGTCAATCTTCGAAACACACAAGCTCCTGGAGCCGGTCAAACAGTCATCGATACGAGGCAATGGATACTTGTTCTTAATGGTTACCTTGTTCGGTTCCACATAATCGATGCATAGACGCATCGAGCCATCCTTTTTCTTAACAAACAAAGACGGGTGCTCCCCACGAGGACACACTTGGCCGAATAAATCCTCTGTCCAAAGAACTCCTGCGCAAATTCTTTTAACTCTTTCGATTCTGCGCGCCATACGATAAGGAGCTTTCGAGATAGGGCGAGTCCCCGGCTCAAGCTCTATTGAGAAATCCACCTCTCTCTTCGGCGGCAGGCCAGGCAACTCTTCAGGAAAAACATCTGCAAACTCTTGCACTATGGGCACCTGCTCGACAGATAACTGGTCACGGTTCTCGCCGGTCAACTTAGCTAAGAAACCCCAAGCTCCTCGAGCTAACAAACGGTGAGCTTTAACTGCCGAAATCACCGGCGGACACACCCCACTCTGGGTGCCCCGAAATTTAAAGCTAGGCCTACCTGGCGGCCTGAACACCACCTCCTTACAACGACAGTCAATCATAGCGTGGTTATCAGCTAACCAATCCATGCCGAGGATCACATCAAAACCGCTCATAGCTAACACTATGAGGGTAACTCGCAGAGTCCGGTCGGACACCGTGTCCGACCATCCCTTACCTTCTCTGCTAGCCAAAGATACTAGTTCCCGAGGGAGTAGCGACAGATAACTCAAAACCTAGAGGCTCTAAATTCATGTAAGCACGCTCAGCAAAAACAGCAGAAACAAAAGAATGGGTGGAACCCGAATCAAACAACACAAAGGCGAGGTGATCAAGAACTAGGAGTGTACTCACCATCTGCTGCTCCGTCCTCTCTCTCGGCCTCCCCGCGAGTCGTAGCATATATACTTCCCTATTTCTTCACTGGCCGCCACCACCTGCCCACCGCTTCTGTTGCAATGTCGGGCCTGATGTCCCTCCTTACCACAGTTATAGCAAGCTCTAGGGTTACCACCACAAGGCCCCCAATGCTGTTTACCACAGGGTCTACAATACGGTGGCGGCCTCCCTACGCCCTGTTGGCGAGGCTGATCGCGGTTACGATCCCGGTGCTGGTCTCTGCCATGATAAGTATTCTGACGGCGCAGCCGCCTCCATGTCCAACCCACCTGCGTCAAACTTACGCTTCGACCCGAGTACATCGGGCCCTTCGCACCACAATACTAACAACTCCGCTCTGGAGGATACTTCCCATCATAAATAGTTGCCAACCGCCTTTGCCTTGGCAAAAGTCTCGGGGCTGTGCCCTAACATCTCGAGACACTCCTGCCTCGGACCATGCAATAAACTTCCTGATCTTCACTCGGGGTAGCAATCAACTGCGGTGCGAAGTACCCATACTCCGAAAACTTCCTCTCATACACCTCGATTGGGTCAGACCCCTGCTTAAGGTTCGAAAATAGCTCAATCATCTTTTCTTGGGCTTCTTCACTGATAAATTTTGCCTTGAACTCAGCCTTGAAGAATTCCCAGGTGGCAGGGGGAGACCCAGCCGGTCTCTCACTCAAGGTGGAATCCCACCACCACTTAGCTGTTCCAGCTAACGCATGAGCTGCACATCGAGCTCACGCACCTCGTGACAAGCCATTACCATAAAAGTATACTCTAGCTCGGCAATCCACCTGGCTGCCACCAGTGGTTCTCCAGGGGCACTAAACTTCTCCGGCTTCCATTTGACGAAATCTTTTAGCCACTTGCCCAAATCCTCAGCACCTTCCGCCACAACGGCCTCGTTCACAATTGGCTCCTGCTGAGCTGGCGGTACTGGTGGCACGGCGGTCCTCTGCTGAACTAACTCGGTCAGCTGCTCTATCTGAATCCGAGACTCCTCCCTCTGTGCAGCTAACAGAGCCTGCGTCTCAGCCCTCTGCTCGGCCCTCTGGTCAGACAGCAACCCAACCATAAGAGCCCTCATGGACTCCACAAAAGCAACTCCCGGTGCAGCCTCCCGAGGCTGAGTTGCCTCCACGCCCTCACCGGGCAACACAGCAGAAGGGCCTGTAGGCGGCCTAACATCAGCATCAGCCTGGGACGACGTCCCTCCCGTGTCGGAATCAATACGAATGCCCTGGCTGGTCGGCCTCGAGCCTCCCTGCCCTCTACGAGTGACTGGCATAACGACAATCTACACTCAAACGAACAATGAGTCAGAACCGGTTTTCCCTGCTCCTCAACAACAAGTCATATACATGCAAGGTGCAAATGGTATTGTAATTCTTAACCCTTAACCTTAAACTTTCGGACATACCTGATGGCTGGCGGAGCGCTGATGATCATGGAAAACAACCTACAATCGCAGTCGATCTCTGAGAACTATAACTCTGGGCTCTGATACCAACTGTAAGGACCCGACCCAAAAGAAGCGGTCTCTAACCTAGATCCTTACTTAGCATGCATGCCTAGGAATGTAAAACGTCATTTAGAGTTTGAAATTTAAATCTTTGAAATAAGTACATTAAAAACAAGTAAAATATAATTCCATTTAAAATAAACAGGTAGATGACTGATCAGTACTTTCTTAAAAACAAATCAAGGGAAACGGTACGAGAAACACAAAATAGGTTTTTGAGTACTTTTCCTAGGGACTCAAGTCCCACTACATGCTAAATCATAAGAAAACAATAAAAGAACACGCATCCCAGAGCCAGCTATCCATGATCATCCAGCAGCCTCCTCCTAGCCATCCTGCCGATGTCCCAAGTTACCTGGTGGAAAACCACAGAAAATAAGGGTGAGCAACGAGTTACTCAAGTAAGAATCCCCAACCGGGTACAATACGAAAACATATCATTTAGCACACGGACATGCAACCATGCAAAGACTCGGGGCAAACAGATGGGTTAATGTAACGTCACTCTTGGGGCTTGCCTATTCGAGGCTTACATAGCCTACCCGGCTACCCTAGGTTCCACACCTGGGTGTCCTTCGAGCCTTTCACAACCTAGGACTCAGTGTTGCCCATCGGGGACTTATACACCTAGGATGCCCATCAGGGTCTTACACCTCCAACTCAGTGATGCCCATCGGGGACTTATACACCTAGGATGCCCATCGGGGTCTTACTCCTCCAACTCAGTGATGCCCATCGGAGACTTATACACCTAGGATGCCCATCGAGGTCTTACTCCTCCAACTCGGTGATGCCCATCGGTCTTATTATACACCTAGGATGCCCATCGGGTCTTACACCTCCCGATCGGTGATGCCCATCGGGTCTTATACACCTAGGATGCCCATCGGGTCTTACACCTCGGATCGGTGATGCCCATCGGGTCTTATACACCTAGGATGCCCATCGGGTCTTACACCTCCAACTCGGTGATGCCCATCGGGTCTTATACACCTAGGATGCCCATCTGAGTCTTACACCTCCGGATCGGTGATGCCCATCGGGTCTTATACACCTAGGATGCCCATCGGGTCTTACACCTCCGGATGTCCATCGGGGTCTTACCCGAGCGGACGCACTTTGATTACCCCTACAATCTCTTACACTATACCAATTCCTAGCATGGCACTAACAGATAACGTGGTCACGGTTATGCCGAGACAATTTAACCCCTAGCATGAAACTAACGGGATATCGGGAATCACAAGCGCAAAACCATCTCAAAAACAAGAAAGAACAAGCAACCTATCCACTAGCGCTTTCATACATACACAACACATAGCATGCTATCAAAGTATTCGCGAGGTCCACACAACCCCTGTAAGAAGTCCTTACCGGAAGTGAATAGAATCAACGATCAACGGATGACTCTCGAGCTTCTAAGCGCACCTCCGACAACCTAGGCAAGTAATAAAATATCCTAATTAATAAACAAAGATCTAAAATCGTGAAGTCCATAGGGTGGAGGCTCGGGAATTTACCAACCGAGAAGGCACACGCCTCGGCGACAGCGCAAGCAGGGCCTCGGCGCTGGCTGGCGCGAGGCGCGGCGCGCGCGGCGGTGACCCGACACATGGGGCGCGCGCGCTTATCAAAGGCGTCTGGATGGCGGCAGCGTCTGCGCGGCGACACTGGCGGCGAGGCCGCGCGCGCGAACGAGCGACACGCTGGGGAGGCGCGCGGCGGCGAGCGAGCGACGCGATCTGGCGCGCTGGTGTCTTTGTCGTCTGCAGGCGCGCGGCCGGACGAGGCGATCGCGGTGGTGCGGCTGGGCGCCGCAGTCTTTGCAGCGACGGCGGCGCAGAAGCGCCGCGGCTGGCGGCGGCGGCGGCGCCAGGCGCGCATAAATCTTGGCGGCAAGCGGGCTGGCTTCGGCGCGGTGCAAAATGGCGATGGCTCGGTCGCGGTCGCGGCAATGATGGCGCGCGAGCGTCTTGGCGGTGTGGGTGTGGTGGCCGGCGGCGGCTTGCTTGTGCGCGCGCGCGCATGGCGTGCGGCGTGGGTGTTGGGCGAGAGGGTTAGGGTTTTGCGAGAGAGAGAGTGTTTTTCCTTTTTTTTTTTTTTTTTCTTCCTTAAATTAAATAAGCTTGGAAATCTAAAATTCCCTTCCCAAGGCTTTCCTCCTTCAAACCCAAGTTGACGCATTTATTTTCCTTAATTAATTCCAAACTCCCATCTCTCTTTGAGGCCGAGGGTTCGAGTCCTCCAAAATCATCCTTTAATCCTTATTTTAATTTAACTAAAATCCGGGCTGTTACAATATGGAAACCCATAGGGGAATCCCACATCGGTTGGGAAGGGGAACGAAGCACTCCTTATAAAGGGTGTGGACACCTTTCCCTAGCAAGACGCGTTTTCCCATGGGGGGGAGAAACAAATCCGTGAGGCCAGTGGGCCAAAGCGGACAATATCTTGGCTAGCGATGGGTTGGGCCGTTACAGATGGTATCAGAGCCAGGCATCGGACCGGTGTGCCGGGTCCATCGGGACGCTGGACCTCTAAGGGGAGGTGGAAACCCATAGGGAATCCCACATCGGTTGGGAAGAGGCGAAGCACTCCTTATAAAGGGTGTGGACACCTTTCCCTAGCAAGACGCGTTTTCCCATGGGGAGAAACAAATCCGTGAGGCCATGGGCCAAAGCGGACAATATCTTGGCTAGCGATGGGTTGGGCCATTCTGACCCTAGGGGGTAATTTGGTAATTTGGTCGGGCCAAAGTCGGGGGCCGTTTGTATCTTTCGATTACTAAAATTATTGGATGGATTTATGTAGGTTTTGGAAGGATTTGTTGTTTGGTTTGAGCAAGGTTTGATGCAAAAGTAAAAATAAAGGAAATTGTCTTTGCAGGCTCGGGTTTGAACCCGGTCTCTGAAAGCTTGTGGGGATGTGTGCCAATTGAGCCATTAGTTGCTCTTGTTGCTCTTTCTCGCATCACATCTTAGTTAATCTTGGATCTTTGGTGTTTGGTGCATTTGGTTAAATGAAATAGAAATTAGGTTTGTCCATCTTCTTCTCCAAAGTGTGTGGCCGCCCAAGCTTTGCTCTCCATTGCCTTGCCGAGTTCTTCATCCTTGCAGCTCCTTTGGATCGATCATCATCATTTCGGGTAGGTATCGATCTTTCTCTTCTTCTTCTCATCCGTTTGGTGTCTTTGTTTGGCCAAGTGTGTTTGTGTTGATTGCGGCCCGGTAGAGAGAAGCCCGGCCAAGAAGAATCGTCGCGCGCCCGGCCGATAGCTCCCACGCCCACATCTGCCGAAGCGGCCTGCGCCAAGACGCCAGATCCGCCTAGCAACCTTGCCGTTCGTCCCAAGAAACCAGCTAGCCTTGTCGTCGGCAGCCGGTCCCACGCCCGAGATCTGCTGAAGCAACCTGCCGCAGCGGTCGCGCCAGCCAGCAGCCCCAGATCGCCGCTCGTCCTCGCCGTCGCTCGCTCGCCGACGCCAGAGGCCCTCGCCAGCGCCGCTGCGCCGCCGCTCGCCGCTCGCCCACACGCCAGACGCTTCGCCGCGCGTCCTCGCCCTCCTGCCGTGCGCCCGTGCGTGCCTTGCTTGCGTCTGCGCGCGCCGCCAGCGCCAGCGCCCATCCGCGCGCCAGCGCCCGGCCAGCGCCCGCCCTGCCGTGCCGGCTGCCAAAGAACTCCAAGTTCGTGTCGCCGCGCGCGTGAGTGCCCTTTGAGCCGAGCTTGCTGTTCTATTGTTTTTAGACGTTCTAGATGCTGATTATTATTGGTTTGCTAGGTTCCCGCTCGCTAGCTCGGGATTGTTCCGCAGCTTAGGATTTGTGTGTAGAAGCCTCCCACCAAGGTAAGGATTTCTTACCGGAGTTGTGTGGGCCTGCGCAGTATATTTGTGATTGTTGTTTTGTATGCTGTGTATGATTATTAGCATGTTTAGCCCTAGGTGCTCGCTCAATTCTGATGGCATGAACTCTTGTATTGTTTCTCATGTTAGCCCATGCTAGGTTGTTCCATTCTGGCATGTTCGATATCTGTTCTTGCTTCGTAGAATCATGCTAGGTTCCTTGTATCTGTTGAGCACGTATTGGACTGCATTGATTGAATTGTTATTATTGCTATGGTTTAGAGTTCGGTAGGTAGCATCATCCGGCGGATGCATAACGTAACTTGCATCCCCGAAGCGGGGACGCGTGCGAGATGGTACTCCGTCTCGATCCCGTTAGGGTTTAGCTAACCCTAACGGTGGCCCCGCAATCTTGGGTGAGGTGGCGGTCGTTAAATGCCCCAATGGTCGGGATGATGACTTGGCATTGCCTCGTCCCCGGCGATCGGCACGTCCTCGGCGTGTTCGGCCGTAGCCCTTGATTGCCACTGTTAGGGCAAGGACCGCTTCTGGTGTAAGCCTACCACGACCGGTTCCTTAGCCTCAAAGCGGTGGTACAGCCGACATAGTTCACGTGTCCAGTCTCACACCCCTATGTCGGTGACACCGATCCGAGAGATTTAGTTAGGCATGGTGATCGAACTCAGGCGGCTTGCCACTAGACCCGACACCCCCGAGTTTGCGGTAGCATGCGGTGCGCGCTTACTCTCATTACAGCGCCGATCGAGAGCTCCTCGGGATCTTGAGCGAGTGCACCTTTCAGACGATCGGCGATGATGACAGCCGTGAGGCCGGGACTTGTTCCGTATAGAGCGTATAGTGTGTTGTGGTATTTCCGACTAAGACCACGAGTTGGCATCCGAGGTCCAAGTGTGGACTTAGCTATGTGCTCCGCTCGTGTTTGTACTCATAGCTTGCATACATTCTTCTAGATGATCATGTATATCGTATTGTACCCCTGGTTGGGGATTCTTCTTGAGTAATTCGTTACTCACCCTTATTCTGTGGTTTTCCACGGTAACCAAGCGGGAGACAGGATGGTGAAGGAGGAGCTGTGATCATGGAATCCTGCTTTGTCATCTCTCCGACCATTTTATTATATCATGACTCTTGACTTTTGTTATTTCCCCCTGAATGCATGTAGACGGGCACGGAGCCCTAGGATGTTTTCTTACGTTTTATGGATTTCACATATTTGTACTTGTGGAATGTTTAAATGGTTTAAATAAATCTCTCGATCGTGAGTATGCTTTTAGAAATGTATGTTTTGATTGTTGAATGTTTCTGTTTTTACTTGGGATCCAAATTTATTTTTCATAATGTCTTTTATTTTGAATACATGCATTGGGGTAAAGGCCCATTTAGAGCCCCTTTTGGGTCGGGTCTTTACTGATTGGTATCGAGCTCGAGTCATAGATTCTGTAGGACCGACCTTTTGTTGTAGGTCGTCCTTCCATGATCACCAAAGACTCAAGCGACCATCAGTGCGCCTAGGTTTATTGTTTTAGAAAGAAAAAGGGTTAAGAATTTACAATACCTTTCATCTAGTGTATGCCTTGTTTGGTGTTGTGGAGTGGTGACAGAGTGTTTTGATTCGTTGTTGGTTTGGATGTAGATCGCCAAACATGCTATCCACCGTCACGGGAGAGGAGGTTCGAGAGCGGTCGAGAGTATCGGGGATCGGATCGACATCTGCAGGGACATCGTCCCAAGCCGAGACCGATGGCATTCCACCGGCCATCTCCTCTGTTACGCCTAGAGCGGGCGTTGAGGCGATCGAAGCGCCGTGAGATCGCTCCCGGAGCGAAATTTGCCGAGTCTATGAGGGCTTTTATGGTCGACATGTTGAGTGACCAGAGGGCGAGACCAGCCTTGTTGGCGCCGCGGCGGGGAAGAGTCCCGAGCCCAGTTGAGCAAATGACTCGATTGGTTGTGAGAGCTCGGTAGCACCTCCACTCCACGAGAGCAAGTAGCCCCAGAGGCGATATGGCGGAGGGTGCCGAGGAGTTGGGTAGGTGGTGAAGGATTTTGTGAAGTGGAAGCTTGAGAAGTTTGATGCCACCGGTGATGCGTTAGCGGCGGCCAGTGGATTGCCCATTTGGAGTACACCTTCCCGATCATGGTGTGCCCCGATATTCGAGGCCGAGGTGTGCGGCTCATGTGCTAGGAGGCACAAATGAGATGGTGGTGGAGTCCACCTTGAGCGAGAGACCACCGGGTCTCCACTCGCTACTTGGGAGTTCTTCAAGGCCGAGTTCAAGGTAAAGTTCATCGGTGATGAGGCTCAAGAGAAGATGGTGGAGCTCTTCCCGAACCTCGGCGAGGTTCTGATTCCATTGAGGAATATGAGAGGAAGTTCTCGGAGTATGGATATTTTGCTCCATGATTGATAGCCACCCCAGAGTGAAGATTCGGAAGTTCATATCTGGATTGAGGCGGGTGTTTCTCGAGATGTCGAGGCTCGTGCCCCCGACACTTATGCTAGGGTCATCCCAATTGGCCACGATCTATAATGGGAAGTATCTTCTTGGCGGGTTGTTGCCGCTCTGTTGGCAATCTGTCCCAAAGTAGGTAGCGGCGAAGAGGAAGTTTGATTTTTCGAGGCGGCGGCGCGCGCCAAGGGCGATTCGAAGCAGAGATCGGAGAGCTCCAAATTGTTTCAGGCTCCGACGGCGGGAGGACCCAGCGAGTTCCCGCTTGTGCTACTTGTGGGAAAGTCCACGCCGGAGCTTGTCGATCGGACCTAGATTGTGCTTCCGTTGTGGTAGAGAGGGCACATGGCCCGTTTTGTGATCGGCCACTATGGCGGCTCGGCCAAATGCAGCAAAGCGCGGTCGAGTGTTTGCTACGACCCGTCAGAGGCCGAGCGTCACGGATGCGCTGTATGGCGGCGTGCGCTTCTTGTTTTAGATCATCTGCGCATTTGTCTTGTTTGATTCTGTTCCTACGCGCATTCATTTGTATCTGTGTTGTTTGGCCGAGCATGCTAAGTTAAGACTAGGGCCTCTAGGTTTCGAGTTATCTGTTGCAACTCCTTCGGGAGTTAATATGTTGGCTAGAGATAAGATTAGGGATGGCCGGATCAAGATATCCGGAGAGTTGCTTGTGGCTACGCTCATAGTTCGCCTATGAGCGGTTTTGATGTGATTCTTGGTATGGAGTGGTTAGTCGCTAACCACGCGTTGATTGATCGCCACCGGAAAGAAGTAGTGTTCAGCGCCGTGTCGCCCAGCTTTAAGTTTCGTGGAGTCCAGGCGAGAGTTTGCCCGCCGATGGTGTCACCGTGAAAGCTCGTCGTTTGCTAGCTCATGGAGCTTGGGGCTATCTAGCCAAGTTGTGCGGGAAGAGCCGCCCCTCAGCATCATGTTGATCGGTACGATCGTGCGAGGAGTTTGCGGACGTGTTTCTGAGGAGTTCACAGGGGTTGCCCCCAAGAAGAGAGGTTGACTTCACAATTGAGCTCGAGCCGGGGACCCTCCCTATCTCGAAGGCTCCGTGACGCATGGCGCCAGTGGAGTTAAAGGAATCAAGATTCGATTGCACAGGAGATGTTAGATCGAGGGTTCATCCGTCCGAGTGTGTCCCCGTGGGGAGCACCGATTCTGTTTGTGAAAAAGAAGGATGGTTCTATGCGCTTATGTATTGATTACCGCGAGCTTAATAAGGTGACAATGAAGAATAAGTATCCATTGCCCCGTATTGACGATTTGTTCGATCGGCTTCGTGGGAGCTTAGTGTTCTCCAAGATAGATCACGAGATCCGGTTACCATCGATTCATGGATCGGGGATGCCGACATTCCTAAGACAGCTTTTCGAGTCTAGATATGGTCACTATGAGTTTGTGGTCATGTCGTTTGGATTGACCAATGCCCCAACTGCGTTCATGGACATGATGGATAGGGTGTTCAAATCATTTTTGGACATCTTCGTCATCGTGTTCATTGACGATATTCTGATTTATTCGAGGTCTAAAGAAGACCATGCAGAGCATTTGAGGCGAGTATTGGCGGCTTTGAGGAAAACCACTTTATGCGAAGTTTTCCAAATGTGATTCTGGTTGGAAGCGGTGGCCTTCCTAGGCCACGTGGTTTCGAGAGATGGTATAGCCGTGGACCCGCGAAGATTGAGGCCGTGAGTTCATGGGCCAAGCCGACTTCGATTGCCGAGATTTCACGACTTTACAGGTTTGGCGGTTACTACCGTCGGTTCGTCAAGGACTTTTTCGCTATAGCCTCGCCCCTCACTCGTCGGCGAGGAAGGGTGTCGAGTTTGTTTGGGATAGCAGTGTGTGATGAGAGCTTTGCCGAGGCTCAAGCGCGATTTGACTTCACACCGAGTGTTGGCGATCCGGAGGAGAGGTGGTTTCGTGGTCTCTGATGATGCTTCCAAGTTTGGATTAGCTTGTGTGTTGATGCAAAGACGGAAGGTCATTGCCTATGCTTCCCGTCACCAAGCCGTATGAGCGAGAACTACCCGATTCATGATATGGAGTTGGCGATGAGTGGTGTTTGCAATCAAGATTTGGAGGCATTACACCTGTATGGTGAGCGGATTCGGATGTTTACCGATCACCGAGCCTCAAGTATCTGTTTACTCAAAAGGAGTTGAATATGAGGCGAGAGGAGATGGTTGGAGTTGGTAAAGGATTATGATCACGAGATTTTGTACCATCCGGTAAAGCCAATGTAGTGGCTGATGCTTTGAGTAGAAAGACGTCGCACTCCGCGGCGTTGTTGAGTTCCTCACCCAGTTTGCGGAGAAAGTTCGAGCGGGCCGAGGTTGCCGTGTTGTTGGGTGAGGTTACCGCTGGGTAGCTCAATTGACTTCTCACCGTCGATTAGGCGTGATTATAGACAAACCAGTTGGGTGACCCGCACTTAAGAGATTGGTTGATGAGTTAGTGCTTGTGGTGACTTTGACTTTGTATATTCACGAGACGGTGGGTTGACTTATAGAGGCGGTTGTGTGTTCCGGACATTGCGAGTTTCATGCGGCGAGTTGCTCTCGGAGGCCCACAGCCCCTTTTGCTTGGCACCCCGGGTACCAAGATGTATCAGACCTTAAGCGGACCTTCCGGTGGATGGGAATGAAGAGAGATGTGGCGAGTTTTGTCGGTAGGTGTCTCACTTGTCGCCAAGTGAAGGCACCTAGCGAGAGGCCACTGGTTTGTTGCGACCACCGAGTGTGCCCTAGTGGAAATGGTAAGAGATCTCCATGGACTTTATCTCTGGTTTGCCAAGGACTCAGAGAAGTTCTCTCGATTTGGGTGATAGTCGACCGTTTGACCAAGAGCGCACACTTCATTCCCGGTAGAGACACTTATACCGTGGAACAGATGGCGTAGTTGTTTTGGGAGCGGATCATCCGTTATCATGGTGTGCCGGTGAGGATTGTGTCCGATCGTGACTCGCGGTTCACTTCTCGTTTCGAGAGCGCTCCGTAAGGGTTTGGGCACAGAGTGTAGTTTCAAAGACTGACTTTTCACCCTCGAGCGGATGGTCGGTGAGAGAGTGAATCGATTCTCGAGGATATGTTGAGGGCTTGTGTGTTGGATTTCCCGGCGATTGGGACCATGATTCAGTATTTGATGGAGTTTGCCTATAACAACAGCTTATCGATCGACGATCGAGATGGCTCCATTCGAGGCATTGTATGGTAAGCGTTATCGGTCCCCAATTCTGGAAGAGGTTGGTGATAGACAGTTTTGGGTCCCGAGTTGCTGCGCAGTTGACCAATGGTGCAATCACGAGAAGATTAGAGCTCGTATGTTGACACTTCGAGCGAGCGAGAAGAGTTACGCCGATGTTCGGCGTCGGGATTTGGAGTTTGAGGTTGGTCGGCATGTGTTCCTTAAGGTTGCTCCGTCACGAGGTGTTACGAGGTTTGGTAAGCGTGGGAAGTTGAGTCCCCGTTTTGTTGGTCCATTTGAGATCCTAGAGAGGATTGGCGAGTTGCTTACCTGCTAGCCCTACCTCCGTCACTATCGGGCGGTGCATAGTGTTTTTCATGTATCGATGTTGAGGCGGTATGTGCCGAACCCGTCGCACATTGTGGACTTTGAGCCTTTGCACCGTGAATGAGGATTTGAGCTTCAAGGAGAAGCCGGTGAGGATCCTTGCCTTTGAGACCAAGACGTTGCGTGTCGCGAGATTCGTTTAGTAAAGGTTCGATGGAAGAGTCGTGGTTACGAGGAAGCCACTTGGGAGCGGGAAGACGAGATGAGATTGCATTATCCCGAGTATTTTGAGTCTTAAGGACTTTCGAGGACGAAAGTCATAAAAAGGAGGGAATATTGTAACGACCAGGTTTTCATCCCTGTCTTCCGTATGCCCTAGGGGTAATTTGGTAATTTGGTCGGGCCGTCGAGTCGTTTGTGTCTTTTCGATTACTAAAATTATTGGATGGATTTATGTAGGTTTTGGAAGGATTTGTGGTTTGGTTTGAGCAAGGTTTGATGCAAAAGTAAAAATAAAGGAAATTGTCTTTGCAAATTGGGGTTTGAACCCGGTCTCTGGAAAGCTTGTGGGGATGTGTGCCAATTGAGCCATTAGTTGCTCTTGTTGCTTTTTCTCTGCATCACATCTTAGTTAATCTTGGATCTTTGGTGTTTGGTGCATTTGGTTAAATGAAATAGAAATTAGGTTTGTCCATCTTCTTCTCCAAAGTGTGTGGCCGCCCAAGCTTTGCTCTCCATTGCCTTGCCGAGTTCTTCATCCTTGCGGCTCCTTTGGATCGATCATCATCATTCCGGTAGGTATCGATCTTCCTCTTCTTCTTCTCATCCGTTTGGTGTCTTTGTTTGGCCAAGTGTGTTTGTGTTGATTGCACCCGGTAGAGAAGCCCAACAAGAAGAAGAATCGTCGCGCGTCCACCGGCCACTCCCACGCCCACATCCGCCGAAGCGGCCACCGCATGCCGAGATCCGCCTAGCGACCTTGCCGCTGCGTCGTCCGGAGCAGCCAGCTAGCCTTGTCGTCGGCGGCCGGTCCCACGCCCAGATCGCCGGCGACCACCTGCCGCACGCCGGATCGCGCCAGCCAGCAGCCAGATCGCTGCTTCGTCCTCGCCGTCGCGCTCGCCACGCCAGAGGCCCTCGCCAGCGCCGCTTCGCCGCCGCTCCGAAGCCGCTCGCGCCCGCGCCCGACGCTTCGCTTCGCCAGCGCGCGCGTCCTGCCGTCTTGCCCGTGCGTGCCTTGATTGCCGTCTTGTATGCGCAGCGCGCCCAGCGCCCCATCCAGCGCGCGACAGCAGCCCGCCCCCGCCGTGCGGCTGCCGCCAAGAACTCCAAGTTCGTGTCGCCGTGCGCGCGTGCCCCGGCCGAGCTTGCTTTGTTCTATTGTTTTTAGACGTTCTAGATGCTGATTATTATTGGTTTGCTAGGTTCCCGCTCGCTAGCTCGGGATTGTTCCGCAGACTTAGGATTTGTGTGTAGAAGCCTCCCGACCAAGGTAAGGATTTCTTACCGGAGTTGTGTGGCCCTGCGGTATATTTGTGATTGTTGTTTTGTATGCACTGTGTGATGATTATTAGCATGTTTAGCCCTAGGTGCTCTGTTACAATTCTGATCGCATGAACTCTTGTATTGTTTCTCATGTTAGCCCATGCTAGGTTGTTCCATTCTCGCATGTTCGATATCTGTTCTTGCTTCGTAGAATCATGCTAGGTTCCTTGTATCTGTTGAGCACGTATTGGGTGCATTGATTGAATTGTTATTATTGCTATGGTTTAGAGTTCGTAGGTAGCATCATCCGGGCGGATGCATAACGTAACTTGCATCCCCGAAGCGGGACGTGCGAGATGGTACTCGTCCCCGATCCCGTTAGGGTTTAGCTAACCCTAACGGTGGCCCCCGCAATCTTGGGTGAGGGTGGCGGTCGTTAAATGCCCCAATGGTCGGGATGATGACTTGGCATTGCCTCGTCCCCGCGATCGGCACGTCCCTCGCGTGTTCGCCGTAGCCCTTGATTGCCACTGTTAGGGCAGGGCCGCTTCTGGTGTAAGCCTACCACGACCGGTTCCTTAGCCTCGGTGCGGTGTGGTACAGTGACATAGTTCACGTGTCCGAGTCTCACACCCCTATGTCGGTGACACCGATCCGAGATTTAGTTAGGCATGGTGATCGAACACGGGCGACTTGCCACTGGACCCGACACCCCCGAGTTTGCGTGTAGCATGCGGTGCGCGCTTACGCTCATTACAACAGCCATCGAGAGCTCCTCTCGGGATCTTGAGCGATGCACCTTTCGTGACGACGATGACAGCCGAGGCCGGACTTGTTCCGTATAGAGCGTATAGTGTGTTGTGGTATTTCCGGACTAAGACCCTGAGTTGGCATCCGAGGTCCAAGTGTGGACTTAGCTATGTGCTCCGCTCTGTGTTTGTACTCATAGCTTGCATACATTCTTCTAGATGATCATGTATATCGTATTGTACCCCGGTTGGGGATTCTTACTGAGTAATTCGTTACTCACCCTTATTCTGTGGTTTTCCACAGGTAACCAAGCGGGAGGCGAGACAGAATGGTGAAGGAGGAGCCGTGATCATGGAATCCTGCTTCATCTCTCTCGACCATTTTATTATATCATGACTCTTGACTTTTGTTATTTCCCCTGAATGCATGTAGACGGGCACGAAGCCCTAGGATGTTTTCTTACGTTTTATGGATTCCAGCATATTTGTACTTGTGGAATGTTTAAATGGTTTAAATAAATCTCTGATCAGAGTATGCTTTTAGAAATGTATGTTTTGATTGTTGAATGTTTCTGTTTTTACTTGGGATCCGAAATTTCTTTTTCATAATGTCTTTTATTTTGAATACATGCATTGGGGTAAAGGCCCATTTAGAGCCCCTTTTGGGTCGGGTCTTTACATCTGGTCACTCAACAGACTGACCATCATGGAATCTGCAAACTCTGCTCTAGGAGTAGTCTCTCGACGCTCGGTCGCCTCAACGCCTTCTCTAGGCAAAATAGGAGGAGCTATTCGTGGCACACCATCTGTCTCAGCTTGGGACGATGTCCCAGCGGTATCAGAACCAATCCAGATACTCTGACCTGCTGCTCTCGAACCTCCTCTCCCTGCGGGTAATTGGCATGCTGGCGATCTACACCCAAACCAATAACGAGTCAGAACCTGCTCGTCTCCGCTCTACAACACTAAACAAGACATACACTAGATGAATAGTATTGTAAATTCTTAACCCTTTTCTAAAACAGTAAACTTAAGCGTACCTGATGACTGTCGGAGTGCTGATGATCATGGAAAAACGACCTACAACAAAAAGGTCAGCCTATAGAATCTATGACTCTGAGCTCTGATACCAATTGTAAAGACACGACCCGAAAGAGGTCCTAACCTAGGCCTTTACCTCAATGCATGCTTTTAAAATTCAAATATAATATGCAAGATTGTTATCCAGATTCTGAGAAAAACTAAAAACTTGTAAACCTTCATTTTAACAAACAATCATTAAGCGTCCTGAAACTTGTCCCTTTTTCCATGCACTTGTTCCAAGCTAAATACAGTTTAAAACATACTCTGATCAGAGATTTATTCAAAACATTCAGAACCCAAACAGTTTACAAACAGTGCCAGAATGCAGAAACAATCAGAAAATATCCTGAGGGCTCCGTGCCCAACTACATGCATTCATAGGACAAAACATTGACATAAATATAAACTCAGAGTTAAAAAACAGCAGGTTTCCATGATCCGCAGCTCCTCCTTCAGCCATCCTGTCTCGCGCCCTGATTACCTGTGGAAAACCACAAAATAAGAGTGAGTAACGAATTACTCAGTAAGAATCCCCAACCGGGGTACAATACGATATAACTGGTCATGTAGCAGAAAGTATGCAAGCTATGAATACAACACAGAAGAGAGCATATCACTTTAATCCATACATAAACACATCGGATGCCATCTTATGGTCTTACTCCGAAAAACTACCACGCATCTCGATACTCTACGAGAAACTAATCTCGACCTCAGCTTTCCTACTACTGTTGATACGAAAGGTGCACTGAACTCAAGATCTCGAGGAGCTCTCAAGTAGGCGCTGTAATGAGCGTGTGCGCGCATCGCATGCTGCTGCAAACCAGGGAGGTGCTGGGTCTAGGGCATGCTGCCCTGGTCCAGTACGCATGCCTAAAAGAATCTCTAGATCGGTGTCACTTAACATAGTGGTGTGAGACCAGGACATTATGACTATGTCAGCCTGTACCACCGCACTTGAGGCTAAGAAACCGGTCGTGGTAGGCTTACACCAGGAACCGGTCTTTGCCCTATCAGGTGCCAATCAAGGGCTACTGTCGACACGCTGAGGTCGTGTCGACTGCCGGGGATAAGGAAATGGCTCGTTAAGGTTAGCTAAACCCTAACGACGGATCAGGGACAGAGTACTGCCTCGCACGTCCCTGCCATGGATGCAAGTTACGTTATGCATCCTCACCCGGATGATGCTACCTATCAGAACTCTAAGCTATAAACAACTAACAGCAAACATACTAACACGTGCTCAGCAGAAACAATGAACCTAGCATGATACTATGAAGCAAGAATAGATAACGAACATGCCAGAACAGAACAACCTAGCATGAAACTAACATGAGAAACAACACGAGAATCATGCCAGTCGGAATTCAGAACAGAGCTCCTATCCACTAACATGCTGATAAACATAAACATACATACAATCAACAATCACAGAAAATATCGCAGGGCCCACACAACTCCCGTAAGAAATCCTTACCTGGGTCGGAAGGCAAACACACACAAGAAAGATCTTAAGCTGCAACCGAACCCGAGCTAGCTATAGGGAACCTAACAAAAAAGCAGCAAACATCACAATCTATAGGCCTTGGGTAAAATATAAACAGAACTCGGTTCGATAGGAAGCAACTCACACAGCACGGGGCTGGCGCGCGGACGGACAGGCTCAAGGCACACGGCTCGGCGACGGCGTGCGGACGTGAGCGACAGGGCTCGGTAGGGAGTGCGCGGCCGGCTTGCAGTGTGGCGCGCGGGGGCGTTCGTCTGCTGGCTTGCTGCCGGGCGTAGTGGCGGCATTTGCAGTCGCGCAAGCGAGCGGCGAGACCGGGCGTGCGGTATGGGCTGCAATTGGGCGCTGGGGTGCTACAAGGCGCAGGCGTGCGACGTGCGGCCTGGTCGCTGGGCGTGCGAAGGACTGCTTGGGCGATAGGGGCTGTGCTCGCGTGCATGCGGGAGATGGGCGATCGGCAGGGCTGGCGATCGGCGCTGGGCTACTCGGCTGGGCGACGACGTGACGAGGCTGCTTGGCTGGGCGGCGATGGTGCTGCAAAGGGGCTGGTCTCGGCTGCATTACACCATGACAACGCAACCAAAAAGACAAACAACAACCCCTTAGCCAAAGGATCGGAAACCAACAACAAGAAGGAGAAATCGAGGAATGACGAAACACTTACCCGGGACGATCGATCGATGCTCTCGAAAGGAAAACACACTGCAAGAAGAAGCTTGGAGGAATGGGTGTGGGGCAAGGTGATTTGGGAAGGAGAAAAGAGAATAAACCTATGTTTTAATCCAACTCACTTAAGTCTCGAAAACCAAGGCAAACCAAGATAACCTGCGAAATGAGTTTCAACAACTGCCTGAAGCTCATCTGACAAGGCCCCTCAGCTAACTAGCTAGGCCACCTTTCAAACCCCAGCTGATTCATTTTTATTTTGGCAAAACTCTTATTTTTACTTTTGCAACTCTCAACCCCCAAACTCAACCAGAATGCATCCAAACCCCAAATTTTGAACATCCAAGAACATAAACAGGTGAGAAGACAGAAACAACCCTAACGGCCCGACCAAATTACCAAAATACCCATAGGACATACCTGGAAGACCAGGATGAAAACCTGAGCCGTTATAGAGGTGCACCACCCATCTTGCTACTAAGCAGCTCTCGGCCAACCCAAACATACAACAACAACAATCTCACCTTGATGATCTCGGCAAGGACTCCAAGTTATCAAGGAGGTCTCGGCAAGGAGGAATTGCAAGCAAGGTGGATTTCGGCTAAGCTAGACATGTGCAACAAAAGAAGAACTCGGTTAGAACACACCCAATCAAGCACAAAGGATTTCGGCTAGGCTAAGCAAGAACTCACCTTGTTGATGTAGACAAGAAGGTAAGCTTGAGGGGGAGTTTTCGACAACTACAAGGTGAATGGAATGGTGGTCGGCTAAGGAGAAGGAGAAAATAGAAGATCTCTCTCTCCGCTAGGGCTTTCTTGCGGCAAGACTGAAAGAAAAGGAAAATGAATGAAAAGAGATGGGAGACCTTGAGGAATCGGCAAGAATGGTGGGAATGAGAAGAAGAAATCGCAGGAAAGCGGAGAGGGAGAGAATTCGTGCGGCCAGGGTCTCTGGAAGAAAAGAATGCCATTCTTTTTTTCTTTGTCGATTGAAAACCCCTGACCATTCCCCCATCGAGTCCCAGCTGCAACACAATTATCCTCCTAATTCTTATTTTTCTAAAAAAGCCCCCAAGAGACTAACTGGTCAAAGGTTCAAGTCCTAACAGCAACACCATTTAAAATCCTTTATTTTTCCTCCATTTGACTAAACTTCGCCCTCCAAACCATCATGGTTCGAATCCCAGCAATAACACAATTTACGCAATTTTCTCTTAATTTATCTCGTTTTAAAACAAACCTCCAACTCCCTTGCAGGTCATAGGTTCGAATCCCAGCAACAACACTTTTAATCCCCTATTTATTTAAAAGCCAAACACTCAAATCCATCACTCTTCGAGTCCCAACAAACACACATTTAATTCTTTTTTTTTTCTTTTTAACTGGAAGACCTCCAAATATCTCAAAATGCATTCCAACCCTGGAAACCTGAAACTCAAGGATAACTGAACTCAAAGAATGACAGAAATAGCTATGAAACTCTGGTTAATTACAAAACTGGCCCTTTAGGAAAAATGACCAAAATGCCTCTAAGGGCTAAAGCTGCACTAATGGCCCAACCGAACAACCGAAAAACTAACCAAACATACCTGGGGAACCGGAATAGAAATCTGGGCCTTTACAGTCCCAGACACGGATGCTCCTAATATATGCTATATGTGCAGGTCTAACGATTGATATAGGGAAAATCATTGAAGAGGAAGTAATGAAGCACATTGGGAGTAGGACAAAGAGGAAATTCTTCCCACACTCCATCACAACGTTATGCCTTCACCAAGGGCTGCGTTGCCAAAAAAGGGAGCAGACGCTAAATGTCTGAAGATTTTTCCAAATGGCAACCAATAAACGGGGACCCAAGGAGTTGACAATCAAGGAGTAAACAATGCGGATCAAGGAAACTTTGAGTAAAGAATCGCTGGCAAAACTTGATGCTGAAATCCAGCAAAGCCGAAGAAAACAAGGAGTACGGCATGTACAACAGATAATGCCACCTGCTCCAACACCAGCAACTCTTGAGCCAGCACAACAACAACATGACGATAATGATGTGATCAAGAAATTGAGGTCATTCCTCCACTTAAAAGAAGAAGGAGGGCAACAAGGATTGTCCAAGAAGTAATTGTTTCACTACTAGAGCAGCATGCACCTCCAGAACACCAGCAGTAAATGAGGAGCAATCTCCACCCCGAATGACAAAAAAATAGACTTCACACCATCACCATAGGCAGTAGAAGCATCTACTCAAAGGATCCCAATGTAAGAACCCGACCCGAAATATGGTCATAAACCTAGGTTCTCACTCAACATGCAAGTAAAAACATGTTTACAAACGGTTTAAAGCTCATATTAAAACTTTTCAAACATCAAGAGCGGGGAACATTTAATCTTAACAACAAACTTTCATAAGTAAAACAATAACTTAAAACATGCCTGGCCAGTATTTATTAAAAACATTCAAATAGTTTAAAACAACCCAAATCACTAAGTTTCCCTACGGACTCCATGTCCAACTACATGTGAATAATAAATGCAATAAAGAAAGACACGACAGAGTGCCGACAGCTCCCATGATCATGCAGCTCCCTCCGCTAGCCGTCCCGGTGCTGTCCCAAGTTATCTGGTGGAAAAACCACAGAAATAAGGGTGAGCACAAATAGACTCAGTAAGAATCCCCAACCGGGGTATAATACGATACATCAATCGTCTAGCAACCTACTATACATGCAAACAGTTACCAACACAGAGTAATGCTCAACGAGCTAACGGGGCAAATCTAGAATCCTCGGAAGTCTCCTACTTCTGGCCTAATGATTGGTTCTCCTAACCAATCCCGAGACATCTCCGAGGGTCTTTCTCCCTCGGCTCAATGATCAGCTAAACAACCGATCCCAATAGATGTCAGACACCCTCGAGGGTCTTTCTCCCTCGGCTAAATGATTAGCTAAAAAATCAATCCCAAACAAGTGTCCTCGAGGGTCTCTTACCCTTGGCTAGCTAAAACTTGACTAACGGGAGAGTACCCAAAGTCTGGCTATAAACTGGAACGGAAGTGGTGTACTCACGAACATTAGCTCGGGGGAGTCTCTGAACCGGCGACAAACGCGTGTGCGCGCAAACCGCATGCTGTTGTAACCGGTGTAAATGTGGGGGCCTAAAGAAAAACTACGCGGGACAGGTACGCATGTCTAAGACTCAGAAACGGCGTCACTGAATACACTAGTGCGAGGCCCTCGACACTCATCTGTAACTGTAACGACCCGACCCGAAAGGGGTTCTAAAATAGGCCGTTACCTCAATGCATGCATTCAAATCTACCGAAAATTTTGCAAAATGGTGTTCGGATTCTAAGTAAAAACTAAAATATAAAACATCCATTTAGAAAGTTAACATAATTTCCTGAAACCTGTCCCTATTTCCAAGCACCTGTTCCAAGACAAATACATTTCCAAAACTTACTCTGATAAGAGATTTATTTAAAACATACAAGCTTTGCAATAGTTACAACAATGCTAGAATCCGGAAATACATTCAGAAAACACCCTAGGGCTCCGTGCCCAACTACATGCATTCAGAGGACATTTAAATCATAAACATAAACATAAACATAAGACTCAGAGTTGTACAACAGGTTTTCCATGATCACAGCTCCTCCTCCAGCCATCCTGTCTCGCACCATGGTTACCTGTGGAAAAACCACAAAAATAAGGGTGAGTAACGAATTACTCAGTAAGAATCCCCAACCGGGGTACAATACAATACAATCAATCATTTAGCACCCAAGCATGCAAGCAAACAGCTACCAAGACAGATCATAGCTCAACGAGCTTACAAGGAAAGATCTGGAATCATTGGAAGTCTCCTACTTCTGGCCTAATGATTGGTTATCCTAACCAATCCCGGGACAGGTACCCTTGCTAAAATCTGATCCCAAGGATGTCCTCAAGGGTCTCTTACCCTTGCTAAAATCTGGACTATCGGGAGAGTACCCGTAGTCTGGCTCTAACTGAAAGGAATGGTGTACTCACGACATTAGCCCAGGGGAGCTCTCCGAACTGGCAACTAACGCATGTGCGCGCACACCGCATGCGCGCCGCAACCAAGCGTAAATGTGGGGCCTAAGGACAAACTACGCGGGCCAGTGCACGCATGCCTAAGACTCGGAGCGGTGTCACCGATCACGATGAGCGTGAGGCCCTCGGCGCTCATCCATGCGGCTGAACCACCGACACACTGGCTAAGAACCGGCCAAGGTAGGCTTACACCGCTGGCGGGGTTCCGCTCTAGCAGGCTACAAACTAGGCTTATGCCGATGTGGGTAGCTAAATCCACATCGGCAGTAGGGGGGGGGGAAGCAATATACGTTATGCTGCGCACACTTTACTCCCGACTAGAGCTAAATCCACATCGGCGATCGGGGAAGCAATGCGTTATCTTATGCACACACTTTACTCCCGACCAGTAGGGACAAAGTACGTTATGTCCGCTCTCAGCCTCTGGATGATGACAAACCCTATAACTCTATCTAAGAGTATAGAGTAAAATAAATGATTCCTGGCTAGCAAACAATAATCGACAACAATGACAATTACCTAGCATGATACTACGAACTTAAGCAGGAATCATAAGCATGATGGAAGAACAATCCTAGCATGGCACTAACATGTACAATCAGGCAAACATGCTAGCAAGAAATCAATCAAAGCTGCTCTATCACTATCATGCTCATAACAGTCAGCAAACATACAAGGCATATCATGAAAATATCGCAGGGCCCACACAACTCCGGTAAGAAATCCTTACCTGGTCGGAAGGCAACAACACACAATAAACCTAAGCTGCGATCGAACCCGAGCAACCTAAAGCGAGCCAAACAAACACAACAATAATCATAAAATAGGCCTAAATATAATAAAATAAACAGGGCTCGGCTCGGAAGGAACTCACTAGGCGCGGCTGACACGCGAACGAGCTGGCTGCACGGGCGAGGCAGCTGCTGGGCGCTGAGGGGCGCAGGGATGGGCGCTGGGCTGCGCGCGGACGAGCGCGAGGGAGACACAGGGGCACGCGGGCGCAGGAGCGAGCTCGGCTGAGGGACGGCGCGCGGCACTTCTCGGCAAAGGAACGGCGCGCGGGCGCGAGCGACAAGACGCGACGGGCTATAGAACGCGCGACTCGGCACAGGGAGGCTCGAATCTGGGCGACACGGGTGCGGACGAGACGGGCGACGCGAGGGCTGGGCGGCCTGGCACTGTGCGCGACTAGGGCTGGGCGACGTGACACTGTGCGGTAGGGGCTCGGGCGACGCGACACTGGGTGAGCAGGGGGCTCGGGCGACGCGTCTTTGGCGGGCGCTGGGTCGGGCGACGCGACTGGCGAGCTGGGCTCGGCCGGGAGAGGCTCGAGTGATGACCGTGGTCGAGTGGGCTAGGGCTAGGGCGGGGGGTTGGGCGAGCAGGGGCTGGGCTAGCTCGGGAGAGAGAGAGAGAGAGAGAGAGAGAGAGAGAGAGAGAGAGAGAGAGAGAGAGAGAGAGAGAGAGAGAGAGAGAGAAAATAAAAGAAAAATGGGAAAAAGGGAAAAATAATGGGATTTTATCTCTTTTTCCATCCTTATCCATTTTTTTAAAACCTCAAAATCCTTAAAATCCCATTTCCCGGCTTCCTCCTTCGAGACCCGACCAAAGCAATCTTTTCCAATAAATAAAACTCACTTAAATCCAACTCCCAAATCAACACTAAGGGCCTGGGCTCGAATCCCAAAGGAAGCACACAACCAACCATCACTTTGCCAAAAACCCAAACCACAGCCGAACTTCCAAACGACTAGCCCAAACATCTCGGGACTTGCAACCAACAACAAACAAGCCTCGACAAAGGCAGGAGCGACCTCGAAGCCCTAAAAAACCACAAATCCTGCCCGAGGAGCCAAAAGACCAAAATACCCCCAAGGGTCAAAACAGCTCTAATGACCCAACCAAACAACCGAATCTTATCCCGAAGGCACCTCAAAAACTGGAATAGAAAACTGGGCTGTTACAGTAACAGCCTGTACCACCGACCTGAAGCTAAGAACCGACTAAGGTTGACTTTCACCGTTGGCAGGGTTCCGCTTTAGCAGGCTACAAACTAGGCTTATGCCGATGAGAGAGTAAATCTGCATCAGCTGCCGGGGTGGAAGAAAAGTACGTTATGATTTGCACTTGATCCCGATCGGTGGGGACAAAGTACGTTATGTCCGCTCTCAGCCTCTAGATGATGACAAACCCTACTATACTAACTAAGAGTACAAAGTAATTGATTCCTGGCTAAACATACATGCTAAACATAAAACACATAACCTAGGCAATCAATCAAGTCAACTCAAATAAAAGCTTGTAGCTAGAACATCAAAGGGTCAAGAAACAAAACTCGGGAAAACCAACCGAGAAGGCACTAAGCTTGCTCGCATGCACAGTGTTGCTTGCGCAAGCGCAAGCGGCGGTAGCAAGCGCAGGACGGCGAGGCTCGCGTGTCGGCACCGCACGGCGGTTGGGCGCGAAGTGCTACGCGCTGCGGCTAGGCACGGGCACGCGAAGGGCTGGGCGAGGCGGCGCTGCTGCGGCTTGCTAGGGCTATCCTCACGCAGCTTCGATGGGGCGACGTCGGGGCTGCAGCTTCGATGCGGAGACGTGTGAGGCGAGCAGCAAGGGCATGCGGCTTATGGGCGAGGGTGTCGCCAGGGCTAAGGTCGCCGCGCGGAGGCTAGGTGAGGCAAGCAGGCGTGAACGAACGGTCGGACTCGCGAGCTCATAGGCGATGCGGGGGCTGGGTGCGGTGATGGTCGGGTTCGAGAGAACAAGCAGGGTGAGCTCACAGGCGCGAAGGGCAAGGTGACACGGTTGGGCTTCTCGCCGAAGGGCGCTGGGCTGCAATTGGGGTCCTGGCGATGGTGTGTTCGCTGGGGCGAGCCGATGGGGCTGTCTTCGATGTTGCGGCTAGGCTTGGTGTAACAGCCTAGCTTCGTACTCCAGTTTCGAGGTGACTTCGGCTCAAGATTCAGTTGTTTGGTTGGGTCATTAGAGCGGTTTTGACCCTGGGGGGTATTTTGGTCTTTTGGCTCCCCGGGCAGGATTTGTGGTTTTCAGGGCTTCAAGGTCATTCCTGCCTTTGTCGAGGCTTGTTTGGGTTGGACTGCGAGTCCCGAGATGTTTGGGCTAGTCGGTTGGATGTTCGGTTGTGGTTTGGGCTTTGGCAAAGTGATGGTTGTTTGGGTGTTTCCTTTGGGATTCGAGCCCGGGCCCTCAGTGTTGATTTGGGAGTTGGATTTAAGTGAGTTTATTGATTGGAAAAGATTGCTTTGGTCGGGTCTCGAAGGAGGAAGCCGGGAAATGGGATTTTAAGGATTTTGAGATTTTAAAATGGATAAGGATGGAAAATGGATAAAAATCCCATTTATTCCCTTTTTCCCATTTTTTCTTTTTTTTTTCCTTTTATTTTCTAAATTCCCATTTTTTTTCTTTAATTTTTCTCTTTTCTCTCTCTCTCTCTCTCCCCGAGCCCTCACCCTAGCCGAGTAGCCCCAGCCAGCCCCAGCCCTTGCTCGCCCGAGCAACCCGAGCCCGAGCCACCGCTAACTGAGCCTCGCCCGGCCAGTGTCGCCGCCCCTCAAATTTCCGAGTCACCGCGCGACAAGCAGGGCGTCGCCACCACCGCGCCATCGCGGTGTCGCCCCAGCCCCTACTCGCGTCGCCCAACTCGTGTCGCCCGAGCCTCGCCCAGCTCGCGTCGCCCTCGCCTGCCAGGTCGCGTCGCCAGCCCGAGCTCGCCCAGCCCGGCCGCACAGTGTCGCTCGTCTCGTCCGCGTCGTGTTGCTCGCGCCGCGTTGCCGTCCTCGTGCCGAGCGCGCCGCCAGCGCCAGCCAATAGCAAGCGCCCGTGCGCTGTCTGGCGTAGCCAGCGCCGTGCAGCCAGCCGCTCCTGCCTCCCAGCTCCCAGCCAACCACCAGCCTTTCAATCGCCTAACCCGTGCGGCAAATGGCTCGTTCGCGTGTCAGCCGCCCCCCGTGAGTTGCTCTCGAGTCGAGCCCTATTTATTTTATTGTATTTAGGCCTATTTTATGATTATTGATGTGTTTGTTTGGCTCGATATAGGTTGCTCGGGTTCGATCGCAGTTAATTTTATTGTGTGTTGTTGCCTTCTGGCCAGGTAAGGATTTCTTACCGGAGTTGTGTGGGCCCTGCGATATTTTTCATGATATGCCTTGTATGTTTGCTGACTGTTATGAGCATGTTAGAGATAGAGCTGTTTGATTGAATTCTTGCTATCATGTTTGTCTGATTTTACATGTTAGTGCCATGCTAGGTTTGTTCTGCCAGCATGTTTATGATTCCTGCTTAAGCTCGCAGTATCATGCTAGGTAATGTGTTTGATGTCGGTCGTTGTTTGCTAGCTAGGAATCATTGATTTTACTCTGTACTCTTAGATAGAGTTGTAGGGTTTGTCATCATCCGCAGGTCGAGCGGACATAACGTACTTTGTCCCCATTGATCGGGAGTAAAGTGTGCGCAAAGATAACGTATCTTGCTTCCCCCAGGCCGCCAAGGTGGATTTAGCTCGTGTCGGGAGTAAAGTGTGCGCAAAGATAACGTATCTTGCTCCCCCGACCACGCGGTTGTGGAATTAGCTACCCACTTCGACATAAGCCTAGTTTGTAGCTCTGCTAGAGCGGAACCCCGCCATCGGTAAGCTTTGCCTTGGCGGTTCTAGCTTCGTGTCGGTGGATCATCTTTGCCACAGATGAGCACCGAGGGCCTCGCGATATCGTGATCGCGACACCGCTTCCGAGTCATAGGCATGCGTGCACGCCCGCGTTGTTTGCCCTTAGGCCCCGTGTTTACGCCGGTTGCGGCGGAAGATGCGGTGTGCGCGCGCACACACGCGTTAGTCGCCGGTTCGAGAGCTCCCGGGCTAATGTCGTGAGTACACCATTCCTTCCGTTAGAGCCGGACTCGGCGGTACTCTCGTAAGTCCAGATTAGTAGCAAGGGCAAGGAGGCCCTTGAGGACATTCTTGGGATCGATGCATTCCCCGAGTGAAAGATACCTCGGTGATGTCCCGTGATTGGTCAGTGTATCCAATCCTTAGGCCGGAAGTAGGAGACTTCCGATGACTCCAAATCTTTCTTGTAAGCTCGTTGAGCTATGATCTGTGTTGGTAGCTGTTTGCTTGCATGCTTTGGTACTAGATGACTGATTATATCGTATTGTACCCCGGTTGGGGATTCTTACTGAGTAATTCGTTACTCACCCTTATTTTTGTGGTTTTTCCACAAGTAACCATGGTGTGAGACAGGATGGTTGGAGGAGGAGCTGTGATCATGGAAAACCCGTTGTTCAACTCTGAGTTTTATGTTTATGATTTTAAATGTCCTCTAAATGCATGTAGTTGGGCACGGAGCCCTAGGGTGTTTTCTGAATGTATTTCCGGATTCTAGCATTGTTGTAACTATTGTAAAGTTTGTATGTTTTAAATAAATCTCTGATCAGAGTAAGTTTTGGAAATGTATTTGTCTTGAAACAGGGACAGGTTTCAGGAAATGATGTTGATTTTTAAATGGATGTTTTATGTTTTAGTTTTTACTTAGAATCCGAACACCATCTTGCAAATTTTCTATAGATTTGAATGCATGCATTGAGGTAACGGCCTATTTTAGAACCCTTTTGGGTCGGGTCGTTACGGGTTGGTATCAGAGCTCAGAGTCATAGATTCTGTAGACTGACCTTTTGTTGTAGGTTGTTTTTCCATGATCATCAACACTCCGACAGTCATCAGGTACGCCTAAGTTTACTGTTTTAAAGAAAGGGGTAAGAATTTACAATACTTTTCATCTAGTGTTTGCCTTGTGTAGAGTTGTGGAGCGGAGACGAGCAGGTTCTGACTCGTTGTTGGTTTGGGCTTAGAGAGCCATCATGCCAACTTTTCGCAGTGCGAGTAGTTTGTTAGCAGCTTGTTGAGGTATCCAGATAGATTCGGATGCCCCTGGGACGTCGTCCCCGAGGGAGGCAGATCTTAGTCTCCCGTAGGCTATTTGTGGCCCAGTTGCTGTTTTTCCCCTAGTGAGAGGGTGGAGGTGCTTTGTGCAGATCGCCAGTATGTTGATCGCACTCAGAGGAGCAGGACGCTTGGCATGTCTGACCGAGGAGTTGGACTGATCGCGTTGATGTTGAGGCTGCGTCCAGGGTTGTTAGGCCCGTTGGCCAGAGTTGGCCCTGACTGTTGAGTTGCCTAGTGGAGGGGGTAAAGGCTAGCACGCCTCAGAGTGAGACTCCTTGAGCAGAGTGTGCTCCAGCCATGAGAGATTTGTTGGCAGGTCTTTAGCTATCAGAGAGCGGAGACCCAGGCGCAGTTCGTAGCGCGTAGTGAGGAGTTCCGGGCACAGATAGCCCAGCTGACAGAGTTTGTTTCAACATTTTCCCCCCAGTAGCTCTTGTAGCCCCGAAGATTCCCGGGAGGGCATGATCAGTAGGTTTATTCAGATGTGATTGTTGGCGATGATGGAGCCGCCCAGTTTGGCAAGTGGATGCCTGTAGAGCTCGATGTTTTAGAAAGTCCTGCTGCTAGTAGTAAAGCGGTTGGCCAGGTTTGAGTTTAGCATCCGTGTGTTGGGATGCCCTGCTGTTCAGAGGCCGAGGTGTGCCGTTCCTGTGCTGTTTGGTACAACAGTTGGTGGTGGAAGTCCCTTGAGAGAGGTGGACTAGCAGAGTCTCCACCAGTCGCCCGATTGATTGGCAAGTTGCCGTGTTAGTGGCTTGAGGCAGATGTAGAGACATCTTTGCCCCCTTGCAAGCCTGCTGTTGTTTAACAACCCAGTTTCCTCAGATGTTTGGTAGAGTTGAACACTCTTCCTTGGTGAGCTCCTAGAGTGGAGCTAGCTGCTGCATGTTGAGAGATCCGGCTAGAGTTTTGTTGAGCATCATGTAGAGATGCAAGAGTAGGCCGTGAGCCTTCGATTTGATGAGATGCCATAGGCATGATTGTTTGAGTTGAGCCCTCGTATGCCTAGCCAGAGTTGTTGTCACTTGAGGTAGTGACCTTGCTGGCCCCATCTGTAGTAAGATGTGGATTTGTTAGTAGTGGCACTTGAGGTGCATTGGTTGGTGTGCCACTTTGGCACTAAGTCTGGTTTGGCTTGAGTTTGGCATGGGCATAGCAGATGGTTCTATGCCGTCCGGAGTTCAGTTCACTCCTTTAGCCTTGGATCCGTTTATGGCAGTTGCACCTGTTTAGGTCGTGCTAGAGGGCTAGTTCAGTGGTAGTCGATGGACTACAAGCGAAAGGAAGCTCGAGAGGAGCCGGAGCCTTTTCCCAGTGTTTCTGGAGGTTGAGTAAGTCAGCAGGTTGGCAGTTGGTAAGTGTTGGTGCGCGTGAGTCTCACGCTAGTGTTAAGGCCAAGAGTTTCCTTGTGGTTGGTAGTGCGGTCAATTACCTTCGAGTGCCTTAATCTGTGGAGAGTTGAGCATCGTAGATGCGAGTTTGGTTCAGCAGAGGGACCCTGAGTTGGATGCTCATGAGATGAGCTGGATGCCTATGAGGCGAGTTGGATGCCTTTGAGGAGAGATGAGTTGATGCCTTGCGAGAGGATTTGGATGGCTTATGGGTAAGCACCCTTGGTAGAGGCTTGGTATAAAGTAAGTTCGGTGTGGCATGGTTATGCCTTGGTAGAGCAAGGTTGCCTCAGCTTTGAGCATCGTGTGGAGATGGAACTTTTGGTGTTCCATCAGTTGGAGTTCAGTTGGAAACTGAACAAGTGCGGTGGTAGCAAAGCCGCGCAGTTTCTGATCGCCTTGGCTAAGAGAGTTGTTTGGATCCTTTCCTTCGGTAGAAGCCTTGTTGTGGCTGATGTTTGAGTAGGAGGACGACGCATTCGGTAGCGTTTTAGGTCCTCTTGTTCCCAAGGAGTTGGAGTTGGCCTGCATGGTTGAGATGCTAGAGAGAGTTGTGCCTGTCCAGGCAGTTGGCTGTTAGCTCGTTTGTCGACAGTGTGTGTCGAGGGTTGCCGAAGAACCCTAGGTTGAGGAGAGCCTCTCCAGAGCTCAGTCGGCCCAGGCAGTGTTCCTTGGGTGAGTTGCTGGCAGTCTTGGTAGGCTAGCAAGCCAGTGTTTGTTTGGAGCAGAGTCCGGATTGGTTCCGGTGCGGTGGCAAGTTGATGCTTGGTGTTGACCAAGGTATGGTTTGGAGCTGCTAGAGATTAGTTTTGCTCGTGGGGCGAGTGGTTCGTGCCCAGTTGGTTGTTTTCCTGTTTCCAGGATGTTGAGTTGCCCCGGTTCGCATTTGGAGGTTCAGTCTGAGGTGGACCCCTGTTGTTGCCCCGTGAGATTTAGATGTTGTTGCTCTAGTGGAGCAAGACAGTGAGCGTATGTGGAGCTCTCTGTCCTTCGGTTGTCTGCTTGTAAGAGTCGTTTCCTTCTGGGAGTTGTCAGATTTCTCCCGTAGCCATGAGTTGATGGTAGAGGTGCTAGCTAGAAGGAAAAGTTTGTTGGCTGCTTGGAAGCAGTTGTTTGTCCAGTTAGGTCGACTCTTGGATGGTGTTCTAGAGGCTGCAGTAAGGGTTGTTTTGCCTCTTGTGAGTGTTTGGGCAAAGGTTTGGTCCTCTTGTTGTTTCGAGAGCTAGTTCGGTTCTAGCTGGAGGACGTTGCCCTGAGGTCTTGTTCCTAGTCAAGAAGTTTTGGGAGTTGACCCCTCCTCGCAGCTTGAGCAAGTCTTTATTAGTTTCGGATTGGTGATCCGATTGGTTGAGTATTCCCTTGGGTGTTGCTTCCAAGAGAGTTGGTTGCTGTTGCCTTGGGTTTGAGCAAGTCAGCGAGCTTGTGTGGAGTTCGCTTGTAACGGCCCAGTCTTCTATTCCAGTTCTCGAGGTGCTTCCGGTTGATTCGATGGTTCGGTTGGGCCGTTAGAGCTGCTTTTGACCCTTAGGGTATTTTGGTCTTTTGCTCCCGGGCAGGGATTTGTGGATTTTCGGGGCTTGAGGCAGCTCCAGCCTTCGTTGAGGCTTGTGTGTTGGTGGTCATGAGTCCCTAGATGTTTGGGGTATTCGTTTGGGAGTTCGGTTGTGATTTGGGTTTTGGGCAAAGTGATCTTTGTTTGGGTGTTTCCTTTGAGATTCGAGCCTGTGCCCTTAGAGATGATTTGGGAGTTTGTTTTATGTGAGAGTTATTGTTTGGGAAAGGTTGCTTGTAGGGTCTCGAAGGAGGAAGCCGGGAAGGGATTTAAGGACTTTAAGGCTTGTTTTAATTAGGAAGAAGGGAAGAAAAATCAAGAAAGTCCCTTTCCCCTTGTTTTGCAATCTCTCTCTCTCTCTCTCTCTCTCTCTCTCTCTCTCTCCACCCACCCAGCCATGCCCTAGCCGCACCACTCCCCAGCCGCATCGTGACCGCTCAGCCCGACCATGCCCTCGCGCCGCACGCACGCCCGCATCGCCCGGCCAGTGCGCCCAGATCGTTGCATCGTCCGGCCATGCCGCGCCGCGCCGCCGCCGCCCCACGCCCGATCGCGACGCCCTCGCCCTAGCCGTGCCGAGCCACCCAGGGCGCCGATCGCGTCGCTTCTCGCCCTAGTTGCGCCGAGCCCGGATCGCCGCCCGCCGTCTCTCCGTCGCCTTAGGTCGCGCCGAGCCCAGATCGGCATCGCCCGTGCCGCCTCCGTGTCGCCCGTGTCCGTGTCGAGTCGCCCGAGCCCCGCCGCACCGAAGTCGCTCGCCCACAGTAGGTCGCCGTGCCTTCCCGAGCGCCCCGAGCCCATCGCTCCGCGTCGCCTCGCGCCCGCGCCGCCTTACGCCAAGCCAAGCGCGCGGTGTGTCGCCGCCAGCCGAAGCTCGAGCCCGCGCCCGCGCTTTTGCTTCGCCCAGCGCCGCGCTGTGCTCGCGCCAGGCGCCACCGCCTGCGCGCGCCGTGCTGCGCCGCGCCACGCCCTGCGCCCACAGCCGCAGCGCCCCGCTGCGATGTGTCTTTGGTTGGCCCGAGCCTTGTGGCTTCTCGGATGGTATTTTTCCCAGTCTTTTCTTCGTTGGGCCCCGATTTTGTTGGTCTGCTTGTTTAGGGATTTGATTTTGGGTCGCTTTATTTTATGTTTAGGTTGTTTGAGTTCGATTAGAGGCTCGAGGATCGCTTGGTTGAGTTATGATTATTTTCTCGCTTGTCCTGTAAGGATTTCTTACCGTGGTTGTGTGGACCCTACGATATGTCTCGATTGTGCCTTGTATGTTTGTTGATTGTTATGAGCATGATAGTGATAGGCAGCTTTGTTTGATCTCTTGCTAGCATGATTGTTGATTTTACATGTTAGTGCCATGCTAGGTTTGTTCTTCCAAATGCTTGTGATTCCCGTTTAAGTTGTAGTATCATGCTAGGTAAACGTGATTGATGTCGGTCATTGCTTGCTAGCCAGAATCATTGATTTACTCGGTATTCTTGGATAGAGTAGTAGGGTTTGTCATCATCCGCAGGTCGAGAGCGGACATAACGTGCTTTGTCCCCACCGGTCGGGAGTAGAGCGAAGCATAACGTACATTGCTTCCCCGTGCCGATGTGGATGTAGCTACCACATCGGCATAAGCCTAGTTTGTAGCTGCTAGAGCGGAACCACCGCCAACGGCAAGCCTCGCCTTGCCTTGGCGGTTCTTAGCTTCGTGTCGGTGGTACAGTGCGCGCAGATGAGTGCCGAGGGCCTCGCACTCATCGTGTTCGCGACACCGTTTCCGAGTCTTAGGCATGCGTACACGCCCGCGTAGTTTGCCCTTAGGCCCCGCATTTACGCCGGTTGCGAGAAGAGCATGCGGTGTGCGCGCGCACACGCCGTTAGTAGCCGGCTCGGAGAGCTCCCTGCTAATGTTCGTGAGTACACCATTCCTTCCATTTAGAGCCGACTTCGGGTACTCTCCGATAGTCCAGTTGTTAGCGAGGGCAAGGAGGCCCTTGAGGACACCCATTGGGATTGGCTTTTGAGCTAATCAATTGGTCGAGGAGAAAGACCCTCGAGGGTGTCGGACATCTTGGGATCGGTTTTGAGCCGATCAATTGGCCGAGGAGAAAGACCCTCGGAGATGTCCCGGATTGGTTATGAGAACCAATCATTAGGCCGGAAGTAGGAGACTTCCGATGACTCCTAAGTAAGAGACTTCCGATGTTTCCAGATCTTGTGTTATGAGCTCGTTGAGCTATGATCTGTGTTGGTAGTCGTTTGCTTGCATATTGAGGTGCTAGATGACTGATGTATCGTATTGTACCCCTGTTGGGGATTCTTCACCGAGTATGTTTATACTCACCCTTATTTATCTTTCTGTAACTCTCGACAACACCGGGAGGGCTAGCGGAGGGAGCCGATTGATCATGGGGAACCGCCGCACTCTGCCTTTTATTATTGCATTGTTTATTCAAAGATGTAGATGGACAAGAGTCCTAGGGAACATTGTTTAAAACGTTGCTTAAATTGTATTGTACATTTTATTAAACACTTGCCGTGATGTTTTACTTTGTTGGATTGTTTAAACTTAAATTGTTGGTTATGTTTTAAGGGCTCCCCTTCTCATATGTTTTTGAAAGATTTTTAAATATAAGCTCTAAACCGCTTGCTATCATATTTAACTTGCATGCCGAGTAAGATCCCGTTTTTAGGACCATGTTTTGGGTCGGGTTCTTACGGTTGGTATCGAGCACGAGTCATAGATTCTGTAGACTAACCTCGCTTTGTAGGTTGTTGTTCCCATGATCATCGGACTCCACGGCCGCTTGGTTTGTCCGAGTTCAATTAAGTTAAGGGGTAAGAATTTACAATACTTTTCTTCTAGCTTTTATGCATGTGTAGAGTTGTGGAGCGGAGACGAAGCGGTGTTCGACTCGTTGTTGGTTTGGGCTTAGAGAGCCATCATGCCAACTTTTCCGCGATCGCGAGTAGTTTGATGAGCGCGTGAGAGCCCCCGTGTGGGCGGGCTTTTTGTTGCTTTGTGCAGATCGCCAAATGTGTCGATCGCACTCGCGAGGAGAGCAGAGATTAGACTCCCATAGGCCATTTGTGGCCCGGGCTTGTTGGTTTCTCCCCAGTGAGAGGGTGGAGGTGCCTTGTGCGATCGCCAAATATGTTGATTGCACTCGAGGAGCAGGGCGCTTGGCATGTCCGACCAAGGAGTTGGGCCGATCTTGTTGATGTTGAGGCCGCGTCCCCGTGGTTGTTTAGCCCTTTGGCCAGAGTTGGCCCCGGCGATTGAGTTGCCTAGAGGAGGGGGTAGAGGCTAGCACGCCTCGAGTATGACTCCTTGAGCGAGTGTGCTCCACCATGTGAGATTTGATGGCGTGTCTTTAGCTATCGAGAGCAAAGACCCAGTGCGCAGCTTGTAGCGCGTAGCGAGGAGTCCCGGCATGGATAGCCCAAACCGTGAGTTTGTTTGTTTCAGATTTTCCCCAGTAGCTCTCGTAGCCTCCTGAGGTTCCCGGAGGGCTTGATCAGCAGGTTTATGCGATTGAGTTTGTTGGCGTTGATGGAGCCGCCCGATTTGGCAAGTGGATGCCTGTAGAGCTTGATGTATTAGAAAGTCCTACTTGCTAGTAGTAAAGCGGTTGGCGAGTTTGAGTTTAGCATCCGTGTGTTGGGATGCCTGCGATCGAGGGCCGAGGTGAGCCGTTCCGTCTTTATTGATTCCGCAGCTTGGTGGTGGTAGTCCCTTGAGAGAGGTGGACTAGCGAGTCTCCACCATCGCCCGATTGATTGGCAAGTTGCCGTGTTAGTGGCTTGAGGCGGATGTAGAGACATCTGCGCCCCCTTGCAAGCTTCTTTGTTGTTTTGCAGCCAGCTTCTCTTTGTACCCTCGTAGCTGTGGTGTAGTGTGGAGTTTGCTTGCCGGGTTTTATCCATCCGTGGATTTCGGCGGGCTAGTAGAGTGGAACCCTCTTTTATTTGGATGTTCCGAGTGTGGAACTAGTTGTTGCCACCCGAGGAGTTGGCCTGAGCTTTTGTTGAGCATCGAGTGGGATGCGAGGAGTAGGCCGTGGCAAGTCTGTTGGTCGAGATGCCAGAGATTAGGCTGCCCAGTGTTTGGACTCCTGTCTTTGAGTGCCATTGCCCCGTCACTTGAGAGTGACTTTCCCTATTCTCGAGAGGGGCATAAAGCTCGTTTGAGGCCGATTCGTGTTGTAATGGATGTAGTGCTGTTGGCACCAAGCTTTGAGAGGAGGCCTAGTTTCGGGCCGCTTGGCACTTTTGGTTCAGTGGTTCCATGGTGCCCGAGTTTAGCATCCCCGCTTGTCTTGTACCCTTTTCCCGAGGTTGCACTGTTTGGGTTGCTTAAGAGATCTAGCTCGGTGGTAGTCGAGAGGACTACAAGTTTGAGGTTTTCGAGGAAAGTAGGAGCTGCTCAGGATCTCTGAGAGTTGGGTGTAAAGGATGCTATAGGTCATTAAGAGCTAGCGCGTTCGAGTTCTCGCGCTTTGTGTTGGGAGCCCGTGAGCCACTTGATGGTAGCATGATTCGGCTACCCTTTGAGTTGCCCTAGTATGGTTAGTGTTGGCATCGTGGATGCGTGGTTGATCCAGTGTTAGAGCCATGAGTTGGATGGCTGATCGGAGCGCGTTTAGTGAGCTCATTGTTTCGAGGAATGTTAGCTTGGTGTGGTTTTGCGCTTGTATGGGTAAGTTGGCCAATGTGGCTTTTCGTGGTGAGTTGGCCCCGAGTGGGTTTGAACTCTCGTTGCTCCCTTGTTTGTTGTGGCTCTGTTTGGAGGCAAAAGTTGCCCTGTGTGAGAGCCCTTGTTGGCTTTGGATCTTAAGAGATCAAGTTGGAGCTGTGCACCCCGGTGCACTTTTGCGTAGCTCGTTCCGTGGTTTATGTTTGGAAAACCACGAGAGGTTCGTGTAGAGGACCCAAAGGCTCGATCTTTGAGGTGTCAAGGCTTTGGTTCTTGGCAAGTGCCCTAGCTTAGGCTGTAAGGATGTCGTGCTCGTTGCCGGGCTGTTGGTTAAGCAAGTTTTGCTAGTTGGTCCTTGCCCTGGTTAGACTTCAATTGGAACTGAGCAAGAGCAGTTGTGGCAAGCCGCGCAGTTTCTGATCGTTTTGGCTAAGAAAGCTGTGCGGATCCTTACCCTAAGAAGAAGGTATGTTGAGGTTGTTGCTTTGAGTAGGAGGATGACGCCTCCCGTAGCGTTTCCGGTTCCCTTGGTTTCCAAGTTGGAGTTGGCCAGCGTAGTTGAGATGCCGGAGAGGGTTGTGCCCGCGCGAGGCCGGTTGATTGTTAGATCATTGTCGACCGTGTGTGTCGGAGGGTGATCGAGGATCTCTAGTTGTGGAGAGCCTTTCCGGAGCTCGCTTAGACCAGGCAAGTGTTCCTTGGGTGAGTTGCTTGCAGATTTGGCGATCTAGCAAGCTAGTGCTTGTTTGGTTTTGGAGGTTAGTTGGTGCTTGGTGTTGACCAAGATTTTGGTTCTCTTGATGTTTCAAGAGCTTGCTCGGTTCGAGCGCAGGGCGTTGCCACGAGGATTCGTTCCTAGTCCGGTTGTTTTGGGAGTTGATTCCTCCCTGGTGGTTGAGTAAGTTCGGCTAGTTCTGATTGGTGGTCCAATCGGTTGAGTTTCCTTGGGTGTTGCTTCCAAGAGAGTTGGTTGATGTTGCCCTTGGGTTTGAGCAAGTCGTGAGCGTGCGCGTGATGTTCGCCGCCCTTTAGAGTTTTGCTTGCTGGGAAATCGTTCCGTTGAGGAGTCGGCGTAGCTCTGAGTTGTGTAGTTGATCGAGTAGCGCAGTGGTTAGCCCAACGAGAGGTCCCCGCATTGTGTTGTTAGCAAGCGAAAAGTTGTTTGTCCCCGCAAGAGCGGTGGCCACCAGTTTAAGAGTTGAGCTTGAGTTGAGTTTCTGCGCCGAGCAAGGCCTTCTCGGGCTTTGTTTCTAGTTGTTGAGCTTTCGCAGCTTGGCGAATAGCCGAGTCTCGATTGAGTGTGTTGGCACAGAGGTGCCGTGGCATTGGTTGGTTAGCCTTTGGGCCGCTTTCCTCAAGCCGTGTGTGTGTTCTTTGGTAGCCCCGTGAGGGTTTGGTCCTTCTTCAGAGATTTTCCATGAGAGGAATGTTGGGTGTTTCCTTGCTGGCAATGTTCTCTTTGGCCGATTGCTAGTAGGTTTGCATGGAAAAGTTTGTGTTCGGCCGTTGTGAGGCTCCAGCTTGTTGGCTTGGCCGAGTGGAGCTCAGGCACGGTTTTTTGGCCATTTAGGGTTGGCCGTAGTTGAAGTTTCACTTGTGCTAGTGGGAAAAGTTTGCCTTTTGGATCAATCGCCATTGGTGGTTCGATTGTTTTTCGTTAAGGCTTTAGGCAAGCCTTGTGGTTCGCCGGTCTCTTGAGAAGAAAGAGTAGGCCGTTTGGTTTCGGAACCCGAGAGGTTCGATTGTTTGGCGACTTGGCGTTGTGTTGAGGCGATTTGTTATCGGCCAGGCATTCAGAGAAGTTACGCCGGTGCGTGGCGTTGAGTTTTGGAGCTTGTGCCGAGTCTGCCGGTTTCTTTGAGAGTAACACCGCTGAGAGGTGTTCCGTGTTGGTTTAGCGGGGTTTTGGCCGAGCGCCAAGTTTGTAGGGCTTTTGAGATCCTTGAGCGGATTGGAGCAGTGGTTAGCTTTGCCCCGTCGTTGGCAATGAGAGCAAGTTTTGTGTTCCTCGTCTCTTGGTTGAGATAGTTTGTGATGGATCGAGAGCATTGTGGCTTTGAGCCTTTGAGAACCCAAGAGGGTTTGGTTTTGAGAGAAGGGTTAGTGTTGTTTTGGCCGAGAAGTTCTGTTGGCTAGAAACATTGGAGTTTTCCTAGAGTCATTTTGTTTTAGGACTTTCGAGGACGAAAGTCTTAAAAGGAGGGAGTATTGTAACGGCCCGCCTTCTATTCCAGTTCTCGAGGTGCTTCCGTTCAGATTCGATGGTTCGGTTGGGCCGTTAGAGCTGCTTTTGACCCTTAGGGTATTTTGGTCTTTTTGCTCCCAGGCGGATTTGTGGATTTTCGGGGCTTGAGGCGGCTCCCGCCTTCGTTGAGGCTTGTGTGTTGGTGGTCATGAGTCCCGAGATGTTTGGGGTATTCGTTTGGGAGTTCGGTTGTGATTTGGGTTTTGGGCAAAGTGATCTTTGTTTGGGTGTTTCCTTTGGGATTTGAGCCTGTGCCCTTAGAGATGATTTGGGAGTTTGTTTTATGTGAGAGTTATTGTTTGGGAAAGGTTGCTTCAGCCGGGTCTCGAAGGAGGAAGCCGGGAAAGGGGATTTAAGGACTTTAAGGCTTGTTTTAATTAGGAAGAAGGGAAGAAAAATCAAGAAAGTCCCTTTCCCCTTGTTTTGCAATCTCTCTCTCTCTCTCTCTCTCTCTCTCTCTCTCTCTCTCTCTCTCTCTCTCTCTCTCTCTCTCTCTCTCTCTCTCTCTCTCTCTCTCTCTCTCTCTCTCTCTCTCCCCTAGCCACCCAGCCATGCCCTAGCCGCACCACTCCCTGGCCGCATCAGACCGCTCAGCCCAGCCATGCCCTCGCCGCACCAGACGCCCTGCATCGCCCAGCCCAGGTGCGCCCAGATGCGTTGCATCGTCCAGCCCATGCCGCGCCGTGCCGAGCCGCCCCAGCGCCCGATCGCGACGCCCTCGCCCTAGCCGTGCCGAGCCACCCCAGCGCCCGATCGCGTCGCCCTCGCCCTAGTTGCGCCGAGCCCGGATCTGCTTCGCCCAGGCCGTCTCCGTGTCGCCTAGGTCGCGCCGAGCCCAGATCGGCATCGCCCAGGCCGTCTCCGTGTCGCCCAGGTCCGTGTCGAGTCGCCCGAGCCCTGGCCGCACCGAGTCGCTCGCCCCTGTAGGTCGCCGTGCCTTCCCGAGCGCCCCCGAGCCCATCGCGTCGCCTCGCGCGCGCGCGCCGCTGCGCGTCTTACGCCAAGCCGCGCCGTGTGTCGCCGCCAGCCCGAGCTCGAGCCGCGCCCGCGCCCGCGCTTTTTGCCGCGCCCCAGCGCGCGCGTGCTGCGCGCGCCACCTGCCTGCGCGCGCGCTGCTGCGCCAGCGCTACGCCTGCGCCCACTCGTGCCCAGCGCAGCACATGCGCAGCGCCCGACCTGCTGATGTGTCTTTGGTTGGCCCGAGCCTTGTGGCTTCGGGATGGTATTTTTCCCGAGTCTTTTCTTCGTTGGGCCCCGATTGTGTTGGTCTTTGTTTAGGGATTTGATTTTGGGTGCTTTATTTTATGTTTAGGTTGTTTGAGTTCGATTAGAGGCTCGAGGATCGCTTGGTTGAGTTATGATTATTTTCTCGCTTGTCCTGTAAGGATTTCTTACCGTGGTTGTGTGGACCTGCGATATGTCTCGATTGTGCCTTGTATGTTTGTTGATTGTTATGAGCATGATAGTGATAGGCGGCTTTGTTTGATCTCTTGCTAGCATGATTGTTGATTTTACATGTTAGTGCCATGCTAGGTTTGTTCTTCCAAAGATGCTTGTGATTCCTCGCTTAAGTTGTAGTATCATGCTAGGTAAACGTGATTGATGTCGGTCATTGCTTGCTAGCCAGAATCATTGATTTACTCGGTATTCTTGGATAGAGTAGTAGGGTTTGTCATCATCCGTAGGCCGAGAGCGGACATAACGTACTTTGTCCCCACCGGTCGGGAGTAGAGCGAAGCATAACGTACATTGCTTCCCCGCACCGATGTGGATGTAGCTACCACATCGGCATAAGCCTAGTTTGTAGCTCCTGCTAGAGCGGAACCCCGCGCCAGCGGTGCAAGCTGCCTTGGCGGTTCTTAGCTTCGTGGTGGTGGTACAGTGCGCGCAGATGAGTGCCGAGGGCCTCGCACTCATCGTGTTCGGTGACACCGTTTCGAGTCTTAGGCATGCGTACTGCCCGCGTGGTTTGCCCTTAGGCCCCGCATTTACGCCGGTTGCGAGAAGAGCATGCGGTGTGCGCAAGACACGCTGCAAGTAGCCGGTTCGAGAGCTCCCGGGCTAATGTTCGTGAGTACACCGATTCCTTCGATTTAGAGCCGGACTTCGGTACTCTCCGATAGTCCAGATTGTTAGCGAGGGCAAGGAGGCCCTTGAGGACACCCATTGGGATTGGCTTTTGAGCTAATCAATTGGTCGAGGAGAAAGACCCTCGAGGGTGTCGGACATCTTGGGATCGGTTTTGAGCTGATCAATTGGCCGAGGGAGAAAGACCCTCGGAGATGTCCCGGGATTGGTTATGAGAACCAATCATTAGGCCTAAGTAGGAGACTTCCGATGACTCGAAGTAAGAGACTTCCGATGTTTCCAGATCTTGTGTTATGAGCTCGTTGAGCTATGATCTGTGTTGGTAGTCTGTTTGCTTGCATATTGAGGTGCTAGATGACCGATGTATCGTATTGTACCCCTGTTGGGGATTCTTCACTGAGTATGTTTATACTCACCCTTATTTATCTTTCTGTAACTCGGGACAACACCGGGAGGGCTAGCGGAGGAGCCGATTGATCATGGGGAACCGCCAGGCACTCTGTCTTTTATTATTGCATTGTTTATTCAAAGATGTAGATGGACAAGAGTCCTAGGGGAACATTGTTTAAAACGTTGCTTAAATTGTATTGTACATTTTATTAAACACCGCCGTGATGTTTTACTTTGTTGGATTGTTTAAACTTAAATTGTTGGTTATGTTTTAAGGGCTCCCCTCTCATATGTTTTTGAAAGATTTTTAAATATAAGCTCTAAACCGCTTGCTATCATATTTAACTTGCATGCTGAGTAAGATCCCGTGTTTAGGACCATGTTTTGGGTCGGGTTCTTACATCATCGCTTCTTCCGAGTTTGCTTGCCGGGAAGTCGTTTCCGTTTGGCGAGTCGACTTAGCTCCCGAGTTGTGTAGTGGATCGAGTAGCGCAGTGGTCACCCAGCGAGAGGGTCCCTGCATGGTGTTGTTAGCAAGCGAAAGTTGTTTGTCCCCGCAAGGGCGGAGGCCAGCCAGTAAGAGTTGTTTCTGGCAAGTTGTTGGTTCTTTGGGGATTGAAGATTTCCCTTTCCATCTAGTCTCTGTGGTGGTTGAGTTGCTCCATGGATGTCAGCCTCGAATGTTAGCTCCTGAGGTAGTCTTGCGGATTCGTTTGGCTCAGGATCCGTAAGCTTTGAGGTTGTCGTTATCCGTTTTCCTTGCGAGGTTTCAGGAGTGGAGCTTCTGGTTGGAAGTTGAGTTAGGCTTAAGCTAAAAGGAGAAGTCCTTTGAGTAGCCTGTTGGATTTTAAGAGTTGAGTAGTAGCTTGGAGGCGAGCGTTGCTCGTTATAAGTTTGGGTTGAGTTCTGTTGAGCAAGCCCTTCTCGGGCTTTGCTTCTAGCTGTTGTGCGTTCGCAGTTGGCGATAGCAGAGCCTAGTTTGAGTGAGTCAGCACGGAGGTGCCGTGGCTTTGGTTGGTAAAGCCGTTGAGCTGTTTTCCTCAAGGTGTTGTGCCGCAGAGAGCTGCGTGATGGTTTAGTCCTTGCAGCCCGAGTTTTCCTTGAGAGGAATTTTTGTGGTCTCCTTGCTGGCAAAGGTTTTCTTTGGCCACTTGTTGTAGGGTTGAGGCTGTTTGTTAACAGCTGTGAGCTTCCGGAGGAGTTTGCCAGTGCGTGGTGTAGAGTTTCAGAGCTTGTGGCCCGTCCTCGAGTTTGCTGAGAGTAGCACCGTTTGAAAGTTGGTGCGTGTAGATGACGTGGTTTGCCGTCTGTTTCCTTTCGGAGTTCAGTGTATGCCCAGTCTGGATGGCATTGTGGCCTTGAGTTTTTGAGAACCCAAGAGGGTTTGGTTTTCGAAGAAGGGCTAGTGTTGTTGGCCGAGAAGTTCAGTTGGCTGGATCAGTGGAGTTTTCCTGGAGCTATTTCGTCTTAGGACTTTCGAGGACGAAAGTCTTAAAAGGAGGGAGTATTGTAACAGCCCAGCTTCCTATTCCAGTTTCGAGGTGCCTTCGGGTCAAGATTCAGTTGTTTGGTTGGGTCATTAGAGCGGTTTTGACCCTTGGGGGTATTTTGGTCTTTTGGCTCCCCGGGCAGGATTTGTGGTTTTCAGGGCTTCGAGGTCGCTCCTACCTTTGTCGAGGCTTGTTTGGGTTGGACTGCGAGTCCCGAGATGTTTGGGCTAGTCGGTTGGATGTTCGGTTGTGGTTTGGGCTTTGGCAAAGTGATGGTTGTTTGGGTGTTTCCTTTGAGATTCGAGCCCGGGCCCTCAGTGTTGATTTGGGAGTTGGATTTAAGTGAGTTTATTGATTGGAAAAGATTGCTTTGGTCGGGTCTCGAAGGAGGAAGCCGAGAAATGGGATTTTAAGGATTTTGAGATTTTAAAATGGATACGGATGGAAAATGGATAAAAATCCCATTTATTCCCTTTTTCCCATTTTTTCTTTTTTTTTCCTTTTATTTTCTAAATTCCCATTTTTTTCTTTAATTTTTCTCTTTTCTCTCTCTCTCTCTCTCCCCGAGCCCTCACCCTAGTTGAGTAGCCCCAGCCAGCCCGAGCCCTTGCTCGCCCGAGCAACACGAGCTCGAGCCCTGCCAGCCTGAGCCTCGCCCAGCCTAGCGTCGCCAGCCCCAGCCCCGAGTCGCCCGCACAGTGCCAGCGTCGCCAGCCCGTGCCATCGTGCATTATCGCTCCAGCCCCTACTCGCGTCGCCCTCGCCCGCGAGGTCGCATCGCCAGCTCGAGCTCGCCCAGCCCGGCCGCACAGTGTCGCTCGTCTCGTTCGCGTCGTGTTGCTAGCGCCGCTCGCCGTCCTCTTTGGCCGCGCGCGCCGCGCCAGCGCCAGCCGCAGCAGCGCGCGCCAGCCAGATGCCGCCATACAGCCTGCCAGCGCCGTGCCAGCGCGCCACCCCAGGCAGCACAGCAGCGCCCGCATTACAGCCAGCCAGCCCTTCCTAGCCGCTTAGCCTGCGGCAAATGCTCGCTCGTTAGCGTGTCGTAGCGCGCCCCGTGAGTTGCTCTCGAGCCGAGCCCTGTTTATTTTATTGTATTTAGACCTATTTTATGATTATTGATGTGTTTGTTTGGCTCGATATAGGTTGCTCGGGTTTGATCGCAGTTAATTTTATTATGTGTTGTTGCCTTCCGGCCAGGTAAGGATTTCTTACCGAAGTTGTGTGGGCCCTGCGATATTTTTCATGATATGCCTTGTATGTTTGCTGACTGTTATGAGCATGTTAGAGATAGAGCTGTTTGATTGAATTCTTGCTAGCATGTTTGTCTGATTTTACATGTTAGTGCCATGCTAGGTTTGTTTTGCCAACATGCTTATGATTCCTGCTTAAGCTCGTAGTATCATGCTAGGTAATGTGTTTGATGTCGGTCATTGTTTGCTAGCCAGGAATCATTGATTTTACTCTGTACTCTTGTAGGGTTGGTCATCATTCAGAGGCTGAGCGGACATAACGTACTTTGTCCCCACTGATCGGGAGTAAAGTGTGCGCAGCATAACGTATCTTGCTTCCCCCCCGGTCGCCAAGGTGGATTTAGCTCAGGTCGGGAGTAAAGTGTGCGCAGCATAACGTATCTTGCTTCCCCGACCCACGGTTGTGGAATTAGCTACCCACTTCGGCATAAGCCTAGTTTGTAGCCTGCTAGAGCGGAACCCTGCCATCGGTGTAAGCCTGCCCTGGCCGGTTCTTAGCTTCAGGTCGGTGGATCATGCTTGTGACGAACCCGACCCAAAACATGGTCCTAAACTGGGGTTCTCACTCAGCATGCAAGTTAAATATGATATCAAGCGGTTTAGTGCTCATATTTAAAAATCATTTCAAACATATGAGAAGGGGGAACCCTTAAAACATAACCAACAGTTTTGATTTAAACAATCCAACGAAGTAAAACAACCTGGCCAGTATTTACAAAATCATACAATACAATTTAAACAACTTTTTAAACAATGTTCCCCTAGGACCCCTGTCCATCTACATGCTGAATAAACAATGCAACAATAAATGACAGAGTGCCGGCGGCTCCCCATGATCAATCAGCTCCCTCCGCTAGCCCTCCTGGTGTTGTCCCAAGTTACCTGAAAGATAAATAAGGGTGAGTATAAAGATACTCAGTAAGAATCCCCAACCGGGGTACAATACGATACATCAGTCATCTAGCACCTCAACAAGCAAGCAAACAGCTATCAACACAGATCATAGCTCAACGAGCTCATAAAACAAGATCTGGAGCCATCGGAAGTCTCTTACTTCCGGCCTAACTAGGATTGGATACCCTGACCAATCCTGGGACATCACCGAGGTATCTGTCACTCGGGGGGAATACACTGATCCCTAAAATGTCCTCAAGGGCCTCCTTGCCCTTGCACTAATCTGACTTACGGAGAGTACCCAAGTCGCTCTAACGGAAGGAATGGTGTACTCACGACATTAGCCCGGGAGCTCTCCGAACCGGCAACTAACGCGTGTGCGCGCGCACACCGCATGCTCCTCTCCAGCAATCGAGTAAATGCGGGGCCTAAGGGCAAACTACGCGGGCAGTGCACATGCCTATGACTCGGAGCGGTGTCACCGATCACGATGAGCGCGAGGCCCTCAACGCTCATCTCAGTGCGGCTGATCCACCGACTGAAGCTAAGAACCGCCAAGGTAGGCTTACACCGCTGGCGGGGTTCCGCTCTAGCGAAGCTACAAACTAGGCTATTGCCGGGTGGGTAGCTAATTCCACAACCGCGGGTCGGGGTAGCAAGATACGTTATGCTGCGCACACTTTACTCCCGACCTGAGCTAAATCCACCTTAGCGACCGGGGGGGGGGGAAGCAAGATACGTTATGCTTCGCACACTACTCCCGATTAGTGGGGACAAAGTACGTTATGTCTGCTCAGCCTCTGGATGATGACAAACCCTACAACTCTATCTAAGAGTACAGAGCAAAAACAATGATTCCTGGCTAGCAAGCAATGACCGACAATAATCACATTACCTAGCATGATACTACAACTTAAGCAGGAATCATAAGCATGCTGGCAGAACAAACCTAGCATGGCACTAACATGTAAAATCAGGCAAACATGCTAGCAAGAAATCAATCAACTGCTCTATCTCTAACATGCTCATAACAGCAAGCAAACAAGCAAGGCATATCGAGATATATCGCAGGGTCCACACAACCACGGTAAGAAATCCTTACCTGGAACAAGCAGAAAAATAATAATAATAAATCACAATCAACGAACGACCCTCGAGCCTCTAATCGATCCCGAACAGCCTGAACATCAAACAAAGCACCCAAATAAAATACATAAAGCAGCCCAATAAAATCAATAACCAGCAGCCAACAAATCCGGGCCCAACAAAGAAAAGACTCGGGAAATACCATCCGAGAAGCCACAAGGCTCGGGCCAAGCCAACACACAACAAGCTGGCTGGGCGGGGCGTGCACGCTGGGCGCAGTCGGGCGCAAAGGTCGGGCGCTGGGCGCGAGAGCGCGCTGCGCGGCGAAGCCGACGAGGCGAGGCGCGCGCGCGCGCGGCCTCGACACAGGACGGCGCGCGGGCGCGAGCTCGGCAAGCACAGGGGCACGCGCGAGGCGACGCGACGCGACGGGCTCGGGGCGCTCGATCTGGCATGGCACTGTGCGAGGGACGGCGACGCGACACTGTTCGCGGCTCGGCATAGTGCGCAGCAGGGCGACACGGACCTGGGCGAGGTCGGGCGACGCGGGCCTGGACGAGGGCGAGCTGGGCGACACAACGCGACCTGGGCGACGCTGGGGTAGGGGCGATCGGCACAGAGCAGAGCTCGGCTCGCGCGCACGGGCGAAGCTGGGTCGCGGCGAGGCCGGGTGCTGGTCGCGGCGAGCCAGGCTGAGGGCTAGGGCTGCTCGGCAGGGCGACCAAGGGGGGGCTGGGGGGCTGCTCGGGTTGGAGGAGAGAGAAAGGGAAAAAAATGGGGGAAAAAGATATTTTTCTTTTTTTTTTCTTTTCTTTTTCTCTTTTATTTATTTTCCAACCTTATCCAAATAAATCCAATTTATCCATTTTCCAATTTTCCAAAAATCCTTAAAATCCTTAAATCCCATTTCCCCGCTTCCTCCTCCGAGACCCAACTAAAGCAACCTTTCCCAAACAATAAATCTCACTGAACTCAACCTCCCAAATCAACACTGAAGGCCCGGGCTCGAATCCCAAAGGAAACACCCAAACAACCATAACTTTGCCCAAAACCCAAATCACAACCGAACTCCCAAACGAATAGCCCAAACATCTCGGGACTCTCACCCACAACAAACAAGCCTCAACAAAGCGCGTGCTGCCTCAAGCCCTGAAAAACCACAAATCCTGCCCGGGGAGCAAAAAGACCAAAATACCCCTAAGGGTCAAAACAACTCTAACGGCCCAACCGAACCACTGAATCTGAACCGGAAGCTCCTCGAGAACCGGGATAGAAACCTGGGCCGTTACAATACTCCCTCCTTATAAGACTTTCGTCCTTGAAAGTCCTAAGACGAAACGGCTCTAGGAATTCTCCACTGATTCCTAGCCAACTGAGCTTCTCAGCAAAAACAACACTAGCCCTTCTTCGAGAACCAAACCCTCTTGGGTTCTCAAAGGCTCAAAGCCACAAAGCTATCCAGTCTGCCACAAACTATCTCAACAAAGACTGGGCAAGGCTAACCGAAAGGCCACTGCTTCAACCGGTGACTAATGCGTGTGCGCGCACACCGCATGCTGCTGTAACCGGCGTAAATGTGGGGGCCTAAGTACAAACTACGCGGGCCAGGTACGCATGCCTAAAGACTCGGAAGCAGTGTCACTGAACACAGTAGTGCGAGGCCCTCGGCACTCATCTGTGCATCCTGTACCACAGATCTGAAGCTAAGAACAGGCCAAGGCAGGCTTGCACCGTTGGCAGGGTTCCGCTCTAGCAGGCTACAAACTAGGCTTATGCCGATGTGGTAGCTACATCCACATCGGCGGCAGGGGGGAAGCAATGTACGTTATGCTTCGCTCTCACACCCGACCAGTGGGGACAAAGTACGTTATGTCCGCTCTCAGCCTCTGGATGATGACAAACCCTACTACACTAGCTAAGAGTATAAAATCACTGATTCTTGGCTATACATACATATCAACATCAATCACACTTAACCTAGCATGATACTACGAACTTAAATCAGGAATCACAGCATGCTGGAAGAACAAACCTAGCATGGCACTAACATGTACAATCAGACAAACATGCTAGCAAGAGATCAATCATAGCTGCCCTATCACTATCATGCTCATAACAGCAAACATACATACAAGGCACATCATGATAATATCGCAGGGTCCACACAACCATGGTAAGAAATCCTTACCTGGGAACAAGTGGAAAATAACTATCACGAATCAGATAACGACCCTCGAGCTTAAAGCGAACCCGAGCAACCTAGGCACATGATAAAAACACCTAAGTAAATAAAACAGCATCGAACAACTTAGCCCAACGGAGAAAAGACTCGAGAATTACCGACCGGGAAGGCACATGGCCTCGACCCAACCCGCACGGCAAGGCAGGTTGGCCGGCAGCATGGAGGCAGGCAGGGTGCTGGCGCTGGGCACTGGCAGGCGACGCGTGCAGACACGGGCTGGTGCAGGTGAGCGAACGCACTGGAACGGGCGAGCGGAGCGGTGCAGGGCAGCCTGGAGCGGGACGGTGCGACGCGTCTGGGCGGGGTGGTGGCTCGGTGCGGTGCGCATCGGCGATCAGCGGGCAGGCTGGCTGGGCGATGCAGGCGCGAGCGATCGGGCGGCCCGGGCAGGGGCTGGCGGTATGCGAGCGGCTCTGGTGCGGGGTGCGGCTAGGGTGTGGTGGCTCGGCTGAGGTTGGGCATGGTGCGGTTAGGGTTTGGAGAGAGAGAGAGAGAGAAGAAGAGAGAGAGAGAATCTTGCAAAACAAGGGGGAAATGGATTTTTCTTGATTTCTTTCCTTTTCTTCTTTTAAATAGACCTAAAATCCCTTCCCAAAGCTTCCTCCTTCGAGACCCGGCTGAAACAACTTTCCTTTTAAAAAAAGAACCCCTTTTTCCTACAAACTCCCTAAACCATTTAGGGCAAGGGTTCAAATCCCAATGGAAGCACTCAAATAACAATTAATTTTGCCAAAATCTAACTTACCTCCAAACTTCCAAACAACTTGCCCAAACTTCTTGGGTCTTGCAACCAACAACCACCAAGCTTCGACAAAGGCAGGAATGGCCCTGAAATCCTGAAAATCCACAAAACCCTGACCGGGGGAAAAAAGACCAAAATACCCCTAAGGGTTAAAATAGCTCTAACGGCCCATCCGAACATCCGCATAATGTCTCAAAAACACCTGGGAAACCGAAATAGAAAACCGGGCCGTTACAACATCACTGAGTCTGGAGGTGTAAGACCCTGATGGGCATCCTAGGCGTGTAAGGCCCCACTGGGCATCACTGAGTCCTAGGTTGTGTAAGGCCCGAAGGGCATCCAAGTGTAGAACCTAGGATAGGCTGTAGATGGAAGCCCTTGAGTAGGCTCGCCCTAGAAGTAGCTCATATCCTAAACCAACCGTTTCTAGTCTAAGTCATTGTATGGTTGCATGTCCGTGTGCTAAATGAGATGTTTTCGTATTGTACCCCGGTTGGGGATTCTTACTGAGTAATTCATTACTCACCCTTATTTTGTGGTTTTCCACAAGTAACCAAGGTGCGAGGCAGGATGGCTGAAGGAGGAGCTGTGATCATGGGAACCAGCTGTCAAACTCTGATTTTATGTTATGACTCTTTGTCTTTTTATTTCCTCTTAATGCATGTAGCTGGGCACGGAGCCCTAGGTTGTTTTCTAAATGTTTTACGGATTCCAGCACTGTTGTAATTGTGAAAGTTTTGAATGCTTTAATAAATCTCTGATCAGAGTAAACTTTTGGACACGTATTTATCTTGAAACAGGTGCTTGGAGACAGGGACAGGTTTCAAGAATATTTTTTGACTTTGAATCGAATGTTTGAATGTTTTAGTTTTAATTGGAATCCGAAAGCCATTCCTGCATATTGTATTTAACTTGAAATGCATGCATTGAGGTAAAGGCCCATTTAGAGCCCCTTTTGGGTCGGGTCCTTACAGTGGCAGACTGTTAAATGCCCCAAAGGTCGGGATGATGACATGACATTGCCTTGTCCCCGGCAGTCGGCACGTCCTCAGCGTGTTCGGCAGTAGCCCTTGATTGCCACCTGTTAGGGCAAGGATGGCTTCCTGGTGTAAGCCTACCACGACCGGTTCCTTAGCCTCAGGTGCGGTGGTTTAGGCTAACATAGTTCACGTGTCCAGGTCTCACACCCCTATGTCAGTGACACCGATCCAGAGATTTAGTTAGGCATGGTGACTGGACCTGGGTAGCTTGCCACTAGACCCGGCACCCCCCATGATTTGTAGTAGCATGCAGTGCACGCACACGCTCATTACAGCGCCGACCGGAGAGCTCCTCGGGATCTTGAGCCAGTGCACCTTTCGTATCGATAGTAGACAGGCTGAGGCCGAGACTTGTTTCTCGTATAGGATCGTATTGTGTGGTGGTTTTTCCGGTGTAAGACCCTGAGATGGCATCCGAGGTTTATGTGTGGATTTAAGCTATGTGCTCTTTTCTGTGTTTATATTCATAGCTTGCATACCTTTCTGCTAGATGACCATGTATATCGTATCGTACCCCAGTTGGGGATTCTTACTGAGTAATTCGTTACTCACCCTTATTTTGTGGTTTTCCACAGGTAACCAAGGTGCGAGACAGGATGGCTGAAGGAGGAGCTGTGATCGTGGAAACCCGTTGTTTCGAACTCTGAGTCTTGTATTTATGTTTTTATGTTTTAAATGTCCTCTGAATGCATGTAGTTGGGCACATAGCCCTTAGGTTGTTTTCTGGTTGTTGCCCGGATTCTGACACTGATGTAAACCATTTTTGGATTTGAATGTGAATTAAATCTCTGATCAGAGTACGTTTTAAATTGTATTTAGCTTGGAACAGGTGCTTGGAAACAGGGACAGGTTCTAGGACACTTTATTGACTTTTTGAATGGATGTTTACTGCTTTTGTTTTAATTAGAATCTGGCACACAACGTTGCATATTATTTTTTCTAAGTTTTAAAAGCATGCATTGAGGTAAAGGCCTATTTTAGGACCCCATTCGGGTCGGGTCTTTACAGTTGGTATTAGAGCTCAGAGTCATAGATTCTGTAGACTGACCTTTTGTTGTAGGTCGTTTTTCCATGATCATCAACACTCCAACAGTCATCAGGTACGCCTAAGTTTACAGCTTTAGAAAAGGGATAAGAATTTACAATACTTTTCATCTAGTGTATGCCTTGTTTAGTGTTGTGGAGTGGAGACGAGCAGGTTCTGACTCGTTGTTGGTTTGGGTCCAGAGCACCATCTTGCCAACTTCCCGCAGTGTAAGAAGTATGATAGCTGCTAGTCAGGGTATCCAGATAGATTCAGATACCGCTGGGGCATCATTTCAGAGGGAGGTAGAGATTAGACTCCCGTAGGCCACTTGTGGCCCAATTGTTAGTTTTCCCCTAGAGAGAGGGTGGAGGTGATTTGCCCTAGAGTACCACTCCAGGAGAGGAGTTAGCTATGGCTTTACTCATGTTGATGCTTGCGGAGCAGGTTCCAGTGTGGACTAGCCTGGGTAGTTCAAGTGTTGATCTTGAACCTTAGCAGATTGTTTGGTTGCCTAGAGAGTGGCTGCAGAGTAAGTAGCTTTCGAGGAGGATGTAGAGACATCTTTGCGCTCTTGTAAAGTGTTGTTGTTTGCAGCCAGTAAGTCGGAACCCTGTGGTTAAGGGTGCAGCGAGCAGTGTACCCATCGGACTTGATCCGTTGGTAGTTTCCCAGTGGTTTAGTAGAGTTGAGCACTCTTCTTATGGTGAGCTCCTAGAGTGGAGCTAGCTGCTGCATGTTGAGAGAGAGCCGACCAGAGTTTTGTAGAGCATCATGTGGAGATGCAAGAGTAGGCCGTGAGACTTCAGTTAGATGAGATGCCATAGGCGGGGTTGTTTGAGTTTTGAGCCCTTGTATGCCTAGCCAGAGTTTTTGTCACTTGAGGTTGTGACCTTGCTAGACCCATCGCTCATTGTGGACTTTGAGCCTTTGCAGTTGAATGAGGATTTGAGCTTCGAGGGGAAGCCTGTAGCATCCATGATCTCCCAACTACATGCTGAATTCAAAAAATATAAATAAAGACACAACAGAGTGTCAGCAGCATCCATGATCTCCCAGCTCCCTTAGCTAGCCGCCCCGGTGCTGTCCCAAGTTACCTGGTGGAAAAACCACAGTAAGGGTGAGTATAAACATACTCAGTAAGAATCCCCGATCGGGGTACGATACGATGCAATCAATCATCTAGCAACCTAGTACACATGTAAACAGATATCAACACAGATCTTAGCTCAATGAGCTGACAAGGCAAAATCCAGAGTCCTCGGAAGTCTCCTACTTCTGGTCTAATGATTAGTTCTCATAACCAATCCCGGTACATCTTCAAGGGTCTTTCTCCCTCGGCCAATTGACTACCTCAAAAACCGATCCCAAAAGATGTCCGACACCCTCGAGGGTCTTTCTCCCTCGACCATATGATCAGCTCAAAAACCAATCCTAATGGGTGTCCTCAAGGGTCTCTTACCCTCGCTAACAAATCTGGACTATTAGAAGAGTACCCGAAGTCTGGCTCTAAACTGGAAGGAACTGGTGTAGTCACGAACATTAGCCCAGGGAAGCTCTCCGTACCGGCGACTAACGCGTGTGCGCGCACACCGCATACTACTGCAACCGGCGTAAATGTGGGGGCCTAGGGACAAACTACCCGGGCCAGGTACGCATGCCTAAAGACTCGGGCGGTGTCATCAATCACGAGTGAGTGCGAGGCCCTCGACACTCATCCAGTAATGCACTGTACTCACCGACCGAAGCTAAGAATCGGCCAAGGTAGGCTTGCACCGTTGGCAGGGTTCTGCTCTAGCAGGCTACAAACTAGGCTTATTCCGATGTGGTAGCTACATCCACATCGGCTGTCGTGGGGACAACGTACGTTTTGTCCACTCTCAGCCTCTAGATGATGACAAACCCTACTGTTCTAACTACGAGTACATAATAATTGATTCCTGACTAAACATACATACACAACATCAATCACACATAACCTAGCATGATACTACTAACTTAAAGCAGGAATCATAAGCATGCTGGAAGAACAAACCTAGCATGGCACTAACATGTACAAAAGGCAAACATGCTAGCAGGAAATCAAACACAAGCTGTCCTATCCACTATCATGCTCATAAAAGTAAACAGGCATACAAGGCACAATCAAGAAAACATCGTAGGGTCCACACAACCCCGGTAAGGAATCCTTACCTGGAAACAAGCAGAAAATAATTATAATGCTCCTTGAGCTGCAGAAACACACAACCTAGAAAAACAACCAATAATACATTAACACCTAAACTAGCTAACCCTAGTTACAAACCAAGAGAAACAAGAGCCGGGAAAGTACCTAGCTAGTCCCACAAGCTCTCGGCCAAGCTTGGCTTTTGGCCTTCACAAACAAAAACTTCCCGGAACTTGCTCGGCTTCACCTCAACAGGAAAGAACACAAGTTAGCTAACCGGAAAAACAAGCAACACACCCCTAAACATACTCTCAAGCTCTCGGCTAGGATGGGGATTTTACCTCGGGGTTGAGTTTTGCTTGGCTATTGCTCTCTGCTTCAAGGGTTAGATGCGGGAACTCTTCCGGCTTCGATCAGAGCTTGCAAAACAAAGGAGAAAGACTTAGAACTTTGTAAAGACCCGACCCAAGAAACGGTCGCTATCCTAAAGTCCTTACTTAGCATGCATGATTAGGAATGTAAAACGTCGTTCAGAGTTTGAAATTTTAAATCTTTGAAGTAAGCACATTCAAAACAAGGAAAATATAGTTCCATTTAAAATAAACAGGTAGATAACTGATCAGTTCTTTCTTAAAAACAAATCAAGGGAAACGGTACGAGAAACATAAAATAGATTTTTGAGTGCTTTTCCTAGGGACCCAAGTCCCACTACATGCTAAATCATCAAAGAAAACATTAAAAGAACGTGCAACTCGTGAGTCACCATCCATGATCATCGAGCCGCCTCCTCCTAGCCATCCACCCTCTGTCCCCAAGTTACCCGGGAAAGCCACGAGAAAATAAGGGTGAGCAACAAGTTACTCAAGAAGAATCCCCAATCGGGGTACAATACGAAATCATCTCATTTAGCACACGGACATGCAACCATACAATGACTTAGAGCGGGCACGGTTGGTGTAGGCTATGAGCTACTTCAAAGGCGAGCCTACTCAAGGGCTTCCGTCTATAGCCTCTCCTAGGTCCTACATTTGGATGCCCTTCGGGCCTTACACAACCTAGGACACGTGATGCCCAGTGGGGCCTTACACACTTAGGATGCCCATCGGGCCTTACACCTTTAGTATCGCTGATGCCCAAAGGGCCTTACACACCTAGGATGCCCATAGGGCCTTACACCTCCGTAATCGGTGATGCCCAAAGGGGCCTTACACACCTAGGATGCCCATAGGGCCTTACACCTCCGTAATCGGTGATGCCCAAAGGGCCTTACACACCTAGGATGCCCATAGGGCCTTACACCTCCGAGAATCGGATGCCCAAAGGGCCTTACACACCTAGGATGCCCATAGGGCCTTACACCTCCGAATCGGTGATGCCCAAAGGGGCCTTACACACCTAGGATGCCCATAGGGCCTTACACCTCCAGATGTCCATCGGGTCTTGCCCGAGCGGGACCCCAAACTAGTTGCCTCTACGGTCCTCTATACTATACATCACACATCTAACAGTAACTTGGATCTAGCAAAGATACAAATGGCAAACTGGTTCTATCAAGATAGGAAAGCCTAACATGGAACCAACGAGATGTAAACATGTCACGAACATGAATCAAAAGAAAACATGTAACCTATCACTAGAAACTCATATAAATACAGTAATCAGCGTGCTATCAACTATTCGCAGGTCCACACAACCCCGGTAAGAATCCTTACACTGAAAATAAGTGGAGGTTAACTATCCCGAATCAAATAACGTCCCTCGAGCTTTTAAGCGAACCCGAGCAACCTAAGCAAGTAATAAAATATCCTAAATAATAAACAACATCTAAAATCGTGAAGTCCAAAGGGTGGAGGCTCGGGAATTTACCAACCGAGGCAGGCACACGCTCGCAGCAAAGCAGCAAAGAAGGACGGCGCGCTGCCGGGCGTTAGGCGCCTGGCGGCGCGCGCTGGCGAGGTTGGCGCTGGCTCGGGCGCGAGGCAAGGCGGGACGTCGGGTCTGCGAGGACAGCGCGCGGGCGACGCGTCTGGGCGGCAGCAAGCGGACCGGCGCGGCGCGTCTGGGCGGCCTGGTGCGGAACGGCGCGACGCGTCTGGGCTGGGCGAGGCGATCTGGCGATCGGGCGCGCTGGCATGGGCGATGCAGTGTCGGGCGCGCTGGGCATGGGCTCTTTGGTCTGCTCTGGCTGAGCATGGCTGAGCGGGGGTGCGGCTAGGGCGGCTAGGGTTTCTTGGTGAGGTCGGCTAGGAGAGAGAGAGAGAGAGAGAGAGAGAGAGAGAGAGAGAGAGAGATTGCAAAACAAGGGGAAAAGGACTTTCTTGATTTTCTTCCCTTTTCCTAATTTAAATGGGTCTAAAATCCCTTCCCAAAGCTTCCTCTTTCAAAACCCGGCCCAAACAAACTTATTTTAAAATAAGACTCTCTTTTCCTACAAACTCCCTAAGACCATTTAGGGCAAGGGCTCAAAACCCAATGGAAGCACCAAAATTACAATTAATTTTGCCATTTTCTAAAACACCTCCAAACTTCCAAACAACTTGCCCAAACCTCTCGGGTCTTGCAACCAACAACCAATAAGCTTCGGCAAAGGCAGGAATGACCCTGGAATCCTGAAAATCCACAAAACCCTGACCGGGGGCAAAAGACCAAAATGCCCCTAAGGGTTAAAATAGCTCTAACGGCCCATCCGAACATTCGAATAATGACCCGAAATCACCTGGGTAACCGAAATAGAAAACTGGGCCGTTACAAACTTAGCCAACCAGCAAGGGCATGCTCTCGGCCAAGGAAGGAAGAACTCACCTCAATCAAGATTCGGCTCCAATAAAAGCTTGAGAGAGAGAGATGCGGCTACTAGGCTTCACTTGGTTGGAGATTTCGGCAAGCAACACTCCCAACTAGGCTTGCGGGAACACTTTCCGAGCAATCTTCTTGGATAAAACTTGCGGCTACTCAAGGGGAAGGAGCCAAGGAAGGTCTCGGGTGCAAGGGAGAGATGATCCCCTCGGTTAGGGTTTGCACAATAACAAAAGGTGGGGTCTCGACAAGGAGAGAAAGAAAGAAGAAACGACTCACCTCTCGGTTCTTAAGTTGGTTGCGGCTACACCAAGTGAGATCAAGAAGAAGAGGTTCGGCACACTCCAAGAAAGATCAAGAAGAGCCTCGGCTACCATGCAACACACAATTTTCGATTAGGGTTTGGCCAAACTCCAATGGAAATCACAATCGGCAATGAAGGGAAAAAGGAGAAGAGAGAACTTACATGAATCTTTGAGCTTGGTTCTTGTTCTTGGAGGATTCGGCAAGGGTGGGAGAGGGGGAGAGTGTGTGCGGCAAAAGCAAGGGAGAAAATAAGGGTTTCCTTGATTTCTTTTTCTTTTCCTAATTTATTTAGGCTTTGGCGACCTAAAGCCCCTTCCCAGGGCTTTTCTCCTTCGAGTCCCAGCTGACGCGTCTTGTTTTCATAATTAAATTCAAGCTTTCAAACCCCTTTAAAGATCAGGGGTTCGAATCCTCTCGGAAACACTTTAAAAACCTTATTTTACAATTAACCGAAAGCTTCCAGAAACTCCAAACAATTTCAACAACTCTTGGCAACCTGCACCAACAACCTAACCAACTTAGCAAAGCCAGAAATAATCTCGGATTCCCTAAAATCCCACGAGGCCATCCCTGAGAGCATAATGACCAAAATTCCCTTCAGGGTTAAAAAGCCCTAATGGCCCAACCAATCAACCAAATACTGAACCGAACATACCTGGGGAACCGGAACGAAAGTCTGGGGCATTACAATACTCCCTCCTTTTAAGATTTTTGTCCCCGAAAGTCCTAAGACAGAAACAGCTCCGGGTAATGAGTCCTCATCTCATCCTCTAGCTCCCATGTCACTTCTTCTGCCCTTTGATGTCTCCACATAACCTTTACTAAACTTATCTCCCAGTTGTGCAAAACTTTGCGCTCACGAGCAAAAATTTGCACAGGCTTCTCCTCGAAGGACAAATCTTTGCTCAACTCTAAGGGCTCGTGATCTAGCACATGTGTCAGATCTGCCACATACTGCCTCAGCATCGAGACGTGGAACACGTTATGCACCGCTGCCAATGATGGGGGCAAAGCTAATCGATAGGCCACTGCTTCGATCCGCTCAAGGATCTCAAAAGGTCCTACAAACCTGGGGCTCATTTTGCCTCGCTTACCAAACCTTAACACACCACGCATTGGTGCTACCTTCAGAAAAACATGTTGACCTACCTTGAACTCCAAATCCCTACGCCTCACATCAGCGTAACTTTTCTGCATACTCTGAGCTGTCAACATGCGAGCCCTGATCTTCTGCACTGCGTCGTCCGTCATTTGAAGTAACTCGGGACCCAGAACCTGTCTATCACCGACCTCCTCCTAGAACACTGGGGATCTACACCATTTTCCATACAAAGCCTCGAATGGGGCCATCTGAATAGTCGACTGATAGCTGTTATTGTATGCGAACTCCATCAAATACAGGTACTAGTCCCAACTGCCTGGAAAGTCCATAACACAGGCTCTCAGCATATCCTCAAGAATCTGATTCACCCTCTCTGTCTGACCATCTGTTTGAGGGTGAAAAGCCGTACTGAAACTTCACTCGGTCCCCAAACCCTTCTGGAGTGCTCTCTAGAAGCGAGATGTAAACCGAGAATCCCGATCTGACACTATCTTCGTTGGCACCCCATGGTACCGAACAATCTTCTCCAGGAATAAATGTGCCCACTGTTCCACGGTGTAATTAATCCTGCCGGGAATAAAGTGTGTACTCTTAGTCAGCCGGTCCACTACTACCCAGATCTGAGTAAACCCTCTCGGTGTCCTCGGCAACCCAGAGATATAATCCATCGAAATCTAGTCCCACTTCCACTGTGGAACACTCAACGACTGTAATAAACCTGCTGGCTTCTGTTTGGGAGCCTTCACTTGTTGACAAGTGAGATACCGACTAACAAACTCAGCTATATCTCGCTTCATACCCATCCACCAAAACGTCTGCTTGAAATCCTGATACATCTTGGTACCCCCTGGGTGCCAAGTGAATGGGGAACTATGAGCCTCGGTGAGCAACTGGGCATTAATCCCCGCGTCGTCCGGGACGCACAACCGACCTCTGTATCTTAAACCTCTGTCTGGTGCTACTACAAAGTCAAAATCGCAATCAGCCTCAACTCTCTCGAGCAATCGTTTAAACTTGGGATCACTCAGCTGGCTGTCGATGATCTTCTGCTTAAGCGACGGCTGAACTGACAACTGGGCTACCCTGGCGGTAACCTCTCCCAGTAAAACTGCGATACCGGTTGGCTCAAACTCTTTTCGCAATTCAGCCTGAGAGCTCAGCAAAGCTGCGGAATGCGACGTCTTCCTACTCAGTGCATCAGCCACAACGTTGGCCTTTCCGGGATGATACAAGATCTCACAGTCGTAGTGCTTTACCAACTCGAGCCACCTTCTCTGCCTCATGTTCAACTCCTTCTAAGTGAAGAAATACTTAAGGTTTTGGTGGTCCGTGAACAATTGAATCCTTTCACAATACAAATAGTGCCTCCAAATCTTTAGGGCAAAAACAGCTGCAGCCAACTCCATATCATGAGTTGGATAATTCTTCTCATAAGGCTTCAACTGCCGGGAAGCATAAGCTATCACCTTCCCATGCTGCATCAACACACAACCTAAACCGTACTTGGAAGCATCACTATAAATTACGAAACCCCCTGTTCCCTCAGGAACTGCTAACACTGGTGCTGTCGTCAAACTGAGCTTAAGCTAGGCAAAACTTTCTTCACATCTGGCATCCCAAACAAAGTCAACATCCTTCTTGGTCAGACGGGTTAGGGGTGCTGCCTTAGCGGAAAAGTCTTTCACGAAACACCGGTAATAACCTGCCAGTCCCAGAAAGCTGCGAATTTCGGCGACCGTCGTCGGACTGGCCCACGAACTAACTGCCTCTATCTTTGCGGGGTCCACCGCTATACCATCTTTGGATACGATATGTCCAAGAAAGGCTACTTTCTCTAGCCAGAAGTCACACTTAGAAAACTTCGCGAACAACTGATTCTCTCGCAATGCTGTCAAAACCTGTCTCAAATGCGAAGCATGGTCCTCCTTTGTCTTGGAATAAATCAAAATATCGTCTATGAACACGATGACAAAGTTGTCCAAGAATGCCTTGAACACTCTATCCATCATGTCCATAAACGCTGCTGGGGCGTTCGTTAGTCCAAAAGACATGACCACAAACTCATAATGACCATACCTCGATCTAAACTCGGTCTTAGGGATATGTGCATCACGAATCCTCAGTTGATGGTACCCTGACCTCAAATCGATCTTGGAAATCACTGAAGCTCCCTGAAGCTGATCAAACAAATAATCAATACGCGACAGGGGATACTTATTCTTCACCGTGACTTTATTCAGCTCTCTATAGTCTATACACAAGCGCATGGATCCATCCTTCTTTTAACAAACAGGACAGGTGCTCCCCACGGGGACACACTCGGTCGGATAAAACCTCGATCCAGCATCTCCTGCAACTGCACTTTGAGTTCTTTCAACTCAGCTGGCGCCATACGATACGGAGCTTTAGAAATGGGAAGAGTCCTTAGCTCCAGCTTAATGGTGAAGTCTACCTCTCTCTTCGGGGGTAAACCTGGTAACTCCTCAAGGAAAACATCTGCAAACTCTTGTACTATAGGGACCATGTCAACAGACAACACGGTACTGTTATCTCCTGACAGCTTTGCCAAGAAGCCCCAAGCTCCTCGAGCTAACAACCGACGAGCTTTCACTGCTGAGATCAACGGCGGACAAACTCCGCCATGGACACCGCGAAACTTGAAGCTCGGCTTCTGAGGCTGCCTAAACACAACTTCTTTTAGGTGGCAGTCTATCAAAGCATGGTTCTCCGCCAACCAATCCATACCAAGGATCACATCGAAACCGCTCATAGACAGAACTATGAGGGTAGCCTCTAAAATCTCATCGGATATCTGTATCCGACCACTCTTAACTCTATTGCTAGCTAACATACTCACTCCCAAGGGAGTGGCAACACACAGTTCAAACCGTAGAGGTTCGAGTTCCACACAAGCTTGTCTAACAAATGCATCAGAAACAAAAGAATGGGTCGAACCCGAATCGAACAACACAAATTCATAATGCTCTAAGACAAGCTGCTTACCTGCAACTGCATCATCAGTACGCTCCGCTTCCTGGCGAGTAGTGGCAAACACCCGGCCCTGTTGCTGGGCCGGTCCCGCTGCTGCTAAATCCTGAGTACAAAATCTAGCCAAATGCCCTTCCTTGCCACATCTGTAGCAAGCACGGGGCGATGCTCCACACAATTCGAAATGCGCCTTACCACACTTCTTGTAATGAGACGGCTGCCTGGCCCCGCCCTGTTGGCGATCCTGTGCTCTACCTTGTGGTCGGCGCTGATCCCGACCTCTAGTCTGGCCCTGACGGCGAGTCTGCTGACCACCTGAGCGAGAATCATTAGAAGACCCAAACTTCATCTTATGCCCAGAATGCTGCTGAACAAGCTGAATTGGCTGAGCTGGTGCAACACAATCCTGCACTGGCGGATACTTCAGATTATAAATTGTGGCTAACTCCACCGCTCGGTCATAACTCTCAAGAGCGAGTGCTCGGACATCCTGAGCAACCTCCTTCCTCAGCCCACTAATAAATTTCTTAGTCTTGAGCTCCTCAGTTGCAATGAGCTCCGGGGAAAAATAACTATATTAAGAGAACTTCTTTTCATAGGCACCAATACTATATGATACCTGCTTCAGATTCGAGAAGGCCTCTGCCATCTCCTGCTGAGCCTCGTCGTTGACATAGTTGGCTCTAAATTTCGCCCTAAAGAAATCCCAGGTGGTTGGAGAAGACCCAGCTGGTCTAGCTTTATCTGTGGACTCCCACCACCATTCAGTTGTATCAGTAAGAACATGGGCCGCACATCTCGACCTCTGCACATCGGGGCATCCCATAACTCTAAAAATATACTCCATTCTTGCCAACCACCTGACTGCCACCAGTGGGTTCTCTGAAGCATCGAATTCCTTTGGCTTCCACTTGGTGAAATCTTTCAGCCACTTGCCAAACTCAGCGGCTCCCTCTGCACTATCAAGTGACTCAGTCTGGTCCTGCTGACCCTGCCCCACCGGTTGAGCTGTCGGGGCTACTGGAGCTGCGGGGGTGCCTGCTGCATAAGCTGTGTCAAATGGGCTATTTGCACCCTAGACTCCTCTCTCTGCGCTGCTAGCTGTACCTGAGTCTCAGCTCTCTGCTCTGCCATTAGGCCCATCATCATGTCTCTCATAGTAGAAACATCTCCTCCTAGAGCTGCACCTCGAGGCATAGCAGCCTCCACCCCTTCTCTGAGCAGGTTAGCACCTGGAGCCACAGGCGGCCTACGAGCCTGATCTACACTCGCTGCTGGCTCTACAACATCTCTATTTGCAGTTCCGGACGGGCCTGCTCCACTGCGTGTAACCGGCATACTGGCGATCTACACCGAAACCACAACGGGTTAGTCTACTCTCGGACTCTCTCTGCCAACAAAGGTAACTCATGTGTACTTCATACAGTATCGTAAACAAAACCCTTAACTTAACAACTTAGACAAACCTGACGGCCGTGGAGTGTTGGAGATCATGTGAACACAACCTACAAACAGGTTAGTCTACAAAATCTATAACTCTGTGCTCTGATACCAACTGTAAAGACCCGACCCGAAAACGGTTCTAAACCTAGGTCTTTACTCAGCATGCAAGTGAAAAGCATAAATGACACAAACCAAAGGTCGAATTTAAAACTTTTCAAAACATAAAGAGTGGAAAACATTAAAACAAAGTAAGATAATCATTAAGCAAAACCATCCAATTTAAAACAGTGTCTGATCAATACTTTTTCCTTAAAACATAAACGATAGTTAAACAACAATAAATAAGTTTTCCCTACGGACTCATGTCCAACTACATGCTGAATTCAAAATGTAAATAAAGACACGACAAAGTGTCAGTAGCATCCATGATCTCCCAGCTCCCTCCGCTAGCCGCCCCGGTGCTGTCCCAAGTTACCTGGTGGAATAACCACAGTAAGGGTGAGTATAAACATACTCAGTAAGAATCCCAGACCGGGGTACGATACGATGCAATCAATCATCTAGCAACCTAGTACACATGTAAACAGATATCAACACAGATCTTAGTTCAACGGGCTGACAAGGCAAAATCCCGAGTCCTTAGAAGTCTCCTACTTCCGGCCTAATGATTGGTTCTCATAACCAATCCTGGGACATCTCCGAGGGTCTTTCTCCCTTGGCCAATTGACCAGCTCAAAAACCGATCCCAAAAGATGTCCGACACCCTTGAGGATCTTTCTCCCTCGACCATATGATCAGCTCAAAAACCAATCCCAATGGGTGTCCTCAAGGGCCTCTTACCCTCGCTAACAAATTTAGACTATCGGGAGAGTACCCGAAGTCTGGCTCTAAACTGGAAGGAACTGGTGTACTCACGAACATTAGCCTGGGAGCTCTCCGCACGGGCGACTAACGCGTGTGCACGTACACCGCATGCTGCTGCAACCGCATAAATGTGGGGGCCTAGGGACAGACTACGTGGGCCAGGTACGCATGCCTAAAGACTCGGAAGCAGTGTCACTGAATACAGTAGTGCGAGGCCCTCGACACTCATCTGTAACAGCCTGTACCACCGACCTGAAGCTAAAAACCGGCCAAGGTAGGCTTCCACCGTTGGCAGGGTTCTGCTCTAGTAGGCTACAAACTAGGCTTATGCCGATGTGGTAGCTACATCCACATCGGCTGCCGGGGGGAAGCAATGTACATTATGCTTCGCTCTAACTCCCGACCCGTGGGGACAACGTACGTTTTGTCCACTCTCAGCCTCTAGATGATTACAAACCCTACTGTTCTAACTACGGGTACATAATAATTTATTCCTGACTAAACATACATACACAACATCAATCAGACATAACCTAGCATGATACGAACGAACTTAAAGAAGGAATCATAAGCATGCTGGAAGAACAAACCTAGCATGGCACTAACATGTACAAAAGGCAAACATGCTAGCAGGAAATCAAACACAAGCTGTCCTATCCACTATCATGCTCATAAAAGTAAACAGGCATACAAGGCACAATCAAGAAAACATCGCAGGGTCCACACAACCCCGGTAAGGAATCCTTTCCTAGAAACAAGCAGAAAATAATTATAATGCTCCTTGAGCTGCAGAAACACACAACCTAGAAAAACAACCAATAATACATTAACACCTAAACTAGCTAACCCTAGTTACAAACCAAGAGAAACAAGAGCCGGGAAAGTACCTAGCTAGTCCCACAAGCTCTCGGCCAAGCTTGGCTTTTGGCCTTCACAAACAACAACTTCCCGAAACTTGCTCGACTTCCTAGGGATTTACTCCTTCGAGTCCTAGCTGACGCATCTTGTTTTCATAATTAAATTCAATCTTTCAAACCCCCTTAAAGATCAGGGGTTCGAATCCTCCCGGAAACACTTTAAAAACCTTATTTTACAATTAACCGGAAGCTTCCAGAAACTCCAAACAATTTCAACAACTCTTGGCAACCTGCACCAACAACCTAACCAACTTAGCAAAGCCAGGAATAATCTCGGATTCCCTAAAATCCCACGAGGCCATCCCTGAGAGCATAATGACCAAAATGCCCTTCAGGGTTAAAAAGCCCTAACGACCCAACCAATCAACCAAATACTGAACCGAACATACCTGGGGAACCGGAACGAAAGTCTGGGCCGTTACAAGTACGAATACTTGTACATATTTTGTTTGTCTTTACTGTTTCATAGAATAATAAGTTAAGATGTTAGCGAAAGGAATGTGGCCAGAATTAGATCTCCACAGGATTCATAGGGATTCGCTTCCCAAGAATCGGTTGTATCGCCTTAGCGAAATCGTGACAGCTGTCTCTTATCAATGACGCGTGTCCTCTAAACAAATTCAAGCCTTAAGCGGTCAAAATTTTGCAAAGCCTTAAGCAGCCCCGATAAGATCCCCCCCCCCGAATCCCCTCATTTGACTCTTTTTCACGCCTCCAAAATCCCTGAATTCTCTCGAGCTCCCCAAACTTTCTCAAACGATCCAATGGCCCCCAAATCTCAAATTCCCAACTCGTCCTCCAAGAAGTCTGAGCAATCAGACAAAAAGGTGAGTGTCCTAGCTGCGGCGAGGCTTCGCCAGTAAGAATTGAGCTGTGTAACTCCCAGCTCCGCTACTTCGGAAGCTCCTTTTGGAGGAGAGCGTTCAAAAATCATCCTGAAGAAGGTTGTTAAGCCAGGACAATGTTCTGTTTCTTCTATGGGCAAGGGTCAAGGCTCGCTAAAAGGACCTGTTGCAGTAGAGGCCAGTGCCGAGAACGCTGCTGATTTACAAAGAAGAAAGATGGCAGAGAGGAAAGCGGCCGAAGAAAAGAAAGAGGCCGAAGAAAGAAAACTGGCCGAGGAAAAAAGGATGGTAGAGAAGCGAGAGAAAGAATTAGAAGCAGAACGTGAAGCTCAGCTAGCCATGCAGCGAAAAATGGCAGAATTGGAAGCAGAATTAGCAAGGTCGAAAGTGGAGCACCAGCGTCTGCTGGAGGAAAACGAAAAGAAGCGAGAAGAAAAGGAAAGAAGAGATCGGAAAAGAAAGGAAAAGGAAGAAAAGAAGGAAGAGGCCGCTGCAGCGAAAAGGCAGCGAAGGGCAGCGAAAGCTGCCACGATAGAGAAAAATGCTCCCCAGGCTTCCGTGGCCGAAAGAAGCATGACTATCAAAGTCGAGCCGAGTGGAGAAACGCAGCTTGTAGTGTAAAGACCCGACCCTAAAGAGGTCATAACCTAGGCCTTTACCTCAATGCATGGTTTTAAAACTTAAATATAATATGCAAAATTGTCATCCAGATTCTGAATAAAATGTAAAACTTGCAACCATTCATTTAACAAACAATTATAAAAATCTCAAAACTCATCCCTGTTTCCAAGCACCTGTTCCAAGCTAAAAACAGTTCAAACATACTCTGATCAGGGATTTTATTTCAAAACATTCAGTTCCAAATCAGTTCAGTAAAAGACAGAATCCAGATACAATCCAAAAACATCCTAAGGGCTCCGTGCCCAACTACATGCATTCAGAGATAAAAAACATAAAGCATAAACTCAAAGTTTGTAAAACAGCAGGATTCCATGATCTGCAGCTCCTCCTTCAGCCATCTTGTCTCGCGCCCTGGTTACCTGTGGAAACCACAAAAATAAGGGTGAGTAACGAATTACTCAGTAAGAATCCCCAACTGGGGTACAATACGATACAACTGGTCATCTAGCAGAATGTACGCAAGCTATCAATACGAGCATAGAAGAGAGCACATCACTTTAATCCATAGACAAATACAATGGATGCCATCTTACGGTCTTACTCTAGGAACTACATCGAAACTCGGTACTCTACGAGAATCTAGTCTCGACCTCAGCTTTACACTACTGTCGATACCAAAGGTGCACTAAACTCAAGATCCCGAGGAGCTCTCCAGTTGACGCTATAATGAGCTTGCGCGCTGTAACAGCCCAGTTTCCTATTCCAATTTTCGAGGTGCCTTCGGGTCAAGATTTGGTTGTTTGGTTGGGCTGTTAGAGCTGTTTTGACCCTTGGGGGTATTTTGGTCTTTTGGCTCCCCGGGCAGGATTTGTGGTTTTCTGGGCTTCGAGGTAGCTCCTGCCTTTGTCGAGGCTTGTTTGTTGGTGGCTGTGAGTCCCGAGGTGTTTGGGCTAGTCAGTTGGATGCTCGGTTGTGGTTTGGGCTTTGGCAAAGTGTTGGTTGGTTGTGTGTTTCCTTTGGGATTCGAGCCCGGGCCCTTAGTGTTGCTTTGGGAGTTGGATTTAAGTGAGTTTTATTTATTGGAAAAGATTTCTTCGGTCGGGTCTCGAAGGAGGAAGCAAGGAAATGGGATTTTTGAGGTTGTTAAATGGATAAGGATGGAAATGGAATTAAAATCCCATTTTTTCCCTTTTTCCCATTTTTCCTTTTTATTTCCCATTTTCTTTTATTTTTTTTCCCCAAAATCAATTTTCTCTCTCTCTCTCTCCCCGACCTAACCCCTAGCCCAGCCCTTGGCTACCCCAAGCCCAGCAAGCCCGAGCCCAGCGTCGCCAGCCCCAGCCCGAGCGTCGCACAGTGCCGTCGCCCAACCCGCGTTCCCTCGCCCTCGCCCAGGCCATCGCGTCGCCAGCCCGAGCTCGCTCTGCCCTGGTTCGCGTCGCCCAGCTCGTGTCGCCCGAGCCCCTACCTCGCACAGTGTCGCCCAGGTCGCGTCGCATAGTGCCGAGCTCAGCGCCAGATCGCGTGTCGTCCGTGCTCGAGTTGCGCGCCCTCGCGTCGTGTCGCTCGCGCCCGCCGCGCCGCCGCCCTCAGGCCGAGCGCGCCGCGCGCCGCCGCCGCCGCCGAAAGCGACAGCGCGCCCGGCGCGCCACCGTCGCTTCGCGTGTCGCTCGCTCGCGCCCAGCGCCCCCTCCGCGCGCGGCTCGCGCCCGCCAAGACCAGCGCCGCCGCGCGCGCGCGCCGTCATGCTTATCACCGCCTAGCCTGCGGCAAATGGCTCGTTCAGCGTGTGTCGGTCACCGCCTCGTGAGTTGCTCTTAGCTGAGCCCTGTTTATTTTAGTGTATTTAGGGCTATTTTATGATTATTGATGTGTTTTTTTGGCTCGATATAGGTTGCTCGGGTTCGATCGCAGTTATTTTATTGTGTGTTGTTGCCTTCCACTGTGTAAGGATTTCTTACAGGAGTTGTGTGGGCCTGCGATATTTTCATGATTTTCCTTGCTTGTTTGCCGATCATATGAGCATGATAATAATAGAGCGACTTTGATTGATTTCTTGCTAGCATGTTTGCTTGATATTACATGTTAGTGCCATGCTAGGTTTGTTCTGCCAACATGCTTGTGATTCCTGCTTAAGCTCGTAGTATCATGCTAGGTAGTGTGATTGATGTCGGTCTTTGTTTGCTAGCCAGAATCATTGCTTTTTGCTCAGACTCTTAGATAGAGTTGTAGGGTTTGTCATCATCCGCAGGCCGAGCGGACATAACGTACTTTGTCCCCACCGATCGGGAGTAGTGTGCGAAGCATAACGTATCTTGCTTCCCCGGTCACTAAGGTGGATTTAGCTCAGTCGGGAATAAAGTGTGCGCAGATAACGTATCTTGCTACCCCGACCAGCCGGTTGTGGAATTAGCTACCCACTTCGGCATAGCCTAGTTTGTAGCTGCTAGCTAGCGCGAACCCCGCCATCGGTGTAAGCCTCGCCTGGCCGGTTCTTAGCTTCGTGTCGGTGGACCATGCCGCATGATGAGCGCCGAGGGCCTCGCGCCATCGTGATCGATGACACCGCTTCCGAGTCATAGGCATGCGTGCACTGCCCGCGTAGTTTGCCCTTAGGCCCCGCATTTACGCCGGTTGCGAGAAGAGCATGCGGTGTGCGCGCACACGCCACGCGTTAGTTGCCGGTTCGGAGAGCTCCCGGCTAATGTTCGTGAGTACATCATTCTTTCCGTTAGAGCCCGACTTCGGTACTCTCCGTAAGTCCAGATTAGTGCAAGGGCAAGGAGGCCCTTGAGGACATTCTAGGGATCGTGTTTTTCCCCGAGTGACGATACCTCGGTGATGTCCGGGATTGGACAATGTATCCAATCCCAGCTTAGGCCTAAGTAGGAGACTTCCGATGACTCCAGATCTTGTTTTATGAGCTCGTTGAGCCATGATCCATGTTGGTAGCCGTTTGCTTGCATGCTTTGGTACTAGATGACCGATTATATCGTATTGTACCCCGGTTGGGGATTGTTCTTGAGTAATTCGTTACTCACCCTTATTTCTGTGGTTTTTCCACAGGTAACCATGGTGCGAGACATGATGGCTGGAGGAGGAGCTGTGATCATGGAAACCCGTTGTTCAACTCTGAGTCTTATGTTTATGTTATGATTTAAATGTTCTCTGAATGCATGTAGTTGGGCACGGAGCCCTAGGGTGTTTTCTGAATGTATTTCCGGATTCTAGCATTGTTGTAAAGTTTGTATGTTTTAAATGAATCTCTGATCAGAGTAAGTTTTGTAAATGTATTTGACTTGGAACAGGTGCTTGGAAACAGGGACAGGTTTCAGGAAATTATGTTGATTTTAAATGGATGTTTTATGTTTTAGTTTTTACTTAGAATCCGAACACCATCTTGCAAATTTTCTGTAGATTTGTAATGCATGCATTGAGGTAACGACCTAGTTAGAACCCTTTCGGGTCGGGTCGTTACACTCGCGCACCGCATGCTGCTGCAAACCAGGGAGGTGTTGGGTCTAAGGCATGCTGCCCTAGTTCAGTACGCATGCCTAAAAGAATCTCTGGATCGGTGTCACTGAACATAGTGGTGTGAGACCAGGACACTATGACTATGTCAGCCTGTACCACCGCACCTGAGGCTAAGGAACCGTCCATGGTAGGCTTACACCAGGAACCGGTTCTTGCCCTATTAGGTGGTAATCAAGGGCTACTACCAACACGCTGAGGTCGTGTCGACTACCGGGGACAGGGCAAGGCCTCGTCATTCCTCCGACCGTTGGGGCATTTAACAGTCTGCCACCCTCACCCAAGATTACAACTGGGCTGCCGTTAGGGTTAGCTAAACCCTAACGAAGGATCAAGGACGGAGTACTGCCTCGCACGTCCCTGCCATGGATGCAAGTTACATTATGCATCCTCGCCCGGATGATGCTACGTATCAGAACACTATGCTATAAGCAGCTAACAGCAAAACATACCAACACATGCTCAGAAGAATCAACGAACCTAGCATGGTACTACGAACAGAACAGAATACCAACATTCCAGAACAGAACAACCTAACATGGAACTAACATGAGAATAAACACGAGAATCATGCCAGTCGGAATTCAGAACAAAGCACCTAACAACTAAACATGTTGGTAATCATAAACAAACATACAAACAATAATCACAGAAATATCGCAGGGCCCACACAACTCTGGTAAGAAATCCTTACCTGAATCGAAAGATAAACAAACACACAAGTGTACTCCTGAGCTGCAAACGAACACGAGCTAGCTAACGGAACCCTAACAACAAACAGTAATTACATCACTAACACTAGGCCCAAAATAAAATACAACAGAAGATCGGCTCGGCCAAAAGCAACTCACACAGCTCGGCCAAGCACCAGGGGTGTCTCGGCTGCAAGGCACACGGCAGGGAGCTGGATCGCTGAGCAGGAGGGCTCCGCAAAAGTAACGGCCCAATTTTCTATTCCGGTTCTAGAGGTGCTTCCGGTTCAGATTCAGTTGTTCGGTTGGGCCGTTAGAGGTGTTTTGACCCTTAGGGGTATTTTGGTCTTTTTGCTCCCCGGGCAGGATTTGTGGATTTTCAGGATCTCGAGGCAGCTTCTGCCTTTGTTGAGGCTTGTTTTTTGGTGGTTGCGAGTCCCGAGATGTTTGGGCTATTCGTTTGGAAGTTCGGTGGTGATTTGGGTTTTGGGCAAAGTTATGGTTGTTTGAGTGCTTCCCTTGGGATTCGAGCCCGGGCCCTTTGTAACAGCCCGGATTTTAGTTAAATTAAAATAAGGATTAGAAGATGATTTTGGAGGACTCGAACCCTCGGCCTCAAAGAGAGATGGGAGTTTGGAATTAATTAAGAAAAATAAATGAGTCAACTTGGGTTTGAAGGAGGGAAGCCTAGGGAAGGGAATTTAGGATTTCCAAGCTTATTTATTTAAAAAAAAAAAAAAAAAACACTCCTCTCGCAAAAACCTCTCTCCCACACCTCGCGCGCCGCCACCCACGCTGTCGCGCCGCCTACCGCCTGCGCGCGACTGCTCAAACCCGCCGTTCGCCGCGCACCGTGCGCCTCGGCCGCTCGGCGTCGCACCGTCGCGCCTCGGCTCTCGCCGCCGTCGCGACTGCGGCGCCTCGGCTGCTTTCGGCGTCGCGCACCGCGGCGCTCACCGCTTTCGACGTCGCACCGCGTCGCCCCAGCGCCGCTGCCGCCGCGACCGTCGCGCCTCAGCGTCGCTCTGACCGACCGCACCGCGAGATCGGGTCTCAAAGACACCCACCGTGTGCCGTCCGTCCGTACCTCGGCGTCGCGCCGACGCCTACTCCAGCCGAGCCCGCTCGCCGCGCGGGTCTCTCATTCCGCGACGCGACGCCCGCTCGGCACCAAGACTGCCGCTGCGTCACACGCGCCAAAGACGCCGACCGCGTCAGCGACGATCGTCGGCCGGCCGCCGACGCTCCCGCCTACCAGATCGCCGAGGGCCACGCGCCGCGCCTTGCACCAGCGCACCGCGCCCAGCGCCCTGCTTTGCACTGCACCAATGGCCAAAGCGCAATTCCCCCCGATCGATCGCTCGCAAGCGCAGACACGCCACTCCGCACGCCTTGCCCGCACGCCTGCCTTGCCGAGCCTGGTGCCTTCTCGGTTGGTTGTCGGGTTCGCTTAGAAGCTCGAGAGTCATCCGTTGATCGTTGGATCTATTCACTCAGGTAAGGATTTCTTACCGGGGTTGTGTGGACCCTGCGAATACTTTGATAGCATGCCATGTGTTGTGTTTGTATGGAATTTCTAGTGGATAGGTTGCTTGCTCTTTCTTGTTCCAGGTGATTCTGTGCTTGAGATTCCTGATATATCCTGTTAGGTTATCATGCTAGGAGTTAAATTGTCTCGGCATAACCGTGACCTTGTTATCCTGTTAGTGCCATGCTAGGAATTGGCGGATGATGTATAGTGTAAGAGATTGTAGAGGTAGCTAGCGCGTCCCGCTCGGGGAAGGCCCCGATGGGCATCACTGAGTGGGAGGTGTAAGACCCCGATGGGCATCCTAGGTGTATAAGTCCCCGATGGGCATCACTGAGTGGGAGGTGTAAGACCCCGATGGGCATCCTAGGTGTATAAGTCCCCGATGGGCATCACTGAGTGGGAGGTGTAAGACCCGATGGGCATCCTAGGTGTATAAGTCCCCAAGGGCATCACCGAGTGGGAGGTGTAAGACCCCGATGGGCATCCTAGGTGTGTAAGTCCCGATGGGCATCACCGAGTTGGAGGTGTAAGACCCGATGGGCATCCTAGGTGTGTAAGTCCCCGATGGGCATCACTGAGTTGGAGGTGTAAGACCCCGATGGGCATCCTAGGTGTGTAAGTCCCCGATGGGCATCACTGAGTTGGAGGTGTAAGACCCTGATGGGCATCCTAGGTGTATAAGTCCCCAAGGGCAACACCGAGAGTTCTAGGTCGTGTAAGCCTCGAATAGGCAAGCCCCAAGAGTGACGCTCATTAACCCATCTGTTGGCTCTGAGTCTTTGCATGGTTGCATGTCCGTGTGCTAAATGATATGTTTTCGTATTGTACCCCTGGTTGAGGATTCTTCTTGAGTAACTCGTTACTCACCCTTATTTTCTCGTGGTTTTCCACCGGGTAACTTGGGACATCGGCAGGATGGCTAGGAGGAGGCTCTTTGGATGATCATGGATAGCTGACTCTGGGATGCATATTCTTTTATTGTTTTCTTATGATTTAGCATGTAGTGGGACTTGAGTCCCTAGGAAAAGTACTCAAAAACCTATTTTGTGTTTCTCGTACCGTTTCCCTTGATTTGTTTTTAAGAAAGTACTGATCAGTCATCTACCTGTTTATTTTAAATGGAATTATATTTTACTTGTTTTTAATGTACTTATTTCAAAGATTTAAATTTCAAACTCTGAATGACGTTTTACATTCCTAGGCATGCATGCTAAGTAAGGATCTAGGTTTGAGACCGCTTCTTTTTGGGTCTGCCTTTACAGTTGGTATCAGAGCCCAGAGTTATAGGTTCTGTAGACTGACCTGCAGTTGTAGGTTGTTTTCCATGATCATCAGCGCTCCGCCAGCCATCAGGTATGTCCGAAAGTTTAAGGTTAAGGGTTAAGAATTACAATACCATTTGCACCTTGCATGTATATGACTTGTTGTTGAGGAGCAGGGAAAACAGGTTCTGACTCATTGTTCGTTTGAGTGTAGATTGTCGTTATGCCAGTCACTCGTAGAGGGCAGGGAGGCTCAAGGCCGACCAGCCAGGGCATTCGTATTGATTCCGACACGGGAGGGACGTCGTCCCAAGCTGATGCTGATGTTAGGCCGCCTCAGCCCCTTCGCCGTGGTTGTTTGCGGTGGGCGTGGAGGCAACTCAGCCTCGAGAGGCTGCACCGGGAGTTGCTTTTGTGGAGTCCATGAGGGCTCTTATGGTTGGGTTGCTGTCTGACCAGAGAGCCGAGCAGAGGGCTGAGACGCAGGCTCTGTTAGCTGCACAGAGGGAGGAGTCTCGGATTCAGATAGAGCAAATGACCGAGTTAGTTCAAAGAGAGGACCGCCGCCACGCCCGATCGCCACTTCAAGAGAGCCAATTGTGAACGAGGCCGTTGTGGCGGAAGGTCCGAGGATTTGGGCAAGTGGCTAAAAGATTTCGTCAAATGGAAGCCGGAGAAGTTTAGTGCCCTGGGAACCACCGTGGCGGCCAGTGGATTGCCGAACTAGAGTATACTTTTATGGTAATGGCTTGTCCTGAGGTGCAGCGAGCTCGATGTGCAGCTCATGCGTTAGCTGGAACAGCTAAGTGGTGGTGGGATTCCACCTTGAGTGAGAGACCGGCTGGGTCTCCCCCTGCCACCTGGGAATTCTTCAAGGCTGAGTTCAAGGCAAAATTTATTAGTGAAGAAGCCCAAGAAAAGATGATCGAGCTGTTTTCGAACCTTAAGCGGTCCACCCAATCGAGGTGTATGAGAGGAAGTTTTCGGAGTATGGGTACTTCGCACCGCAGTTGATTGCTACCCCTGAGCTGAAGATCAGGAAGTTTATTGCGGGTCTGAGGCAGGGAGTGTCTCAGGATGTTAGGGCACAGGCCCCAGAGACTTTTGCCAAGGCAAAGTCTGAGCTTGGCAACTATATATGATGGAAAGTATCCTCCAGAGCGGTTTGTTAGTATCTTGTAGTGCGAAGGCCCCAGCAGTACTCGGGTCGAAGCGTAAGTTTGACGCAGTGGTAATGGTCATGGAGGCGGTCGGCGCCGTCAGTACTTATCATGGCGAGACCAAAGACCGGATCGTGAATCGCGATCACCTCGCCAACAGGGCGAGGGAGGCCGCCACCGTATTGTAGACCCCGTGGTAAACAAAGATTGGGGCCTTGTGGTGGTAACCCTAGAGCTTGCTATAAGCGTGGTAAGGAGGGACATCGGGCCCGACATTGCAACCTGTAGGCGGTGGTGGCACAAACAAATTTCAAAGAAGCGAGGAAAGAGTATATGCTACGACTCGCCAGAGGTCGAGAGAGCCGGACCAGCAGCGGCGTGTACGCTCCTAGTTCTTGATCACCTCGCCTTTGTGTTGTTTGATTCGGGTTCCACCCATTCTTTTGTTTCTGCTTGCTTTTTCTTTGAGCGTGCTTGCATGAATTTAGAGCCTCTAGGTTTTGAGTTATCTGTCGCTACTCCCTGAACTAGTATGTTTGGCAGCTGATAGGTAAGGGGATGGTCGGATCTGGTGTGTCCGACTGGACTCTGCGAGTTACCCTCATAGTGTTAGATATGAGCGGTTTTGATGTGATCCTCGGCATGGATTGGTTAGCCGATAACCACGCTATGATTGACCGTCGTTGTAAGGAGGTGGTGTTCGGCCGCCAGTGTAGGCCTAGCTTTAAATTTCGGGGCACCCAGAGTGGGGTGTGTCCGCGGTGATTTCGGCGCTTAAAGCTCACCGTTTGTTAGCTCGAGGAGCTTGGGGTTTCTTAGCTAAGTTGACCGGCGAGAACCGTGACCAGGATATCTGTCGAGCAGTGCCCATAGTGCAAGAGTTTGCGATGTTTTTCCCGAGGAGTTGCCCGCCCGCCGCCAAGAGAGAGGTGGATTTCTCAATAGAGCTTGAGCCGGGGACTCGCCCTATCTCGAAAGCTCCTTATCGCATGGCGCCAAAGCAGAGCCGAAAGAGTTAAAAGAACAAATGCAGGAGTTGCTTGACAGAGGATTTATTAGGCCGAGTGTGTCCTCGTGGGGAGCACCCGTCTTTGTTTGTTAAGAAAAAGGATGGCTCGATGCGTCTATGCATCGATTACGGAACCGAACAAGGTAACCATTAAGAACAAGTATCCGCCGCCTCGTATCGATGACTGTTTGACCACTCCGGGGAGCTTGTGTGTTTTCAAGATTGACTTGAGGTCGGGCTACCACCGCTTGAGACTTCGGGATGCGAGATATTCCCAAGACAAATGTTCGTGTCGAGGTATGGGCATTATGAGTTCGTAGTCATGTCTTTCGGACCGACGAACGCCCCAAACGCATTCATGGACATGATGGACCAGAGTGTTCAAGGCGTTCTTGGACCGCTTTGTCATCGTGTTCATAGACGACATTCTTGTGTACTCCAAGTCTAAGGAGGACCATGCCTCGCACCTAAGACAGATTTTGGCACCTTGCGCGAGAACAAGCTCTATGCGAAGTTCTCAAAGTGTGACTTTGGCTCGAGGAGGTAGCTTTTTCCGGGACACGTTGTGTCTAAGGAGGAGTGGTGTGGACCCTTGAAGGTAGAGGCCGTTAGTTCGTGGGCGGACCGACGATCGTGGTTTGAGAGATCGTAGCTTTCTGGGTTTGGCCGGATATTACCGACGCTTCGTTCAAAATTTTTCCGCTATAGCCGCCCCGCTTACTCGATTGACGAGGAAAGGTGTTGATTTCGTTTGGGATAGGAAGTGCGATGAGAGTTTTGCTAAGCTAAAGAGCGCTTGACGTCTGCCCTCGTGTTGGCGATTCGGAGGGAACTGGGGGTTTCGTGGTGTACAGTGATGCCAGCAAGTTTGGGTTGGGTTGCGTTTTGATGCAACACGGTAAGGTGATAGCATACGCTTCCAGGCAGTTGAAACCGCACGAGCAGAATTACCCGACTCATGACATGGAGTTGGCAGCGGTCGTCTTTGCACTTAAGATTTGGAGGCACTACTTGTATGGGGAAAAGATTCAGATTTTCTCGGATCACCAAAGCCTCAAGTATTTCTTCACTCAGAAGGACCTGAACATGAGGCAGAGGAGGTGGTCATGGAACTCGTGAAGGATTACGACCGTGAGATATTGTATCACCCCGAAAGGCAAATGTTGTGGCGGATGCACTAAGTAGGAAGACCTCGCATCTAGCAACGTTGGCAAATCCCAAAAGTATCATAAGGAAAGACCTCGAGAGGCGTATAGCGATGTTGTTGGGGATGTTACCGCTGTGGTAGCACAAATGACCATCCAAATTTCTTCGATAAGGCAAAGGATTATTGACGGCCAATTGGATGATCCTAAGTTGAAAAAGTTGTATGAGAGGTCCAGCCGATGGTGACTTCGACTTTGAGATATATGCAGATGGTGGCTTGCGATATAAGGGACGGCTATGTGTCCCACCCGATGCCTGGTATTCGTTCGAATTGTTGATCGAGGCTCACACCTCGCATTTTGCATGGCACCCGTGAGGTAACAAGATGTACCAAGATCTTAAGCGAGACTTTTTGGTGGATGGGGATGAAGAGGAGATTGCCCGGTTTGTCGGGCGGTGTCTCACTTGTCGGCAAGTGAAGGCGCCTAGGCGTAAAACCAGCAGGGTTGCTGCAGCCGCTTCAGGGTGCCACAAAGGAAGTGGGAGGAAATTACCATGGATTTTATTTCGTGGATTGCCCGTAACCCCTGAGGGATATGCACAGATTTGGGTGGTCGTTGATAGGTTGACTAAGTGTGCCCACTTCATTCCAGCGAGATAAATTACACCGTAGAGCAAAGGGGCACACTGCTTTCTTGAGCGAGATAGTGAGGTATCACGGAGTGCCGCTTAAAATTATCTCCGACCGGGATTCCCGGTTTACATCACTTGCTTTGGAAGGCCCTTCAGCGAGCTTGGGCACGCAGTGTGCAACTACAAAGATGACCTTCCACCCACGCAGATGATGGTCGATGAGCGGGTAAACCAGATCTTAGAGGATATGTTGCGAGCTGCGTGTGTTGGATTTCCTGGCGATTGGGACCAATGATTGTATTTGATGGAGTTCGCCTACAACAATAGTTTTCATCAACCATTCGGATGGCACCGTTCAAGCATTGTATGGTAGGCGCTGCAGTCCCCGTGATTCGGGAAGAGGTTGGAGATAGGCGTATTGGGTCCAGAGTTGCTCCAGCTTGACCAATGAGGCCGCCCGTAAGATCGTGGCTCGAATGTTGACCGCACGCAGCGAGCGCGAAGAGCTACGCCGATGTCGACGTAGAGAGTTGGAGTTTGAGATTGGCCAAACGTATTCCTTAAGGTTGCTCCGATGCGTGGAGTTCGAGGTTTGGTAGGAAGGGGGAAGCCGAGCCCCGTGTTTGTCGGACCATTCGAGATCCTCGAGAGGATCGGAGCCGTAGCTTACCGGTTAGCATTGCCGCCACCTTGGGCCGCAGCAGCATAGTGTGTTCCATGTTTCGATGCTCCGCCAAGATGTGGCAGACCCTTCGCATGTCATAGATTTCGAGCCTTTGCAAATAAACCATGACTCGAGCTTTGAGGAAAAACCCATAAAGATCTTAGCATTTGAGAAAAAGATTTTGAGGAACCGGGCAATTGACCTAGTGAAAGTGCAAAGGCGGAATCAAGGAGTTGAGGAAGCTACCGGGAGTTGGAAGGGAGATGAGGAGATGTTACCCAGAGTTGTTTTAGGAATGTAGCGACTTCCTGGGGACTAAGTCTTCTAAGGAGGGAGTATTGTAACAAATTTCTGATTTTAGTTAAATTAAAATAAGGATTAGAAGATGATTTTGGAGGACTCGAACCCTCGGCCTCAAAGAGAGATGGGAGTTTGGAATTAATTAAGAAAAATAAATGAGTCAACTTGGGTTTGAAGGAGGGAAGCCTAGGGAAGGGAATTTAGGATTTCCAAGCTTATTTATTTAAAAAAAAAAAAAAAACACTCCTCTCGCAAAAACCTCTCCCACACCCTCGCGCGCGCCGCCGCCCCTCGCGCGCGCGCCTGCCCGACTGTCGCGCCACTGCTCAGCCAGCCCGCGCCGCCGCACCGCGCGGCGCGCCACCGCTGACGTCGCACCGCGCGCTCTCGGCGCTTTCGCCGTCGCCCGCGGCGCCTCGGCCGCTCGCTCGGCGTCAGCGCGTCGCGCCTCCGCTGACTCGGCGCCGCACTGCCGCGCCCAGCGCCGCTCGCGCCGCCGCCGTCGCCCAAATGCGCTACGACCGACCGCGCACCGCGAGATCGGTCTCAAAGACACCCACCGTGTGCCGTCCGTCCGCATTTCTCGTGCGTCGCCGCCGCGCTACTCCAGCCGAGCCCGCTCGCCCGCGCGGCTTCTCATTCGCGACGCGACGCCCGCTCGGCACCTCAAAGATCGCTGCGTCTCGCGCGCCAAGACGCCGCCGACCGCTGTCAGACGATCCGTCACCCGGCCGCCACGCCCCGCCATCAGATCGCCGAGGGCCACGCGCCTCGCCCTTGCACTGCGCACCCGCGCCCAGCGCCTCACTGCACTGGCCGCCAAGCCAGCCAGCGCGGCAATGGCGATCGACGCCGCTGCGCAGCAGCGCCGCCACTCACGCACGCCTTGCCCGCACGCCGCCTTGCCGAGCCCGGTGCCTTCTCGGTGGTTGTCGGGTTCGCTTAGAAGCTCGAGAGTCATCCGTTGATCGTTGGATCTATTCACTCGTAAGGATTTCTTACCGGGTTGTGTGGACCTGCGAATACTTTGATAGCATGCCATGTGTTGTGTTTGTATGGAATTTCTAGTGGATAGGTTGCTTGCTCTTTCTTGTTCCGGTGATTCTGTGGCTTGAGATTCCCGATATATCCTGTTAGGTTATCATGCTAGGAGTTAAATTGTCTCGGCATAACCGTGACCTTGTTATCCCGTTAGTGCCATGCTAGGAATTGGCGGATGATGTATAGTGTAAGAGATTGTAGAGGTAGCTAGCGCGTCCCCGCTCGGGAAGGCCCCGATGGGCATCACCGAGTGGGAGGTGTAAGACTCGATGGGCATCCTAGGTGTATAAGTCCCGATGGGCATCACCGAGTGGGAGGTGTAAGACCCGATGGGCATCCTAGGTGTATAAGTCCCCGATGGGCATCACCGAGTGGGAGGTGTAAGACCCGATGGGCATCCTAGGTGTATAAGTCCCCAAGGGGCATCACCGAGTGGGAGGTGTAAGACCCGATGGGCATCCTAGGTGTGTAAGTCCCCGATGGGCATCACTGAGTTGGAGGTGTAAGACCCCGATGGGCATCCTAGGTGTGTAAGTCCCCGATGGGCATCACTGAGTTGGAGGTGTAAGACCCTGATGGGCATCCTAGGTGTGTAAGTCCCGATGGGCATCACCGAGTTGGAGGTGTAAGACCGATGGGCATCCTAGGTGTATAAGTCCCCGAAGGGCAACACTGAGTTCTAGGTCGTGTAAGCCTCGAATAGGCAAGCCCCAAGAGTGACGTTCATTAACCCATCCGTTGGCTCTGAGTCTTTGCATGGTTGCATGTCCGTGTGCTAAATGATATGTTTTCGTATTGTACCCCGGTTGGGGATTCTTACTGAGTAACTCGTTACTCACCCTTATTTTCTGTGGTTTTCCACCAGGTAACTTGGGACATCGGCAGGATGGCTAGGAGGAGGTCACTGGATGATCATGGATAGTCGACTGGGATGCATATTCTTTTATTGTTTTCTTATGATTTAGCATGTAGTGGGACTTGAGTCCCTAGGAAAAGTACTCAAAACCTATTTTGTGTTTCTCGCATCGCTTCCCTTGATTTGTTTTTAAGAAAGTACTGATCAGTCATCTACCTGTTTATTTTAAATGGAATTATATTTTACTTGTTTTTAATGTACTTATTTCAAAGATTTAAATTTCAAACTCTGAATGACGTTTTACATTCCTAGGCATGCATGCTAAGTAAGGATCTAGGTTTGAGACCGCTTCTTTTGGGTCGGGTCTTTACACCCTTAGTGTTGATTTGGGAGTTGGATTTAAGTGAGTTTTAATTATTGGAAAAGGTTACTTCAGTCGGGTGTCGAAGGAGGAAGCCGGGAAATGGGATTTTAAGGTTTTAAATGGATAAGGTTGGAAAATTGGATAAGGATGGAAAAATAGGATAAAAATCCCATTTTTCCCCTTTTTTCCCCATTTTCCCTTTGTTTCCATTTTTTTCCCTTTTCTCTCTCTCTCTCTCTCTCTCTCTCCTCCAGCCCGAGCCAGCCCCCCAGCCCGACCCCAGCTCCCAACTCGCCCAAGCCCGAGCCAGCCCGAGCCCAGCCGCGCACAATGCCCAGGCCGCCCAGCCTTGCTCTCCCAGACCCAGCCGCGTCGCTCAGCCCTCGCCCAGGCCCCGCGTCGCCCAGATCCGCCTCGCCCAGGACGTCCCCGAGCCAGATCGCCCGGGTCCGTGTCGCCTACCAAGCCTTTGCCGAGCCGCGACATCGTGGCGCGTCGCCCGACCCGCACAAATGTCGTGCTAGCTCGAGCGCCTCAGAGCCCGTCGCGTCGCGTCGCCCGCACGCTTCCCTATAGCTTGCCGAGCTAGCGCCCGCGCGTCGTTCCTTGTGCTGAGCCGCGCCGCGCGCCATCGCCCAGCTGAGCTCGAGCCCGCGCCCGTGCGCCCTTGTCTCGCCCACCCACGCGCCGCGAGCAGCAACCTCGCGCCCGACTGCGCTGCGCCACTGCGCCAAATTGCCTTGCCTGTTGTGTTGGTTGGCCGAGCCTTGTGGCTTCTCGGATGGTATTTCCCGAGTCTTTTCTTCGTTGGGCCCTAATTTGTTGGCTGCTGATTATTGATTTAATTAGGGTGTTTTATTGAAATGTTTAGGCTGTTCGGGTTCGATTAGAGGCTCGAGGGTCGCTTGTGATTTGTGATTATTTTCTGCTTGTTCCAGGTAAGGATTTCTTACCGTGGTTGTGTGGACCCTGCGATATATCATGATGTGCCTTGTATGCTTGTTTATTGTTATGAGCATGATAGTGATAGGGCAGCTTTGATTGATCTCTTGCTAGCATATTGCCTGATTGTACATGTTAGTGCCGTGCTAGGTTTGTTCTTCAAGCATGCTTATGATTCCTGCTTTAAGTTCGTAGTATCATGCTAGGTAAGCGTGTTTGATGTCGGTTATTGTTTGCTAGCCAGGAATCATTTTACTCAGACTCTTAGATAGAGTTGTAGGGTTTGTCATCATCCGTAGGCCGAGAGCGGACATAACGTGCTTTGTCCCCACCGGTCGGGAGTAAAGTGCGTGCAAAGATAACGCATATTTGCTTCCCCGGCCGCCGATGTGGATTTAGCTACCCACATCGGCATAAGCCTAGTTTGTAGCTCGCTAGAGCGAGAACCCCGCCAACGGTGTAAGCCTCGCTTGGGCCGGTTCTTAGCTTCGTGTCGGTGGTTCAGCCGCACGAGATGAGCGCCGAGGGCCTCGCGCTCTCGTGATCGCGACACCGCTTTCGTCTTAGGCATGCATACCGCCCGCGTAGTTTGTCCTTAGGCCCCCACATTTACGCCGGTTGCAAAGAAAGATACGGTGTCGCGCGCACACGCCGTTAGTTGCCGGTTCGAGAGCTCCCCCGGGTTAATGTCGTGAGTACACCATTCCTTCCAGTTTAGAGCCAGATTTCGGGTACTCTCCTGTAAGTCCAGATTATTAGCAAGGGTAAAGAGGCCCTTGAGGACATCCTTGGGATCAGTTCTTGAGCTGATCAATCCCCCGAGTGAAAGAGACCTCGGTGATGTCCCGGGATTGGTTAGGAGAACCAAACATTAGGCCGGAAGTAGGAGACTTCCAATGAGTCCAGATCTTGCCTTATGAGCTCGTTGAGCTATGATCTATGTTGGTAGCTGTTTGCTTGCATGCTGAGGTGCTAGATGACTGATGTATCGTATTGTACCCCGGTTGGGGATTCTTACTGAGTATGTTTATACTCACCCTTATTTATCTTTCAGGTAACTTGGGACAACACCAGGATGGCTAGCGGAGAGAGTTGATTGATCATGGGAGCTGCCGACACTCTGTCATTTATTATTGCATTGTTTATTCAGCATGTAGATGGACAGGAGTCCTAGGGGAACATTGTTTAAAACGTTGTTTAAATTGTATTGTATATTTTTATAAACACTGGCCAGGTTGTTTTACTTTGTTGGTTTGTTTAAAAGTAATTGTTGGTTATGTTTTAAGGGTTCCCCCTTCTCATATGTTTTGAAAGGTTTTTAAATATGAGCAATAAACCGCTTGTTATCATATTTAACTTGCATGCTGAGTGAGAACCCAGGTTTAGGACTGTATGTTTTTGTAACGGCCCAGTTTTCTATTTCGGTTTCCCAGGAGTTTTCGGGACATTATGCGGATGTTCGGATGGGCCGTTAGAGCTTTTTAACCTTTAAGGGTATTTTGGTATTTTGCTCCCCGGTCAAAGGTTGAGGATTTTCAGGGCTTCAGGGTCATTTCGGCCTTCGTTGAGACTTGATTAATGTTGGTTGCAAGACCCAAGGAGTTTGGGTTAGTTGATTAGAAGTTCGGAGACATTCCGGTTGATAGCAAAATTAATTGGAATTTAATTGGTCCCATTGAGATTTGAACCCTTGCCCTAATGGTGAAATTGGAGTTTTTAGAAAAGAAGATTTAGTTAAAAGAAAAGAATTTCTTTAGCCGGACCCGCAAGAGAAAGCCTTGGGAAGGGATTTTAGACCCATTTAAATTAGGAAAAGGAAAAGAAATCCTATTCCCCTTCTTTTGGAAAAATCTCTCTCTCTCTCTCTCTCTCTCTCTCCTTGCCGAGCCCCTCACCAAGAAACCAAACCCTAGCCGCTCAAATTTATCCCCGCCCAGATCGCACCACCACCTCCAGCCACACCACGCCGCACTGCAGATCAAGCAAAGATGCCCCATGCCTGTGTTCGCCCAGACGCTCACGATCGCCGCCCATGCCGGGGCGCCGAGTCGCACCGCCTCGCGCCAGCTTCGAGACGCGCTGCGCCTGCTCCGCACCAGCCACCCAGACGCGCCGCTTCCCGCTCACGAGTTGTTGCCGCCCGACGCGCGCCGCCAGCGCACTTCGCCGCCGCGCCAGACGCTGCCGCGGCGCTGCCTCGCACCACCCGACGTCCCGCCTTGCCGCGCCGAGCAGCGCCAGCGCCAGCCTCGCCAGCGCCGCGCGCCCCCGCCAAAGCAGCGCGCATTCCTGCTTGCTTGTTGCCGAGACGTGTGCCTTCTCGGTTGGTAAATTCCCGAGCCTCCACCCTTTGGACTTCCCGATTTTAGATGTCGTTTATTAATTAGGATATTTTATTACTTGCTTAGGTTGCTCGGGTTCGCTTAAAAGCTCGAGGGTCGTTATTTGATTCGGGATAGTTAACCTCCACTTATTACCGTAAGGATTCTTACCCGGGTTGTTGTGTGGACCACTGCGAATAGTTGATAGCACGCTGATTCTCAGAATTATATGAGTTTCTAGTGATAGGTTACATGTTTTCTTTTGATTCATGTTCGTGACATGTTTACATCCCGTTAGTTCCATGTTAGGCTTTCCTATCTTGATAGAACCATGCTGCCATTTGTATGCTGCTAGATCCAAGTTACGGTTAGATGTGTGATGTATAGTATAGAGGACCGTAGATGCAACTAGTTTGGGGTCCCGCTCGGGCAAGACCCGATGGACATCCGAGGTGTAAGGCCTATGGGCATCCTAGGTGTGTAAGGCCCACCGGGCATCACCGATTCTGGAGGTGTAAGGCCCTATGGGCATCCTAGGTGTGTAAGGCCCACTGGGCATCACTGATTCTGGAGGTGTAAGGCCCTATGGGCATCCTAGGTGTGTAAGGCCCACTGGGCATCACTGATTCTGGAGGTGTAAGGCCCTATGGGCATCCTAAGTGTGTAAGGCCCACTGGGCATCACTGTGTCCTAAGTGTGTAAGGCCCCACTGGGCATCACTGTGTCCTAAGTATGTAAGGCCCCACTGGGCATCACTGAGTCCTAGATTGTGTAAGGCCCGAAGGGCATCCAAGCGTAGGACCTAGGAGAGGCTGTTGATGGAAGCCCTTGAATAGGCTCGCCCTAGAAGTAGCCCATAGCCTAAACCAACCGTTTCTGCTCTAAGTCTTTGTATGGTTGCATGTCCGTGTGCTAAATCAGATGATTTCGTATTGTACCCCGATTGGGGATTCTTACTGAGTAACTTGTTGCTCACCCTTATATTCTGTGGCTTTCCACCAGGTAACTTGGGACAGAGGCTGGATGGCTAGGAGGAGGCGGCTCGATGATCATGGATAGCTGACTCTGAGTTGCACGTTCTTTTACTGTTTTCTTTGATGATTTAGCATGTAGTGGGACTTGGGTCCCTAGGAAAAGCACTCAAAAATCTATTTTATGTTTCTCGTACCGTTTCCCCTGATTTGTTTTTAAGAAAGTACTGATCAGTCATCTACCTGTTTATTTTAAATGGAATTATATTTTCTTTGTTTTGAATGTGCTTACTCCAAAGATTTAAATTTCAAACTCTGAATGACGTTTTACATTCCTAACCATGCATGCTAAGTAAGGACTTTAGGATAGAGACCGTTTCTTAGGGTCGGGTCCTTACAGTTTTGGGTCGGGTTCTTACAGCAAGGGTGTGCGGCAAGGGGCAATGCGACGGACGGGCTCTTCTGCGCTTGCGGGCAGCGGCGCGAGCATGCGTCGCGGCGGCAGCAAGCGAGCACGCGCGCGTGCGTGCAGCTATGATGGGCGAGCGCCGACAGGGCGATCAGGTGGCTGCGCTCGCGTGCGAAGGGGCTGCGACGCGGGCGTGCGGGCTGCAACATGCGACTACGAGGGGCTACAATCGGCGATGGGGCGTGCGGTTGAGAGGGCTACGATTGGTGATGGGGCGTGCAGCTGCAAGGGCTGCGATCGGCGATTTGCAGGCTGCGGGAGAGCGGTCGAGCGGCTGGGCGGCAAAGGTTGTCTCGACTGGCAAATCACACACACACATAAATCTGCCGGTCAAGAAATCGACAACACACGAGAAGGGAGAAACGCACAAGAAGAACCACTTACTCGGAATGGACGATCGGCGAGAACTCTCGGGAGATGAAGTGTAAGAACCCGACCCAAAACACGGTCCTAAACCTGGGATTCTCACTCAGCATGCAAGTTAAAATATGCCAACAAGCGGTTTAGTGCTCATATTTTAAAACTTTACAAAACATTTGAGAACGGGGAACACTTAAAACATAACCAACAATTTTCATTAAGCAAATCCAACAAAGTAAAAACAAGCCTGGCCAGTATTTATAAAAACATGCAAAACAGTTTAAACAACTTTAACAACATTCCCCTCGGACTCCTGTTCATCTACATTCTGAACAAATAATGCAAATAACAAATAACAGAGTGCCGGCAGCTACCATGATCAATCAGCTCCCTCCGCTAGCCGTCCCGGTGCTGTCACAAGTTAGCTGGTGGAAAAACCACAGAAATAAGGGTGAGTATAAACATACTCAGTAAGAATCCCCAACCGGGGTACAATACGATAGATCAGTCATCTAGCACCCTAGTATACATGCAAACAGTTACCAACACAGATCATAGCTCAGCGAGCTTACCAGGGAAAATCCGGAATCCTCGAAAGTTTCCTACTTCCGGCCTAATGATTGGTTCTCATAACCAATCATGAGACATCTTTGAGGGTCTTTCTCCCTCAGCCAAATGATCAGCTCAAAAACCGATCCCAATAAATGTCTGACACCCTCGAGGGTCTTTCTCCCTCGACCATATGATCAGCTCAAAAACCAATCCCAATGGGTGTCCTCAAGGGTCTCTTACCCTCGCTAATAAATCTGGACTATCGGGAGAGTACCCCAAGTCTGGCTCTAAACTGGAAGGAATTGGTGTACTCACGAACATTAGCCCCGGGGAGCTCTCCGAACCGGCGACTAATGCATGTGCGCGCACACCGCATGCTGCTGCAACCGGCGTAAATGTGGGGGCCTAAGTACAAACTACGCGGGCCAGGTATGCATGCCTAAGACTCGGAAGCGGTGCCACTGATCACAGTAGTGCGAGGCCCTCGGCACTCATCTGTGCAGCCTGTACCACCGACCTGAAGCTAAGAACCGGCCAAGGCAGGCTTATATCGTTGGCAGGGTTCCGCTCTAGCAGGCTACAAACTAGGCTTATGCCGATGTGGTAGCTAAATCCACATCGGCGGCCGGGTGGGAAGCAAGGTACGTTATGCTTCGCTCTACTCCCGACTGGTGGGGACAAGTACGTTATGTCCGTTCTCAGCCTCTGGATGATGACAAACCCTACTATACTAGCTAAGAGTACAGAGTAAATGATTCCTGGCTAACATACAATAATCCACATCAATCACACTTAACCTAGCATGATACTATGAACTTAAAACAGGAATCATTAGCATGTTGGAAGAACAAACCTAGCATGGCACTAACATGTACAATCAGACAAACATGCTAGCAAGAGATCAATCATAGCTGCCCTATCACTATCATGCTCATAACAGTCAACAAGCATACGAGGCACATCATGATAATATCGCAGGGTCCACACAACCACGGTAAGAAATCCTTACCTGGAAACAAGCAGAAATAACTATCACAAATCAACCAACCGACCCTCGAGCTTCTAAGAGAACCCGAGCAACCTAAGCATTTAATAAAAACAACCTAATCAAATAAACAGCAGCCAACAGCTTAGGTCCCAAGGGAGAAAAGACTAGGGAATTACCATCATAGAAGCCACAAGGCTCGGGCCATCCATCACAGCAGGGCAGGCTATCGGCAGCAAGTAAGCAGGCTCGGCGCGCTGGCGCGGCAGGGGACGGGCGCGCAGGAGCTGGGCGCAGGCAAGCAGACGCGATAGAGACACGAGCGCGTTGGCGCAGGCGCTGAGGCTCGGAGTGGTGCGGCGCGGCTCGGCACAGGGAATGGCGCGTAGGCGACGCATCTGGGCTACAGGGAACGCGCGCGGGTGACGCATCTGGGCTACAAGGAACGCGCGCGGGCGACGCGTCTGTGCTACAGGGAACGCGCGCGGGCGACGCATCTGGGCTACAAGGAACGCGCGCGGGTGACTCGCGGCATGTAGTAGGGTCGGGCCGGGCGATCTTGTGCGAGTCAGGCGGCTGGAGTCAAATTGGGGTTGGGCGAGCTGGTCCGGCTAGGGTTGGGGTTGGGGCTCGGGTTTGGTGAGAGGGAGAGAGAGAGAGAGACAAAACAAGGGGGAAATGGGATTTTTCCTTATTTTTTCCATCCTTATCCTATTTTAAATAGGTCTTGAAGACCTAAAATCCCTTCCCACGACTTCCTCCTTCGAGACCCGGCTGAAGCAATCTTTTCCAATAATAAAACTCATTTAATCAAACTCCCAAATCAACATTAAGGGTAAGGGCTCAAATCCCAAAGGAAGCACTAAACTTAACAATAATTTTGCCAAAACCCAAACCACCTCCAAACTTCCAAACGACTAGCCCAAACATCTTGGGTATTGCAACCAACAACAATCAAGCCTCGACAAAGGCAGGAGTGACCCTGGAATCCTGAAAACCCACAAATCCTGCCCGGGGAGCAAAAGACCAAAATACCCATAAGGGTTAAAATAGCTATAACGACCCAACCGAACAACCGAATCTTGAACCGAAAGCACCTGGAAAACCGGAATAGAAAACTGGGCCGTTACATAAAGGAATCGCCAAGCACAAGAGGGAGAGGGAGAGAAGCCAAACTCCAATTCCAGTAACAAATGAGACAACCCCCAAACCCTTAGCTTCTAATTTTACTCCAAATCCCAAGAAACTACGGGATAAGCAAAACACCAACGAAAGAAGAGCACAAATTGCTTACCCGGCTCAACTAGAAAAGCCTCATTTTTCTTACTGCCACAACCAAGACAACCCGGGTTCGATCCTTTGCTCGAACACCTTTTGCTTTTTAATTTCTGTTTGGCAAACCAAGGCCACAAACCTCTCCAAACACTCCCGGGGCATAGAACCTGCACACACAGTAAATCCCCAACCTCAGCAAAGGACTCAAACAACCTCAACGACCCAACCAAATTACCAAAATACCCCTAGAACATACCTGGAAGACCGAGATGAAAACCTGGGTCGTAACAAGATGAAGAAATAGCGGAGGTTGAGTTGAGCGAAGGAGCGGATGAGGCACCGCTGGCACTTCACAATGACGATGCAAACGCTCAGGAGCTGGGCTCTGATGAAATTGATTTCGGCGAGGCAGCCGAAGTGGCAGAAGTTACAAGCCCCCCATTAGAAGGGGAAGAATTGGAAAGTTTCTCTAGTCCAGAGAAAGATGACGACGAAGAGGGCGAGCTAGGCCAAAATTCACCAGCTGTTGGAGATGACGCACACTTGACAATGGATTAAGTTGCTGCTGATCCAGCGAACAATAGCTTCGTCATAGGAAAAGGGAAAGAGCTTTTTCACTGGGAACCCACAACTGCCAGTAGTGATAGCCTGGACGACAAAATAGAAGAATAATTCTTTCCTCGTTCAGTGAAGAAGAACAAGAGGGCCAACCCTCGCAACCGCGAAGGGCTCTCTGCGAGGGGAAGGAGCCAAGAAGAACAGTCCCTCTTCGCTCAACGAAGCAAACGCGCAGTCTAATCAGCAAGAACATCATTGAGTACCAAACGAAGAAATTCTTGCCTGAGCAGGTGTTTAACCCGGACCTCCGTGGGCTGTTAGCGAAAGTCGTCAAGCAAATAGAGGAGCGAGGCTGGGAGAAGCTATGCACAGAATTGGAGTCAGCAAGGCGAGATTGGGTGATTGAATTTTATGCCAGCCTCTTGAACCCAAAATACATTCAAAGCATCTGTCGGCGGAAGAAAAATAGATTGGTCGCCCAAGGCATGGAATGACCAGTTCGATCTCAGTGACCGAAAGTTCGAATTTGATAAGCTGCTAGACGAAGTTAAAGAAGAAGATTTGCAGCTCTGCCTGGAGACAATTGGCATTGAGGGGGCGGAGTGGGATGAAGGTCCACAATCTCGCCGTTTTCACATGGCGAATCTGAATGAACAAGTACGTGTTTGAGCATCCTTCATGAAGTCATCGCTGTGTCCAATATTCCCACGAGTTCACCCTCACTGTACCGCAAGCATTGCTAATTTGCGCCATCATGACAAGACTTTCAGTTAATATTAGCAACATTATTGCGAAGGAAATCCGCAGGTGGAAGAGGGGAAGAGCGAGTTATATGCTTTTCCCTCATTCCATCTCCACATTATGCCTTCAGCAAGGACTCGTGGGATGGCCAAACGATGCATTACTCCCAAAGCTTCCCGAAACGATGCATTACTGCCAAACAAGTGAGCAACACTTCCTGCAGCGAGCAACTACAAGTGATGCAGGACATACGAGATGAAAATCGACGATTTCATCAATACTTCAGGCAGCGAGATCAGGTAATACAACTGTAAGGACCCGACACTAAACATCCCTAAATGGCCCTTACTTAACATGTAAATTCATTGGAAATCATTCAAAAGGCTAGAAAAGAACATCTTTATTAAAACTACTGGGAATATAAAATCCGTTTGAAATGCTTAAAGGGAAAAACAATAAACATCCTCTGGCCAGAGTTTACAAAACATTACAAATGACAATGACATAAATCCAAGTTCAATAATACAAGTTCCAAAACTCTTTCAAGATGCATAATAAAAGACTCAGACTATGCAGCGGCCTTTCCATGATCCATCAGCTCCCTCCTCTAGCCACCTCGATGCTGTGCCAAGTTACCTGGTGGAGAAAACCACAAAAAGGGTGAGTACAATTTGCACTCAGTAAGGATTCCCCAACCGGGGTACAATACGCACAACAAATCACATAACACCCTAGCATACATCCAACATTTCAGAACATGGCAGTCTTAAACAGTACAACAGGATAAATCATCAACAAAGTCTAAGCTCACAGCCAAACATGGTTACCATACACTGGGCTAACTAACAGGAGTACTTAAAAAGTAATCGCAAAGCTATAATAGCACAGTAAAATAAGGTTAGCACACCCTGGGCTAACTAAGGACAACAACTCACTGGGCTAGTCCTAGCTGCAACACACTGGGCAGCCCTGAACTACAACACACTGGGCAATTCTGCTCAACCTGATTAGCAACACACTGGGCTAACAGGGGACAACAACACACTAGGCTAGTCGTGGAGCAACAAGGGTAGTAGCACACTGGGCCAACCCTGGATCAGCAACACACTGGGCCAATCCTAGAAATTGGTCAGCACACACTGGGCCAACAAGGGACAGCACAGACTAGGCTAGTCCTGGACTGCAACACACTGGGCAATCCTAAGCAAACCGAGCCAGCACGCAACTCGACTGACACTCGGGACTCCTTAAGGACTCTAACACATCTTACAGTCATAGCATAATAAATAACAAGTCCAGGATACAAGGATATAAAGCAGACAGATAGGCAAGTCAATAACAGGGTAGCACAGTAAACAGGACATTATTCTACATGCCAATCCTAACAGCAATTCAGGAAAAACTTAGCTACAACATGCTTAAACATACATCACCACAGAACATATATAGCATACACTTCCAGGTTACACAATAGGGAATAGACAGTGATAAGCATCTACAAGAACATACTTCCTCCAGAGTACCTGCAAAAGCCTATCCACTAACAGTTTATATAATTCAGACAACCTGCAGAAAAATCTATCCACTAACAGTTTATATAATCCAGAAAACTTGCAGAAAAGCCTATCCACTAACAGTTCATATAAATCCAGACAACCTGCATAAAACCTATCCACTAACAGTACAGTACAAACACACAACTAGAAGTTATGAATGAGGTGTGCAGGGCCCACACAACCTTAGCAAGGAACCCTTACCTGTCAACAGTGGAATCAAAACCCCAAAGTAAGCCCTAAGCTGTATAACACCTCACAAGCTATCCTAGCAACAGAACAACAAGTCACAAACCAAACCACAACAACCAAACAACTAGGAATTAGGGCTTTACCGAAACCCGAGCAAGGCTTCAACCTCCAAGGGTAGTCTCGGCCAAGCTAGGTCCAACCACACACAAGAGAACTCCAAGCTCCTTTCTCTTCACTCTCGGCTAGGGCATACAATCCAACACAAGGCATATGTTAGTTTTAGCTTAATCACACAACAACAAGGCACAATTCCCACATGGTGCTTTCGGCCACCAAGGGGTTTTAGGACAAAGAAGCACACATCAATTAAGCACCACTCACCTTGTAGTCTCGGACAAAGAGATGACACTAGAGGCCTTAGCAAGCACACTCCACAAACACCCAAGAGAATTCGGCTAGGGCTACTTGCACAACCAAGAAATTTTTTTTGAGAACAACCATATCAAGCATTCGAACACAACACAAGAGCAAGAACAAACACACTCACCTAGTAGTCTCGGCCAAGAGGAGGAGGAGAGACAATGAGGATTTCGTCAATAGCAAGAGTGAAGGGATTTTCGGATCTTCAACCACCAAACAAAGAGCAAACTCCAAATCTTCTCTTCCCAACCAAGAGAACTCGGATCTACAAGAAGGAGAGAAACATAACCCCTTTAAGTTGAAGTTGGCTCTCGGCCAAGACAAGGAGGAAGAGGAAAAAGGAATTTGGAACTCTTACCTTCAAGAGGGATGAAGAAGAAAAGTTATGGAGATGCACACAAAAGCTTGAAGATTGGAGAACTATGGAGGAAGAGGGGAGAATTCGGCCAAGAGGAGGGAGAGAAAGAGAGGTGAAATTCGGCCAAGAGGAAAAATGAGGATAATGAGATGTAACCCTAGCAAATTCTTCTATTTTTAATTAATTAAAATCCCCCAAAAATCCCCCCTTCGAGCCCCACCAAAGGCACTTTTTAAAACAATTTATTTTCCACTACACAAGCCTCAATTTTCGACAACCACACACCAAGGATCAAATCCTAGCACAACCACAATTTATTTTAATTTTCTCATTTTACCCGGGAGGCCACCAAACTTTCCTAAAATGGAACTCTTGCCCTGGAAATCAAAACCGAAGAAAACATGAAGTCCAAAACCAACACATACATTCTTGAAACCCTGAATAACTGAGAGAACAACCTGGAGGGCAAAATGACTACAATACCCCTAGAGGGTAAAATGACCAAAATACCCATGGAAGCACAAAAAGGCCCTAACAGCCCAACAACTCACTGAGAGGACAACCTGTCAGGCCTGGAGAACCGGAAGGAAAACTTGGGCTGTTACAGTATTCCCTCCTTTTAAGACTTTCGTTCCCGAAAGTCCTAAAGCTAAAACAACTCCGGATAGTCCGTCCTCATCTCATCCTCAAATTCCCAAGTTGCTTCTTCTGCTATTTGATTTCTCTACTGAACTTTAACTAAGCCGATCTCCCGATTATGCAAAACCTTGAGTTCCCGAGCTAGAATCTGCACAGGCTTCTCCTCGAAGATCAAGTCCTTGTTCAGCTGTAACGGCTCAAAATCAACAATGTGGGATGGGTCTGCAACGTACTGACGTAACATCGATACGTGGAATACGCTATGCACATAAGCCAACGACGGAGGCAAGGCTAATCGGTACGCCACTGGACCGATTCGCTCAAGTATCTCAAAAGGTCCCACAAACCTGGGACTCAGCTTGCCCCGTTTACCAAATCTCAGTACTCCACGCATCGGTGCTACCTTCAGGAAAAAATGTTGCCCCACCTCAAACTCTAAGCTCCTACACCTAACATCGGGGTAGCTTTTCTGCCTACTCTGAGCAGTCAACATACGAGCTCAGATTTTCTACACTGCCTCGTTGGTCAACTGAAGCAACTCTGGACCCAAAACCTGTCTGTCGCCAACCTCTTCCCAGAACACAGGGGACCTACAACGTTTACCATACATTGCCTCAAATGGTGCCATATGAATCGTCGCCTGATAACTGTTGTTATAAACAAACTCCATCAAATACAAGTATTGATCCCAACTGCCCGAGAAGTCTAGCACACAGGCTCTCAGCATGTCCTCTAATATCTGGTTCACCCTCTCCGTCTGCCCATCAGTCTAAGGGTGAAAAGCGGTGTTGAAGCCACACTTGGTGCCCAAACCCTTATGGAGTGCCCTCTAGAAGCGAGAAGTGAAACGAGAATCTCTGTCGGAAATAATCTTAACTGGCACCCCATGGTACCGCATAATCTGCTCCAAGAACAACTGAGCCCATTGCTCCACGGTATAAGTAATTCTACCGGGGATGAAGTGCGCACACTTGGTCAAGCGGTCGACAATCACCCAAATCTGAGTAAACCCTCTTGGTGTCCTGGGCAAACCAAAAATATAATCCATGGAAATCTCTTCCCACCTCCACTGAGGCACACTCAGTGGCTGCAACAGCCCTGCAGGCTTCTGTTTGGGAGTCTTCACCTGCTGACAGGTGAGACACGGCTAACAAACTCTGTTATGTCTCTTTTCATATTTACCCACCAAAAAGTTTGTTTGAGATCTTGATACATTTTGTTACCCCTTGGGTGCCAAGAGAACGGGGAACTGTGAGCCTCAGAAAGTAACTCAACCCGTAGTCCAGCGTCTGCCGACACACAAAGACGTCCTCTATACCTCAAACCACCATATGGTGCTACAACAAAGTCAAAGTCCCCATCTGCCTAAACCCTGGCAATCAATCGACTCATCTCGAGATCACTCAGCTGGCTGTCTATGATCCTCTGTCTGATGGAAGGCTGTACAGTCAACTAGGCATCCTGGCGGTAACCTCTCCCACTAGCACTGCTATCCCAACTCGTTCCAGGTCCCTCTGCAATGGAATCTGTGCACTCAACAATGCGGCAGAGTGAGAAGTCTTCCGACTCAAGGCATCAGCTACCACATTGGCCTTACCCTGGTGATACAGAATCTCGCAGTCATAGTCCTTAACCAACTCCAACCATTTCCTCTGCCTCATGTTCAGCTCCTTTTGAGTGAAGAAATATTTGAGGCTTTGGTGATCAATGAAAATCTGAATCTTCTCACCATACAAATAATGTCTCTAGATCTTCAAAGCAAAAACCACTACAGCTAGCTCCATATCATGCGTTGGATAGTTCTGCTCGTATGGTTTCAACTGTCTCGAAGCATAGGCAATAACCTTACCATGCTGCATCAGAACACAACCCAGACCAAACTTAGAAGCGTCGCTGTAAACCATAAAACCACCTGTACCCTCTAGCACTGTCAAAACTGGAATGGAGGTCAAAATAAGCTTCAACAGGGAAAAGCTCTCTTCACACTTCTCATCCCAAACAAAGTCCACACCCTTCCTGGTCAATCTGGTCAAGGGTGCTGCTTTAGCAGAAAAACCCTAAACAAACCTACGATAGTAGCCTGCTAGACCCAGAAAGCTGTGAACCTCGGCAACTGTGGTCAGTCTAGCCCACGAACTCACTACATCTATCTTGGAGGGATCCACTGCAATGCCATCCTTAGATACAACATGCCCTAGGAAGGCAACCTGATCCAACCAAAAGTCACACTTGGAGAATTTTGCATACAACTGGTTCTCTCTCAGAGCTGTCAAAACTTGCCTCAGGTGTGAAGCATATTCCTCTCTGGTCCTTGAGTAAATCAGGATGTCATCAATGAGTACGATGACAAAGCTATCCAAGAATGCCTTGAATACCCTGTCCATCATATCCATGAAAGCTGCTGGGGCATTGGTCAGCCCAAAAGACATTACCACAAACTCGTAATGGCCATACCTCGACCTGAACGCTGTTTTGGGGATGTCAGCATCTCTGATCCTCAACTGATGATAACCAGACCTCAAATCATTCTTTGAAAAGACAGAAGCTCCCTGCAACTGGTCAAACAAATTGTCGATACGGGGCAACGGGTACTTATTCTTGATAGTAACCTTGTTCAGTTCCCTGTAATCTATGCAGAGGCGCATCAAACCGTATTTCTTCTTTACAAATAGAATGGGTGCTCCCCACGGGGACACACTAGGACAAATAAAACCGCAATCCAACAACTTCTGCAACTGAACCTTCAGCTCCTTCAATTCTGCTGGTTCCATCCGGTAAGGAGCCTTTGAGATAGGGAGACTCCCTGGCTCAAGCTCGATGGTTGTAACGGCCCAGGTTTCTATCCTGGTTCTCGAGGAGCTTCTGGTTCAGATTCAGTGGTTTGGTTGGGCCGTTAGAGTTGTTTTGACCCTTAGGGGTATTTTGGTCTTTTTGCTCCCCAGGCAGGATTTGTGGTTTTTTAGGGCTTTGAGGCAGCTCCTGCCTTTGTTGAGGCTTGTTTGTTGTGGGCTGCGAGTCCCGAGATGTTTGGGCTATTCGTTTGGGAGTTCGGTTGTGATTTGGGTTTTGGGCAAAGTGATGGTTGTTTGGGTGTATCCTTTGGGATTCGAGCCTGGGCCTTCAGTGTTGATTTGGGAAGTTGATTTCAGTGAGATTTTTTGATTGAAAAGGTTGCTTCAATCGGGTCTCGAAGGAGGAAGCCGGGAAATGAGATTTAAGGATTTTAAGGATTTTTGGAAAAATTGGAAAATGGATAAAGTTGGATTTAATTTTGGATAAGGTTGGAAATTTAAATAAAAGAGAAAAAAAAGAAAAAGAAAAAAAGGAAAAATCTCATTTTTCCCCCATTTTTCTCTTTCTCTCTCCTCCAACCCGAGCAGCCCCTCCCAGCCCCTTGGTCGCCCCTGCCCAAGCCCCCTGGCCTCCCAGCTCGCCTGACCCCAGCGCCTAGCTCGCCCCATTGCCTTCGCCCGTCTGCGCGAGCCCCCCCGCCTGTCTGACGCCGCCCACCAGTGTCGCCCAGTCGCGCGTCGTGTCGCCCAGGCCCTCGTCGCCCGACCTCGCCCAGGTCCGTGTCGCCCTGCTGCGCACTGTGTCGAGCCGTGCACAGTGTCGCGTCGCCGTCCCTCGCTCAGTGCCGTGGCAGATCGAGCGCCCCGAGCCCGTCGCATCGCGTCGCCTCGTGCGCGCCCCTGTGCTTGCCGAGCTTGCGCCCGCGCGCCGTCCCCTGTGCCGAGCTGCGCCGCGCGACCTCGCCTCGTCCCAGCTCGCCCGCGCGCAGATCCATGCCCCTGCGCTCGTGCCCTGCGCCCCAGCCTGCGCCCTAGGGTGCCTGCTCTGCGCCCAGCCAGCCAAGCCCCTGCGCCCAGCCTGCCCTGTTGTGTGATGGTTGGCCGAGCCTTGTGGCTTCTCGGATGGCATTTCCCGAGTCTTTTCTTCGTTGGGCCCGGATTTATTGGCTGCTGGTTATGGATTTATTGGGCTGTTTTATTGTATTTGATTTGGGTGCTTTGTTTGATGTTCAGGCTGTTCGGGATCGTTTAGAGGCTCGAGGATTCGCTCGTAGATTTATTATTATTATTGTTTTCCTGCTTGTTCCAGGTAAGGATTTCTTACCGTGGTTGTGTGGACCCTGCGATATATCTCGATATGCCTTGCTTGTTTGCTGATTGTTATGAGCATGTTAGAGATAGAGCTTTGATTGATTTCTTGCTAGCATGTTTGCCTGATTTTACATGTTAGTGCCATGCTAGGTTTGTTCTGCCAGCATGCTTATATTCCTGCTTAAGTTGTAGTATCATGCTAGGTAATGTGATTATTGTCGGTCATTGCTTGCTAGCCAGGAATCATTGATTTTACTCTGTACTCTTAGATAGAGTTGTAGGGTTTATCATCATCCAGAGGTTGAGCGGACATAACGTACTTTGTCCCCACTGATCGGGAGTAGTGTGCGAAGCATAACGTATCTTGCTTCCCCACCGGTCGCTAAGGTGGATTTAGCTCAGGTCGGGAGTAAAGTGTGCGCAGCATAACGTATCTTGCTACCCCCCCGACCCACCGGTTGTGGACTTAGCTACCCACTTCGGCAATAGCCTAGTTTGTAGCCTGCTAGAGTGGAACCCTGCCAACGGTGTAAGCCTACCTTGGCCGGTTCTTAGCTTCAGGTCGGTGGATCAGGCTGCACAGATGAGCGCCGAGGGCCTCGCGCTACTGTGATCAGTGACACCGCTTCCGAGTCATAGGCATGTGCACCTGGCCCGCGTAGTTTGCCCTTAGGCCCCCGCATTTACGCCGGTTGTAGAGGAGCATGCGGTGTGCGCGCACACGCGTTAGTTGCCGGTTCGGAGAGCAACCCCGGGCTAATATCGTGAGTACACCATTCCTTCCGTTAGAGCCTGACTTCGGGTACTCTCCCATAAGTCCAGATTAGTGCAAGGGCAAGGAGGCCCTTGAGGACATTTTAGGGATCAGTGTATTCCCCCCGAGTGACAAATACCTCGGTGATGTCCCAGGATTGGTCAGTGTATCCAATCCCAGTTAGGCCGGAAGAAAGAGACTTCTGATGGCTCCGGATCTTGTTTTATGAGCTCGTTGAGCTATGATCCATGTTGATAGTCATTTTGCTTGCTTGTTGAGGTGCTAGATGACTGATGTATCGTATTGTACCCCGGTTGGGGATTCTTACTGAGTATCTTTATACTCACTCTTATTTATCTTTCAGGTAGCTTGGGACAACACCAGGATGGCTAGCGGAGGGAGCTGATTGATCATGGGGAGCCGCCGGCACTCTGTCATTTATTATTGCATTGTTTATTCAAAGATGTAGATGGACAGAGTCCTAGGGGAACATTGTTTAAAAAGTTGTTTAAATTGTATTGTATGATTTTATAAATACTGGCCAGGTGGTTTTACTTCGTTGGATGGTTTAAATGAAAAATTGTTGATTATGTTTTAAGGGTTCCCCCTTCTTATATGTTTTGAAAGGTTTTTAAATATGAGCACTAAACCGCTTGATATCATATTTAACTTGCATGCTGAGTGAGAACCCCGGTTTAGGACCATGTTTTGGGTCGGGTTCGTCACATTTGGTATTAGAGCACAGAGTCATAGATTCTGTAGACTAATCTGCTTTGTAGGTTGTTTGCTCCCATGTCCATCAGCACTCCACGACCGCCAGGTTTGTCTGAGTTCAATTAAGCTAAGGGGTAAGAATTTACAATACTTTTCATCTAGCTTTTATGCCTTGTGTAGAGTTGTGGAGCGGAGACGAGCAGGTTCTGACTCGTTGTTGGTTTGGGCTTAGAGAGCCATCATGCCAACTTTTCGCAGTGCGAGCAGCTTGTTGAGCAGTGAGAGCCCCAGTGTGGGCCAGCATTTATGCTTTGTGCAGATCGCCAGTGTGTCGATCGCACCCAGAGGGAGGCAGAGCTTAGACTCCCGTAGGCCATTTGTGGCCCAGTTGTTGCTTTTCCCCTAGTGAGAGGGTGGAGATGCTTTGTGCAGATCGTCAGTGTGTCGATCGCCCCCAGAGGGAGGCAGAGCTTAGACTCCCGTAGGCCATTTGTGGCCCAGTTGTTGCTTTTCCCCTAGTGAGAGGGTGGAGGTGCTTTGTGCAGATCGCCAGTGTGTCGATCGCACCCAGAGGGAGGCAGAGCTTAGACTCCCGTAGACCATTTGTGGCCCAGTTGTTGCCTTTCCCCTAGTGAGAGGGTGGAGGTGCTCGTGCAGATCGCGAGTGTGTTGATCGCACTCTGATGAGCAGGACGCTTGGCATGTTCGACCGAGGAGTTGGACCGTTTGTATTGATGTTGAGGCCGCGTCCGGTTGTTTAGCCCGTTGGCTAGAGTTGGCCCTGGAAGTTGAGTTGCCTAGAGGAGGGGGTAGAGGCTAGCACGCCTCAGAGTGAGACTCCTTGAGCAGAGTGTGCTCCAGCCATGAGAGATTCGGATATGGCAGGTCTTCAGCTATCAGAGAGCGGAGACCCAGTGCGCAGCTTTAGCGCGTAGTGAGGAGTCCCGGCACAGAGATAGCCCAAATTGAGAGTTTGTTTCAGCATTTTTCCCCAGTAGCTCGTGTAGCCCCGGAGGTTCCCGGGAGGGCATGATCAGCAGGTTTTTGCAGTCGAGTTTGTTGGCGTTGATGGAGCCGCCTAGTTTGGCAAGTGGATGCCTGTAGAGCTCGCTGTTTTTGGAAAGTCCTACTTTGCTAGTAGTAAAGCGATTGGCGAGTTTGAGTTTAGCATCCGTGTGTTGGGATGCCTGCGCGCTCAGGTCGTCGAGTTGTGCCGTTTCTTCGTGCCGCTTTGGTACGATGAGTTGGTGGTGGTAGTCCCTTGAGGGAGGTGGACTAGCCGAGTCTCCACCACGCCCCGATTGATTGGCAAGTTGCCGTGTTTGTGGCTTGAGGCGGATGTACTGAACATCTTTGCCCCCTTGCAAGCTGCTATATCGTTGTGCGGCCAGTTCTTTTAGTGCCCTCGTAGCTGTGGTGCGCTTTGGAGTTTGCTTGCCGGGGTTTTATCCGTTTGTGGATTTCAAGAGCGCGAGAGTGGAGCACTCTTTTTATTTGGATGTTCCCAGTGTGGAACTAGTTGTTGCCACCCGAGGAGTTGGCCTGAGCTTCTATTGAGCATCGAGTGAGATGCAGGAGTTATCCTGAGCTTTTGTTGAGCATCGTGTGGGATGCAGGAGTAGGCTTTGGCATGTCTGTTAGGCGAGATGCCAGAGATTAGGCTGCTCGAGTGTTTGGACTCTTGTGTTGAGTGCCATAAGCTCGTTGAGGCTGATTTGTGTTGTAAAGGATGTTGTGCCTGTTGGCACCAGGCTTTGAGAGGAGGCCTAGATTGAGGCCAGTTGGCACTTTGCGAGTGGTTCCGTGGCGCCCAGTATAGCATCCCCGCTAGTCTTGTACCCATTTCCTGAGGTTGCACCTGTTTGGGTTGCATAAGAGATCTAGCTCGGTGGTAGTCAGAGGACTACAAGTATGAGGTTTTCGAGGGAAAGTAGAAGCTTTCCAGTGTCGCCGAGAGTTGGGTGCAAAGGATGCTGTAGGCTGTTAAGAGCTAGCGCGTTCGAGTTCTCGCGCCTGTGTTGTGAGCTTGTGAGCCAGTTTGATGGTAGCATGATTCGGCTACCCTTTGAGTTACCCTAGTATGGGTAGTGTTGGCATCGAGGATGCGTGGCTGATCCAGTGTTAGAGCCATGAGTTGGATGGCTGTTCGGAGCGTGTTTAGTGAGCACATTGGCTTGAGGTATGTCAGCTTGGTTGGATATGCTCTTGTAGAGTGAGTTGGCCAATGTGGCTTTCCGTGGTGAGTCGACCCCGAGTGGGTTTGGACTCTTGTTGCTCCCTGGTTAGTTGTGGCTCTGTTTGGAGGTAAGTGTTGCCCTGTGTGAGAGCCCTTGTTGGCATTGGATCTAGTTGAAGTTTTACACCCTGTGTACTTTTGTGTAGCTCTCGTTCCGTGGTTTAAGTTTGGAGAACCACGAAGGGTTCGTGTTGAGGAGCCGAGTGCTCGATCTTGGAGTTGTCAAGGCTTTGGTTCTTGGCAAGTGCCCTAGCTTTGGTTGTAAGGATGCCGTGCTCGTGGCGGGTTGTTGTTTGAGCAAGTTTTGCTTGTTGGTCCTTAGCTTTGAGTCGAGTTCAGGGTTGGATCTCAAACAAGAGCGGTGGTAGCAGCCGTGTAGTTTCTGATCGTTATGGCCAAGTGAGAGCTGTTCGGATCCTCGCCTTGGGCAGAAGGTTTGTTGATGCTGATGCTTGAGTAGGAGGATGACGCATTCTGTAGCGTACCCGGTCCTCTTGGTTTTCAGAGTTGGAGTTAGCCAGCCTAGTTGAGATGCTGGAGAGGATTGTGCCCGTGTAGGCGGTTGTCTGTTAGATTGCTTGACGACCGTGTGTGTCGGAGGGTGATCGGAGGATCCCTAGGTTGTGGAGAGCCTCTCCAGAGCTCAGTTAGACCCAGGCAGTGTTCCTTGGGTGAGTTGCTTGCAGACTTGGTAGTCTAGCAAGGTAGTGCTTGTTTGGAGCAGAGTCCGGATTGGTTCCGGTTTGGAGGCTAGTTGGTGCTTGGTGTTGACCAAGATTTGGTTCTCTTGATGTTTCAAGAGCTAGCTCGGTTCGAGCAAGAGGGCGATGCCCTGAGGATCTGTTCCTAGTCAGGAAGTTTTGGGAGTTGACCCCTCCCTCGGTGGTTGAGTAAGTTCTGCTAGTTCTGGATTGGTGGTCCAATCAGTTGAGGTTTCCCTTGGGTGTTGCTTCCAAGAGAGTTGGTTGTTATTGCCCTTGGGTTTGAGCTAGTCAGCGAGCATGTGTGATGTTCGCTGCCCTTCAGAGTTTGCTTGCTGGGAAATCGTTCCCGTTGAGGAGTCAACTTAGCTCCTGAGTTGTGTAGTCGATCAGAGTAGCGCAGTGGTTAGCCCAACGAGAGGGTCCCTACATTGTGTTGTTAGCAAGCGAAAGTTGTTTGTCCCCGCAAGGGCGGTGGCCAGCCGGTTTAAGAGTTGAGTTTTTGCTGGTGAGTTGTTGGTTCTTTGGGGTTTGAAGAGCCCCTAGTTTCCATGGTGGTTGAGTTGCACCATGGATGCCAGCCTCGAGTGTTATCTTTTGAGTTAGCCTTGCCAGTTCGTATTCCTTGCGATGTTCCGAGTGTGGAGTTCTAGTCGCAAGATGAGTTAGGCCTTGGCTAAAAGGAGGAAGTCCTTTGAGTAGCCAGTTGGACTTAAGAGTTGAGTGGTAGCTTGGAGGAGAGCTTTGCTCGCGATGAGCTTGAGTTGAGTTCTGCTGAGCAAGCCTTTCTCGGGCTTTGCTTCTAGTTGTTGTGCTTTCGCAGTTGGCGTTAGCGAAGCCTCAGTGGAGTGAGTTGGCACAGAGGTACCGTGGCATTGGTTGGTTAGCCTTTGGGCTGTTCTCCTCAAGCTGTTGAGTTGTTGGTAGCCCTGTGAGGGTTTGGTCCTTGCTGCCGAGATTTCCATGAGAGGAACGTTGGTTGTTTCCTTGCCTGACAATGTTCACTTTGACCAGTTGCTAGTAGATTTTCATGGAAAAGTTTGTGTTCGGCCGTTGAGAGGCTCCTGTTTGTTGGCTAGGCCGAGTGGAGCCTGTGCCTGGTTTTGGCCATTTAGGGTTGGCCGTAGCTGAAGTTTCAGCTTGTGCTTGTTGGGAAAAGTTTGCCTTTTTTTGATCAATCGCCAGTTGGTGGTTCGATTTGTTGTTCGTTAAGGCTGTAGGCAAGCTTTGTGGTTCGCTGGTCTCTTGTGAAGCAAGAGTAGGCTGTTTGGTTTCTAGAACCTGAGAGGTTCAGCTGTTTGGCCAGCATGGTGTAGAGTTGAGGCTGTTTGATAACAGCTGTGGGCATTCAGAAAAGTTACGCCAGTGCGTGGCGTTGAGTTTTGGAGCTTGTGCCCAGTCTGCGAGATTGCTGAGAGTAACACCGTAGAGAGGTGTTCAGTGTTGGATTAGCAGGGTTTTGATTGAGCCCCTGGTTTGTAGGGCCTTCTGAGATCCTTGAGCGGATCGGAGCAGTGGCCTTTCGGTTAGCCTTGCCCAGTCTTTGTTGAGATAGTCTGTGGTAGACTAGATAGCTTTGTGGCTTTGAGCCTTTGAGAACCCAAGAGGGTTTGGTTCTCGAAGATGGGCTAGTGTTGTCTTAGCCGAGAAGTTCAGTTGGCTAGGAATCAGTTGAGTATTCCTAGAGCCGTTTCGTCTTAGGACTTTCGAGGACGAAAGTCTTTTAAGGAGGGAGTATTGTAACGGCCCAGTTTCTATCCCTGCCTCGAGGAGCTTCAGTTGATTCAGATTGATGGTTCGGTTGGGCGTTAGAGCTGCTTTTGACCCTTAGGGTATTTTGGTCTTTTTGCTCCCCGGCAGGATTTGTGGTTTTTCGGGGCTTGAGGCGACTTTCGCTTTGTTGAGGCTTGTTTGTTGTGGGCTGCGAGTCCCGAGATGTTTGGGCTATTCGTTTGGGAGTTCGGTTGTGATTTGGGTTTTGGGCAAAGTGATGGTTGTTTGGGTGTATCCTTTGGGATTCGAGCCCGGGCCTTCAGTGTTGATTTGGGAGGTTGATTTCAGTGAGATTTTTTGATTGAAAAGGTTGCTTCAGTCGGGTCTCGAAGGAGGAAGCCGGGAAATGAGATTTAAGGATTTTAAGGATTTTTGGAAAAATTGGAAAATGGATAAAGTTGGATTTAATTTTGGATAAGGTTGGAAATTTAAATAAAAGAGAAAAGAAAAAGAAAAAAAAAAAAGGAAAAATCTCATTTTTCCCCCATTTTTCCCTTTCTCTCTCCTCCAACCCGAGCAGCCCCTCCCAGCCCCTTGGTTGCCCCTGCCCGAGCCAGCCCGAGCCCCCTGGCCGCTCAGCTCGCCCGACCCCAGCGCCCAGCTCGCCCAGCCCAGCTCGCCTGTCTTGCGCCGAGCCCCCGCTGTCAGGCCGATCGTCCACCCCTGCGTGTCGCCCAGTCGTCGTCGTGTCGCCAGTCGCCCTCGCCAGCGCGCCGCGAAGACCTCGCCCAGTCCGTGTCGCCGTCTTTGCGCTGATCGCCGAAACATCGCCGTCCCTCGCTCAATGTCGTGCCAGATCGAGCTCCCCGAGCCCGTCGCGTCGCGTCTCCTCGGGCGCCCCGCTTGCTGCGCGCCAGCGCGCCGTCCCCTCGTGAGCGGCGCGCCGCGCGCGCGCGCCCTTGCCTCGCTTCGGCTTCGCCGCGCGCAGCTCTGCGCCCCTGCGCGCCGTGCCTGCGCCCAGCGTGCACGCCTGCGCCCGGCCACGGCCCGCCCTGCGCCCGGCCTGCCTGTTGTGTCTTTGGTTGGCCCGAGCCTTGTGGCTTCTCGGATGGTATTTCCCGAGTCTTTTCTTCGTTGGGCCCGGATTTATTGGATGCTGGTTATGGATTTATTGGGCTGTTTTATTGTATTTGATTTGGGTGCTTTGTTTGATGTTTAGGCTGTTCGGGATCGTTTAGAGGCTCGAGGATTCGCTCGTAGATTTATTATTATTATTGTTTTCCTGCTTGTTCCAGGTAAGGATTTCTTACCGTGGTTGTGTGGACCCTGCGATATATCTCGATCTGCCTTGCTTGTTTGCTGATTGTTATGAGCATGTTAGAGATAGAGCTTTGATTGATTTCTTGCTAGCATGTTTGCCTGATTTTACATGTTAGTGCCATGCTAGGTTTGTTCTGCCAGCATGCTTATGATTCCTGCTTAAGTTGTAGTATCATGCTAGGTAATGTGATTATTGTCGGTCATTGCTTGCTAGCCAGGAATCATTGATTTTGCTCTGTACTCTTAGATAGAGTTGTAGGGTTTGTCATCATCCAGAGGCTGAGCGGACATAATGTACTTTGTCCCCACTGATCGGGAGTAGTGTGCGAAGCATAACGTATCTTGCTTCCCCCCCGGTCGCTAAGGTGGATTTAGCTCAGGTCGGGAGTAAAGTGTGCGCAGCATAACATATCTTGCTACCCCCCCCCCCGACCCGCCGGTTGTGGACTTAGCTACCCACTTCGGCAATAGCCTAGTTTGTAGCCTGCTAGAGCGGAACCCTGCCAACGGTGTAAGACTACCTTGGCCGGTTCTTAGCTTCCGGTCGGTGGATCAGGCTGCACAGATGAGCGCCGAGGGCCTCGCGCTCCATCGTGATCGCGACACCGCTTCCGAGTCATAGGCATGTGCACTGCCCGCGTAGTTTGCCCTTAGGCCCCGCATTTACTCCGGTTGTAGAGGAGCATGCGGTGTGCGCGCCACCCGCGTTAGTTGCCGGTTCGGAGAGCTCCCCCGGGCTAATGTCGTGAGTACACCATTCCTTCCGTTAGAGCCTGACTTCGGGTACTCTCCGTAAGTCCAGATTAGTGCAAGGGCAAGGAGGCCCTTGAGGACATTTTAGGATCGATGTATTCCCCCGAGTGACGAGATACCTCGGCGATGTCCCGTGATTTGTCGATGTATCCAATCCCGCTTAGGCGGAAGAAAGAGACTTCGATGGCTCCAGATCTTGTTTTATGAGCTCGTTGAGCTATGATCCGTGTTGATAGTCGTTTGCTTGCTTGTTGAGGTGCTAGATGACTGATGTATCGTATTGTACCCTGGTTGAGATTCTTCTTGAGTATCTTTATACTCACCCTTATTTATCTTTCGGTAGCTTGGGACAACACCGGGATGGCTAGCGGAGGAGGCCGATTGATCATGGGAGCCGCCAGGCACTCTGTCATTTATTATTGCATTGTTTATTCAACATGTAGATGGACAGGAGTCCTAGGGGAACATTGTTTAAAAAGTTGTTTAAATTGTATTGTATGATTTTATAAATACTGGCCATGTGGTTTTACTTCGTTGGATGGTTTAAATGAAAAATTGTTGATTATGTTTTAAGGGTTCCCTCTTCTCATATGTTTTGAAAGGTTTTTAAATATGAGCACTAAACCGCTTGATATCATATTTAACTTGCATGCTGAGTGAGAACCCCGGTTTAGGACCATGTTTTGGGTCGGGTTCTTCACAATGGTGAAGTCCACCTATCTCTTAGGTGGTAAACCAGGCAACTCCTGTAACGGCCCAGGTTTTCATCCCGGTCTTCCAGGTATGCCCTAGAGGTATTTTGGTAATTTGGTCGGGCCATTTCTATTTCTCAGCTGTTGTTTAGTCTTGGAGGGTTGTTTTCAGATTGTGGTTGCATTTTGGTTGAGTTCGGATGTTGGGAGGTTAAAAAATAAAATTAAAGTTTGGTTTGGATTAAAAGTTGCAGCAGCCGGGGTTTGAGCCAGGGTGACCTTGTGTGCTAGAGGAGAGCCTTGCCAAGTGAGCCACTTGGTGTTTTTGTTTCTCACCTTGCAAGCTTTTGTGTTACCTTAAAATCCATGGCTTATGAGAGTTGGTTCAAAATAGGTTTTTCATCCCTTTTTCCCAAAAACCTAACTCTCTTTTCTCTCCTTCTTCACCACATCCCCCATGCCAGCCGACTCACCCCCCATCACCCAAGAAGCAGCGCCAGCAGCCCCATCGCCCAAGCAGCATGCCCGTTGCCCAACCGGCCAGCCCCTGCATCGCCCAACCCATCGGGCCAGCAGCCCCATCGCCAGCAGCAGCGCCTAGACGCCCATCGCCCAGCAGCTGCATCGCCCAGACACCCATCGCCTGCAAGAGCCGCGATCGCCTGGCGTACATCGCACACAAACGGCAGATTATTGCGCCGTCGCCGCGCGCAGCCCAGCGCCGTCTGTCGTCGCTCCACTTTGTCTGAGCGCGCAATGCGCCGCGCCGCATCTCTCCCAGATCGCGCACGACGCTGTGCCCAGCCGCGCGCCGCGCGCTGTTGTTCGTAGCGCGCCAGCGCCACAGGCTCTCGGTGCCCATTCGTGCCCGCCGCGCTCGGCCAAGACAACCCAGCTTCCGTGCCAGCACGCCCGCCAGCCGCACAGCCCCCCGCCGCCAGCGCGCCCGTCTGCGTCGCTGCTGTTTGTCCGAGTGTCGGCTGCCTGCAGAGTTGCTCCCGAGCTGAGCCCTGTTTGTTTTATTATATTTAGGCCTATAGATTGTGATATTGTTGTGCTTGTTAGGTTCTCATTAGCTAGCTCAAGATCGATCGCAGCATAGGATCTTTGTGTGTAGTTGCCTCCCGACCAAGGTAAGGATTTCTTACCGGAGTTGTGTGAGTCCTGCGATATAATATGTGATTGTTGTTTGTATGCATGTTTATGTTTATCAACATGTTTAGTGATAGGTGCTCTGTTCTGAATTCCGACTGGCATGATTCTCGGGTTGTTCTCATGTTAGTTCCGTGCTAGGTTGTTCTGTTCTCGCATGCTCGTTATCTGTTCTTGCTTCGTAGTATCATGCTAGGTTCATTGCCTCTGCTGAGAACGTATTGGATTGTTTTTTGTATCTGTTATAGTTAGAATTATGATAGGGGGGCATCATCTGGGCGAGGGTGCATAACGTGACTTGCATCTGTGGCAGGGACGTACGAGGCAGTACTCCGTCCCTGATTCATCGTTAGGGTTTAGCTAACCCTAACGACAGCCCTTTGCAATCTTGGGTGAGGGTGGCAGACTGTTAAATGCCCCAACGGTCGGGATGATGACATGGCATTGCCTTGTCCCCGGCAGTCGGCACGTCCTCAACGTGTTCGGCAGTAGCCCTTGATTGCCACCTGATAGGGCAAGGATGACTTCTTGGTGTAAGCCTACCACGACCGGTTCCTTAGCCTCAAGTGCGGTGGTTCAGGCTGACATAGTTCACGTGTCTAGGTCTCACACCCCTATGTCAGTGACATCAATCCAGAGATTAGTTAGGCATGAGTACTGGACCAGGGCAGCTTGCCACTAGACCCGGCACCCCCCTGGTTTGCAGCAGCATGCGGTGCGCGCACACGCTCATTATAGCGCCGACCGGAGAGCTCCTCGGGATCGTGAGTTCAGTGCACCATTCGTATAGACAGTAGACAGGCTCAGGCCGAGACTTGTTTCTCGTATAGGATCATATCGTGTGGTGGATGTTCAGGAGTAAGACCTTAAGATGGCATTCGAAGTTTATGTGTGGATTTAAACTATGTGCTCTCTTTTGTGTTTATATTCATAGTTTGCATACCTTTCTGCTAGATGACCATTTATATCGTATTGTACCCCGGTTGGGGATTCTTACTGAGTAATTCGTTACTCACCCTTATTTTGTGGTTTTCCACAGGTAACCATGGTGCGAGACAGGATGGCTGGAGGAGGAGCTGTGATCATGGAAACCCGTTGTTTTGAACTCTGAGTCTTTTATTTATGTTGTTATGTTTTAAATGTCATCTGAATGCATGTAGTTGGGCACGAAGCCCTTAGGTTGTTTTCTGGATTCTGACACTGATGTAAACCATTTTTGGATTTGAATGTTGAATTCAATCTCTGATCATAATACGTTTTAAATTGTATTTAGCTTGGAACAGGTGCTTGGAAACAGGGACAGGTTCCAAGACGTTTTGTTGTTGTTTTGAATGGATGTTTACTGCTTTTTGTTTTAATCAGAATCTGGCATACAACCTTGCATATTATTTTCTAAGTTTTAAAGCATGCATTGAGGTAAAGGCCTATTTTAGGACCCCATTCGGGTCGGGTCTTTACAGTTGGTATCAGAGCTCAGACTCATAGATTCTGTAGACTGACCTTTTGTTGTAGGTCATTTTTCCATGATCATCAGCATTCCGACAGTCATCAGGTACGCCTAAGTTTACAGTTTTAGAAAGTGTTAAGAATTTACAATACTTTTCATCTAGTGTATGCCTTGTTTAGTGTTGTGGAGCGGAGACGAGCAGGTTCTGACTCGTTATTGGTTTGGGTCCAGAGCACCATCATGCCAACTATCTGTAGTGTAAGGAGTATGATAGCAGCTAGTCAGGGTATCCAGATAGATTCAGATACCGCTGGGACATCGTCCCAGGGGGAGGCAGAGATTAGACTCCCGTAGGCCACTTGTGGCCCAGTGTTAGCTTTTCCATAGAGAGAGGATGGAGGTGATTTGCCTCGAAGTACCGCTTCAGAATAGGAATTAGCTTTGGCTTTGCTCATGTTGTTGCTAGTGGAGCAGGTTCCAGTGTGGACTAGCCTGGGTAGTTCAAGTGTTGACCTTGAACCTTAGCAGATTGTTTGGTTGCCCAGAGAGTGGCTGCAGAGTTAGTAGCCTCAAGGAGGATGTAGAGACATCTTTGTTCTCTTGTAAATTGTTGTTGTTTTGCAGCCAGTAAGTCGGAACCCTGTGGTTAAGGGTGCAGCGAGCAGTGTGCCCATCGGACTTGATCCGTTGATGGTTTCCCCAGTTGTCTAGTAGAGTTGAGTACTCTTCTTTTGGTGAGCTCCTAGAGCAGAGCTAGCCGCTGCATGTTGAGAGAGCCGATCGGAGTTTTGTTGAGCATCATGTGGAGATGCAAGAGTAGGCCGTGAGACTTCAGTTAGATGAGATGCCATAGACAGGGTTGTTGAGTTTTGAGCTCTTGTATGCCTAGCCAGAGTTTTTGTCACTTGAGGTTGTGACCTTGCTGGACCTATTTGTAGTAAGTTGTAGAAGGTGGTGGTTGTGGCACTTGAGGTGCGTTGGTTGGCGTGCCATTTGGGCACTAAGTCTGGTTCGGGCCTGAGTTTGGCATGGGTTTAGTAGATGGTTCTTTAACCCGCCCGGAGTTCAGCACACTCCTTTAGCCATTGGACCCGTTTGTGGCAGTTGCACCTGCTTAGGTCGTGCAAGAGTACTAGTTCAGTGGTAGTCGTAGGACTATAAGCAAAAGGTCTTTCGAGAGGAGCAGGAGCTTCTTTCCAGTGTTACCGGGTTAAGAGTTCATCAGCAGGTTGAAGGTTGATAAGTGTTAGTGCGTGTGAGTCTCACGCTAGTGCTAAGGCCAAGAGATCTATGTGGTTGGTAGTGCGGTCAACTACCTTCGAGTGCCTAAATCTGATGAGAGTTGAGCATCGTAGATGCGAGTTTGGCCCAGCAGAGGGGACATGAGTTGGATGCCTATGAGATGAGTTGGATGCTTATGAGATGAGTTGGATGCCTTATGCGTAAGCACACTTGGTAGAGTCGTTGGTATGAGGTAAGTTCGGTTTGGCATTATTATGCTTTAGTAAAGCAAGGTTGCCACAGCTTCGAGTATCGTGTGGAGATGGAACTTTTGGTGTTCCTTTGGTTGACTGCATCCCTGCCGGAAGTTAGTTGTTGCCTTTTTAGAAAGCGCCTGTTAGTCTTGGATCTCTAAAGGAAGGTTGGGAGTTGTGCACACAAGTGTACTTTTGTGTAGTTCGTTCTGGTGGCGAGAGTTTCAGAAACCATGTAGGGTTTGCATCGGAGAACTGGTGCTCAGTTCTTGGAGAAGTTGGACTCCAGGTGGAGGTCGAAAGGCCTTAGTTGAGGTTGTAAGGATACCGTGCTCGTAGCGGGTTGTTGCTTAGGCAAGTTTTGTTAAGTTGGGCCTAAGCTTGGTTGGTGGAACCTCTTATTGATCATGGTTGGAGTTCAGTCGGTACTGAACAAATGGTGGTTGTAGCGAAGCCACGTAGTTCCTGACCGTAGTTGCTAAGAGTGTTGCTCGGAATTCTTACCCTGGGTGGAAGCTACTATGTGGCTGATGCTTGGAGTAGGAGGATGACACATTCTGAAGCGTTTCTGGTCTTTTTGGTTTCGAGGTTCGGAGCAGGCCAGCATAGTTGTAATGCTGGAAAAAGGAGTTGCTTGTTCAGGCAGTTGGCTGTTAGACCGTTTGACGACAGTGTGTGTTTGAGGGTTGCCGAAGAAACCCTAGTTGTGGAGAGCCTCACCAGAGCTCAGTCAGACCCAGGCAGTGAGCTTCAGTTGACAAGCCGGAGTCGTGTAGGTTGTAGCCCTCGTGTGAGTTGCCGGCAGTTTGGTAGGCTAGCAAGCTAGAGTTTGTTTAAAGTTGAGTCCGGATTGGTTCCGGTGTGGTGGCAAGTTGGTGTTTGGTGTTGACCAAGGTGTGGTTTTCGAGTTGTTAGAAGTTAGTCTTGCTCGTGGGGCAAGTGGTTCTTGCCCTGTCGGTTGTTTTTCCTGTTCTGGAGTTTCTAGAGTTGCCTTCTTTGGCGTTTGGGGGTGAGTCTTTGCTAGTTTGTGATTGGTGGTTAAGTCTGTGGTGGAACCCCCTTGTTGTTGCCCCGTGAGACTTAGATGTTGTTGCTTTAGCTGAGCAAGACAGCGAGCGTGTGTGGAGCTCCCTGTCCTTTGGATGTTTGCATGTAGGGAACTGTTTCTTCTTAGGAGTTGTTAGGTTACTCCTTTGGTCTTGGAGTTGGTGGTAGTGGTGCTAGAAAGAGGGAAAGTCCGTTGGCCGCCTGAAAGCAGTTGTTTGTCTAGTTAAGCGGACTCGTGAGTGGTGATCTCGAAGTTGCAGTAAGGGTTGTTCTGCCTCCTATGAATGTTTGGCCTAGTCGGTTAAGGTACTTTGTGTGTTTGGCCTGGGAGTTGTTGCACCGTTGTAGTTGAGGAACTCTTTGTATCAGTTGTGGGATGAGTTTGCACCATTGTGGCTATATTAGGGTCTTGACCTTTGAGGGATCCTTGTTGGTTAGTGTAGCCTCTGCTCTGCCAGCCATTGTTGGTATTCTTGTTCTTGGTAGTTGGTGTTAACCAGGTAGTGGCGTCCCGTTTGTGAAGTTTCGGTGGGAAGGTGCAATAAGCCTAAGCTAGAGGGTTAAGCCTGTATGTGTTATCGTTTGGACTTGTGAGATGTGTTTCATATTTGAGGCAAGCTTAGTTCCGTTGCTTGCATGGAGGTAAGTTTAGTGGAGGGAGCCCTCTAGGGACCTGTTGATAGCAGGTTGACTTTTTCAGTCAGTGATCTAGGTCGAGCTAGAGTTGAGTAGACCGGCGTAGTTATGCAGTGTGCAGTTGGTTAGGCTACTGAGTTCGTAGCACTCAAGTTGTTGGTTTGTAGGATTCCGTGTGCAAGCTGGCAGCTGGTTGAGGTTGTTGTGTGAGTTCGGATGTTTGGCGGATTAGTTGTAGTACCTAGAGCTCGCACCTCGCCCCAGGTGGAGATGTCATTACTGTGGAGTAGTGGCATGGCAGTTACGGGCTAGAGTTGTTGGCACCAGGGTGTGGCAACAAAGGTTTATTTTAGGCAGTGCGTTGAAGAACCGTGGTTCTGGAGAGCGTTCTTAGAGGCTTGTGAGCCGAGTGCAGTTCCAGTAGTGTTGTCACCCTCTGACCGATGGTCTTTTGGGAGGAGTGAGCCAGAACCTTCAGAACTTGTTGCGAGTTGGTGTTTCCGTGGTTGGCATCGGGGAACCACGGTTTGTTTTATGAGGTTTCTTTGGGAAGCAGTCCCCAGTTGTTAGTTCATATGGTTTCGTTGAAGCGTAGTATGGTAAATGTTGCAGGTTTCTAGTGTTCTGGGAAAAGGTTGGTGGCCGTCAGTTTTTGGGTCCTGAGTTGCTGCAGCTTACCACCGGTGCAGTGCAGAGGATTAGAGCTCGTATGTTGTCAGCTCTGAGCAGGCAGAAGAGTTACGCCGATGTTCGGCGTCGAGATTTGGAGTTTGAGGTTGGACAGTTCGTGTTTTTAGGGTTGCACCGATGCGAGGTGTGTTGAGGTTTGGTAGGCGAGGGAAGTTGAGTCCCCGATTGTTGGTCCGGTTGGAGATTCTCGAGAGGATTGACAGAGTTGCATATCGGTTAGCTTTTCCTCCGTCATTGACAGGTGTGCATAGTGCGTTTCATGTATCGATGTTGAGGCAGTACATGCCGGACCCGTCGCACGTTATGGACGTTGAGTTTTCTTAGCTGAATGAGGATTGATGCTTTGAGGTGAAGCCTGAGAGGATTTTTGCCTTTGAGATGAAGACGTTGCGTAATAGTGAGATCAGTTTGGTAAACGTTCAGTGGAGGAGTCAGAGTTTAGAGGAAGCCGTTCGTGAGCGGGGAGGACGACAGAAGATTGCAGTATCCTGAGCTGTTTCAGTCTTAAGGACTTTCGAGGACGAAAGTCATAAAAAGGAGGAAATATTGTAATGGCCCAGGTTTTCATCCCGGTCTTCCAGGTATGCCCTAGGGGTATTTTGGTAATTTGGTCTAGCCGTCAGGGCCGTTTCTGTTTCTCAGCTGTTGTTTAGTCTTTGAGTGTTGTTTTCAGATTGTGGTTGCATTTTGGTTGTGTTAGGATGTTGGGAGGTTCAAAAATAAAATTAAAGTTGGGTTTGGATTAAAAGTTGCAACAGCTGGGGTTTGAGCCAGGGTGGCCTTGTGTGCTAAAGGAGAGCCTTGCCAAGTGAGCCACTTAGTGTTTTTGTGTCTCACTGTGCAAGTTTTTGTGTTACCTTAAAATCCATGGCTTAGGAGAGTTGGTTCAAAATAGGTCTTTCATCCCTTTTTCCCAAAAACCTAACTCTTTTTTCTCTCCTTCTTCACCACATCCCCCATGCCAGCCGACTCACCCCCCATCGCCCAAGCAGCAGCGCCAGCATCCCCATCGCCCAAGCAGCATGCCCGTCGCCCAGGCGGTTAGCCCCTGCATCGCCCAACCCATCGCGCCAGCATCCCCATCGCCAGCAGCAGCGCCCAGGCGCCCATCGCCCAGCAGCTGCATCGCCTAGGCGTCCATCGCACAGCAGCAGCGCCCAGGCGCCCGTCGCTCGTCCGCGCCAGCTCGCCCGCACGCCCGTTGTTCGTCCGTGCCCCAGCGCCGTGCCTGCACGCTCAGCCACGCAGCCCCCTGCAGCGCTAGTGCCGTGCAGCCCGTCTGTCCGCGTGTCAGCCGTGCTGTGTGAGTTTCTCCCGAGCCGAGCCTTGTTTGTTTTATTATATTAAGGCCTATAGATTGTGATATTGTTGTGCTTGTTAGGTTCTCATTAGCTAGCTCGGGATCGATCGCAGCATAGGATCTTTGTGTGTAGTTGCCTCCCGACCCTGGTAAGGATTTCTTATCGGAGTTGTGTGGGCCCTGCGATATAATATGTGATTGTTGTTTGTATGCTTGTTTATGTTTATCAGCATGTTTAGTGATAGGTGCTCTGTTCTGAATTCCGACTGGCATGATTCTCGTGTTGTTCTCATGTTAGTTCCATGCTAGGTTGTTCTGTTCTGGCACGTCGTTATCTGTTCTTGCTTCGTAGTATCATGCTAGGTTCATTGCCTCTACTGAACACGTATTGGATTGTTTGTTGTATCTGTTATAGTTAGAATTATGATAGGTTGCATCATCTGGGCGAGGGTGCATAACATGACTTGAATATGTGGCAGGGACGTACGAGGCAGTACTCTGTCCCTGATTCGTCGTTAGGGTTTAGCTAACCCTAACGGCAGCCCTTTGCAATCTTGGGTGAGGGTGGCAGACTGTTAAATGCCCCAACGGTCGGGATGATGACAAGGCATCGCCTTGTCCCTGGCAGTCGGCACGTTCTCAGCGTGTTCGGCAGTAGCCCTTGATTGCCACCTGATAGGGCAAGGACGGCTTCCTAGTGTAAGCCTACCACGACCGGTTCCTTAGCCTCAAGTGCGGTGGTTCAGGCTGACATAGTTCACGTGTCCAGGTCTCACACCCCTAAGTCAGTGACATCGATCCAGAGATTAGTTAGGCATGAGTACTGGACCAGGGCAGCTTGCCACTAGACCCGACACCCCCTGGTTTGCAGCAGCATGCGGTGCGCGCACACGCTCATTATAGCGCCGACCGAAAAGCTTCTCGGGATCGTGAGTTCAGTGCACCTTTCGTACCGACAGTAGACAGGCTAAGGCCGAGACTTGTTTCTCGTATAGGATCGTATCGTGTGGTGGATTTTCCGGAGTAAGACCCTGAGATGGCATCCGAAGTTTATGTGTGGATTTAAGCTATGTGCTCTCTTCTGGGTTTATATTCATAGCTTGCATACCTTTCTGCTAGATGACCATTTATATCGTATTGTACCCCGGTTGGGAATTCTTACTGAGTAATTCGTTACTCACCCTTATTTTGTGGTTTTCCACAGGTAACCATGGTGCGAGACAGGATGGCTGGAGGAGGAGGTGATCATGGAAACCCGTTGTTTCGAACTCTGAGTCTTTTATTTATGTTGTTATGTTTTAAATGTCCTCTGAATGCATGTAGTTGGGCACGGAGCCCTTAGGTTGTTTTCTGGTTGTTTTCCGGATTCTGACACTGATGTAAACCATTTTTGGATTTGAATGTTGAATTAAAACTCTGATCAGAGTACGTTTTAAATTGTATTTAGCTTGGAACAGGTGCTTGGAAACAGGGATAGGTTCCAAGACGTTTTGTTGTTGTTTTGAATGGATGTTTACTGCTTTTTGTTTTAATCAAAATCTAGCATACAACCTTGCATATTATTTTCTAAGTTTTAAAGCATGCATTGAGGTAAAGGCCTATTTTAGGACCCCATTCGAGTCGGGTCTTTACAACTCCTCTGGAAACGCATCTGCAAACTCCTGCAAAATCGGTACCTGATCCACAGACGGCGGAGAATAATCTCCTCAAGAAAAATTCGCTAGGAAACCCCAAACTCCTCGAGCTAACAAACACCGGGCTTTCACTGCTGAAATCAAAGGTGGAAAAACTCCACTCTGAACACCACGGAATCTAAAGCTCTGCTTCTTAGGTGGTCTGAGCACAACCTCCTTCTGGCGGCAATCAATTAAGGCATGGAGCTCGGATAACCAGTCCATCCCGAGGATCACATCAAAACCACCCATAGGAAGTACTATGAGTGTAGCAGGTAAAGACTCTCCGGATGCTATGATCCGACCGTCTCTAATCTTTTCACTAGCCAACATACTAACTCCCGAAGGAGTGGCAACACTCAACTCGAACCCTAGGGGTTCCAAAACTAAATAGGCTTGACTAGCAAATAAAGCAGAAATAAACGAGTGGGTCGAGCTCGAATCAAACAACACATAAGCATAATGTTCCAAAACAAGTAAAGTACCTGAAACAGCCGCATCCGTCTTCTCGGCCTCCTGCCGAGTCGTAGCAAACACGCGGCCCTGCTGCTGAGCCGGTCTAGCAACTGTCTCACCCTACGGACAAGCTCTGGCAAAATGACCCTCTCTGCCACACTTGAAACCTGCTCTAAGTTGTAAAGACCCGACCCGAATGGGGTCTAAATTAGGCCTTTACCTCAATGCATGTGTTCAAAACTTAAAGACAATATGCAAAAATGGTTTTCGGATTCTAAGTGAAAACTAAAACATACAAACATCCATTTGAAAAGTCAAAACAAAATTCCTGAAACCTGTCCCTATTTCCAAGCACCTGTTCCAAGGCAAATACATTTCCAAAACTCACTCTGATCAGAGATTTAATTAAAACATTCAAAACTTTCCAATAGTTACAACAGTGCTACAATCCGGAAAAACAGTCTGAAAACAACCTAGGGCTCCATGCCAAGCTACATGCATTCAGAGGAAAATAAAACACAAAGAATCATAGACATAAACTTAGAGTTCGAACAACGGGTTTCCATGATCACAGCTCCTCCTCCAGCCATCCTGTCTCGCACCATGGTTACCTGTGGAAAACCACAAAATAAGGGTGAGTAACGAATTTCTCAGTAAGAATCCCCAACCGGGGTACAATACGATATAACTGGTCATCTAGCAGAAAGTATGCAAGCTATGAATATAAACACAAAAGAGAGCACATAGCTTAAATCCACACATAACCTCGATGCCATCTCAAGGTCTTACTCCGGAAACTCCACCACGCGATACGATCCTATACGAGAAACTAGTCTCGGCCTCAGCCTGTCTACTGTTGATACGAAAGGTGCACTGAACTCAAGATCCCGAGGAGCTCTCCGATCGTATTTGTAATGAGCGTGTGCCCGCATCATGCATGCTATCAGAAACCGTGGGGTGCCGGGTCTAGTGGCAAGCTGCCCTGGTCCAGTCACCATGCCTAACTAATCTCTGAATTGGTGTCACTCACATAGGGGTGTAAGACCTGGACACGTGAACTATGTCAGCCTGAACCACCGCACCTTGAGGCTAAGGAACCGGTCGTGGTAGGCTTACACCACGAAGCGGTCCTTGCCCTAACAGGTGGCAATCAAGGGCTACGGCCCAACACGCTGAGGACGTGCCGACTGTCGGGGACAAGGCAATGCCTTGTCATCATCCCGACCATTGGGGCATTTAACAGTCTGCCACCCTCACCTAAGATTGCACTGGGCTGCCGTTAGGGTTAGCTAAACCCTAACGGTGGATCAGGGACGTAGTACTGCCTCGTACGTCCCTGCCGTGGATGCAAGTTACGTTATGCATCCTTGCCCGGATGATGCTACCTATCTGAACTCTAAACTATAACATAAACAGCAAACATTCCAAACGTTCTCAACAGAAACAACGAACCTAGCATGGTACTACGAAGCAAGAACAGATATCGAGCATGCCAGAATATGACAACCTAGCATGGAACTAACATGAAAAACAATACGAGATTCATGCTAGTCAGAATTCAGAACAGAGCACTTATCCACTAACATGCTGATAAACATAAACAAGCAAACAAACAACAATCACATATTATATCGCAGGGCCCACACAACTCCGATAAGAAATCCTTACCTTGGTCGGGAGGCAACTACACACAAAGATCCTATGCTGCGATCGATCCCGAGCTAGCTAATGAGAACCTAACAAGCACAACAATATCACAATCTATAGGCCTAAATATAATAAAACAAATAGGGCTCGGCTCGGGGGCAACTCACACGGCACGGCTGACAAGAGGATGAGACAGTTTGCACAAGCACTAGGCGCCGCTGGGCGCTGGCAAGCGCGTGGCGAGGGTGAGAGTCTTGACTCTGAGGCGCGGAGCTGCGCGCGGACAAACAACGGGCGTGCGGGCGCGCAGATGCAATGCGGGCGAGACGCGGGCGCGCTGGAGCTGAAATGCGACGCGGGCGCTGGCTGCACTCGGACGGCGACGCGATCTACTGCTCGGTTGTGCGATGGGCGTCTGGGGTGCGAAGCAGGCGAAGCGATGGGCGTCTGCAGGGCTGGCCGGCGCTGCTGCTGGCTGGGGTTGCTGGCACAATGGGCTGGGCGATGCAGTGGCTCTCCTCTTGGCCAGCTGCAAACAAAATACACAACTCAACCACTTTTCCCTCTCGGCCAACAAGAACCCAATCGGAAGAAGAAGAAGAAGACGATACTCTTACCCGAGATGACGAACGAACGACGGGGCTACTTGGGAGATGGAGCTCGGCTTGAGGCTTGGGAGAGAAGGCTTGGGGCGGCTAGGGATGATTTGGAGAAGAAAGAACAATAAACCTAAATTCCCTTCATTTAATCAAATGCACCAAAACCCCAAAGAACTAAGGCTAACCAAGACATGTTGCGGAAAGAGCAACAAGAGCCTCCTGTTGCTCAACTGGCAACTCCACCCACCTGACTTCCTAGCACCCCAGGTTCAAATCCCAACACCCACACTTTAAAATATCCATTTTACTTTTGCATCTCTCCATGCCCAAACACATCCACAAAGCATCAAAACCCTACATAAGACCATCCAATAATTTTAACAACTGAAGAAGACATAAACAGCCCTAACGGCCCGACCAAATTACCAAAATACCCCTAGGGCATACCTGGAAGACCGAGATGAAAACCTGGGCCATTACAATATTCCCTCCTCTTTATAACTTTTGTCCCTGAAAGTCCTTAAGACTGAAAGAGCTCAGGATACTGCAATCTCATATTGTCCTCCCCGCTCACGAGCGGCTTCCTTAGAACTCTGACTCCTCCACTGAACTTTTACCAAACGAATCTCACGATTACGCAACGTCTTGGACTCAAAGACCAGAATACTCACAGGCTTCCCCTCGAAGCCCAAATCCTCATTCAGCTGAGAAAACTCAAAGTCCATAACGCGCGACGGGTCCGACACATACTGCCTCAACATCGATACATGAAAACACTGTGCACAGCTGACAATGACGGGGAAAAGCTAACCGATATGCAACTCTGCCAATCCTCTCAAGAATCTCAAATGGTCCAACAAACAGGGGCTCCGCTTCCCTCGCTTACCAAACCTCAACACACCTCGCAACGGTGCAACCTTAAAAACAAGTACTGTCCAACCTCAAAGTCTAAATCTCGAAGTCGAACATCGGCTCAACTCTTCTGCCTGCTCTGAACTGACAACGTATGAGCTCTAACCCTCTGCACTGCACCGCTGGTCAACTGCAGCAACTCTGGACTCAAAAACTAACGGCCACCAACCTTTTCCCAGAACACTAGAAACCTGCAACATTTACCATACAACTCCTCAACGGAACCATATGAACTAACAGCTGGGAACTGCTACCCAAGGCAACCTCATAAAACCAACACTAGTTCCCCGCTGCCTAACCACGGAAACACCAACTCGCAATAAGATCTAAAGGATCTGGCTCACTCCTCCCAAAGACCATCGGTTCGAGGGTGAAAACACTATTGGGACTGAACTCGGCTCATAAGCCTCTAAAGAACGCTCTTCAGAACCACGGTTCTTCCACGCACTGCCTATAATAAACCTTTGTTGCCACACCCTGGTGCCAACAACTCTAGCCTGAAACTGCCATGTCACTACTCTATAGTAATGACATCTCCACCGGGATGAGGTGTGAGCTCTAGCTACCGAAACTAATTCGCCAAAAATCCGACTCACACAACAACCTCAACTACTATCAGCTCCCACACGGAAACCTACAATCCAACCACTTGAGTGCTACGAACTCGGAAGCCCAAACAACTATAAACTGCATAACTACGCCAATCTACTCAACTCTAGCTTGACCTAGATCATTGACTGGAGAAGTCAACTCGCTATCAACAGGGCCCCAGAGGGCTCCCTCCACTAACTTACCTTCATGCAAGCAACGGAACAAAGCTTGCCTCAATATAAAACACATCTCATAAGTCCAAACGATAACACAAACATGCTTATACCCTCTAGCCTAAGCTTATTGCACCTTCCCACCGAAACTTCATAAACGGAATGCCACTACCCGGTTAACACCAGCTACCAAGAACAAGAATACCAACAATGGCTGGCGGAGCACAAGCTACACTAACCGACAAGGATCCATCAAAGGTCAAGACCCGGGACTAGCCACAATGGCGCAAACTCATCCCACAACTGATACAAAGGGTTCCTCAACTACCACGGTGCAATAGCTCCCAGGCCAAACACACAAGGTACCTTAACTGACTAGGCCAAACACTCACAGGGGGCAGAACAACCCTTACTGCAACTTCCAGAACACCACTCACGAGTCCGCTTAACTGGACAAACAACTGCTTTCAGGTGGCCAACAGACTTTTCCTCTGCCTAGCACCACTACAACCAACTCCAAGACCAAAGGAGTAACCTGAAAACTCCCAAGAAGAACAGTTCCTTACAAGCGGACATCCGAAGGACAGAGAGCTCCACACACGCTCGCTGTCTTGCTCAGCTAAAGCAACAACATCTAAGTCTCACGGAGGCAACAACGGGGGTTCCACCACAGACTGAACCGCCAACCACACACTAGCCAAGACTCACCTCCAAACGCCAAAGGGGCAACTTCTGAAACTTTGGAAACAGGAAAAAAATCTGTCAGGGCAAGAACCACTCGCCCCACGAGCAAGGCTAACTTCTAGCAACTCGAAAACCACACCTTGGTCAACACCAAGCACCAACTTGCCACCACACCAGAACCAATCTGAACTCTACTTCAAACAAACTCTAGCTTGCTAGCTTACCAAAACTGCCAGCAACTCACCCGAGGGCTACAACCTACACGACTCCGGCTTGTCAACTGAAGCTCACTGTCTGGGTCTGACTGAGCTCTGGTGAGGCTCTCCACAACTAGGGTTCTTCAACAACCCTCAAACACACACTGTCGTCAAACGGTCTAACAGTCAACTGCCTGGACAAACAACCCCTTCTCCAGCATTACAACCATGCTGGCCTGCTTCGAACCTTGAAACCAAAAGACCAGAAACGCTTCAGAATGTGTCATCCTCCTACTCAAAGCATCAACCACATCGTAGCTTACACCCAGGGTAAGGATTTCGAGCAACACTCTTAGCAACTACGGTCAGGAACTACGTGGCTTCGCTACAACCACCATTTGTTCAGTACCATCTGAACTCAAACCATGAACAACAAGAGGTTCCACCAACCAAGCTTAGGTCCAACCTAGCAAAACTTGCCTAAGCAACAACCCGACCACGAGCACGGTATCCTTACAACTTGAACTAAGGCCTTTCGACTTCCACCTGAAGTCCAACTCCTCCGAGAACTGAGCACCAGTTCTCCAATGCAAACCATACATGGTTCCGAAACTCTCGCCACCAGAACGAACTACACAAAAACACACTTATGTGCCCAACTCCCAACCTTCCTTTAGAGATCCAAGACTAATAGGCGCTTTCTAAAAAGGCAACAACTAACTTCCGGCAGGGATGCAATCAACCAAAGGAACACCAAAAGTTCCATCCCCACACGATACTCGAAGCTGTGGCAACCTTGCTCTACCAAGGCATAACAATGCCAACCCGAACTTACCTCATACCAAGTGTCCTTACACATAAGGCGTCCAACTCCTCTCATAAGGCATCCTACTCATCTCATAGGCATCCAATTCGTCTCATAGGCATCCAAATCATCTCATAGGCATCCAACTCATCTCATAGGCATCCAACTCATGGCCCCTCTGCTGGACCAAACTCGCATCTACGATGCTCAACTCTCCTCAGATTTAGGCACTCGAAGGTAGTTGACCGCACTACCAACCACATAGATCTCTTGGCCTTAGCACTAGCGTGAGACTCACACGCACTAACCCTTATCAACCTTCAACCTGCTGACGTACTCTTACCCCGGTAACACTGGGAAGAGGCTCTGGCTCCTCTCGAACATCCTTTCACTTGTTGTAAGGACCCGACCCAAGAAACGGTCTCTAACCTAAGGTCCATACTTAGCATGCATGAATAAGAATATAAACATCATTCAGAGTCGGAAGTTTAAAACTTTGCAATAAACACTTTTAAAACAAAACCATGATTTCAATTAAATAAAACAGGTAAATGACTGATCAGTAATTTCTTAAAACAATTCAAAGGAAAACGGTACGAGAACATAAAATAGTTTGAGTACTTTTTCCTAGGGACCCAAGTCCCACTACATGCTAAATCATTAAGGAAAACATTTAAAGAAACGTGCGATCCAGAGTCAGCTATCCATGATCATCGAGCCGCTCCCTCCTAGCCATCCAGCCTCTGTCCCAAGTTACCTGGTGGAAAGCCACAGAAAATAAGGGTGAGCAACAAGTTACTCAGTAAGAATCCCCAATCGGGGTACAATACGAAATCATCTCATTTAGCACATGGACACGCAACCATACAAAGACTTAGAGCAGAAACGGTTAGTTAGGCTATGGGCTATTTTTAGGGCGAGCCTATTCAAGGGCTCCCATCAACAGTCACTCCTAGGTCCTACGCTTGGATGCCCTTCGGCCTTACACAATCTAGGACTCAGTGATGCCCAGTGGGGCCTTACACACTTAGGACACAGTGATGCCCAGTGGGGCCTTACACACTTAGGATGCCCATCGGGCCTTACACCTTCAATGCTCGGTGATGCCCAATGGGCCTTACACACCTAGGATGCCCATAGGGCCTTACACCTCCGTAATCGGTGATGCCCAGTGGGCCTTACACACCTAGGATGCCCATAGGGCCTTACACCTCCAGAATCAGTGATGCCCAGTGGGCCTTACACACCTAGGATGCCCATAGGGCCTTACACCTCCAGATGTCCATCGGGTCTTGCCCGAGCGGGACCCCAAACTAGTTACCTCTACGGCCCTCTAAACTATACATCACACATCTAACCGTAACTTGGATCTAGCAGCATACAATAGGCAGCATGGTTCTATCAAGATAGGAATGCCTAGCATGGAACTAACGGGATGTAAACATGTCACGAACATGAATCAAAAGAAAACATGAAACCTATCACTAGAAATTCATATAATTACAATGTCAGTGCTATCAACTATTCGCGAGGTCCACACAACCCCGTAAGAATCCTTACCGAAATAAGTGGAGGTTGATTATCCCGAATCGAATAACGACCCTCGAGCTTTTAAGTGAACTCGAGCAACCGAGAAGGCACTCGTCTCGCGACAGCAGCAAGGGACAGCGCCGCTAGGCGCTGGCGCGCCAGCGCGCGCGACTGGGGCGCTATCGGCGCTTCTGGCGCGCGCTGGCGCGGCAGGGACGACGCAGCGCCGGGCGCTGGCTGCGCAAGGCGGCAGGGGCGAGCGCAGCGCGCGCTGGCCGGCGCGGATGTGGACGAGCGGCACGGGCACGCAGACGCAGAGCGGCGGCGGTGCGGTCGTGTGTGCGGCGCGACGGCGGCTGGGTGGTGTCGTCGGCGGCGCGGAGGCGGCTACACGCCGGTCTGTTGGGCGACTGGTGCGGAGTGGAGGATGGGCTGTTGCGGCGGTGGGCGAGCTGGTGCCGCCGACGCGATCTGGGTCGGCGGTGGCTCGGTGCGCGTCGCAGCGGTGGTCAGGCGCGTGCGATGTCGTGGGGCGGCAGCAGGCGTTGGGCGGCGGCGTGGGCGAGACACTGCGCGGTGTGGGCGCTTAAGCGAGGTGAAGGAGAAGTCTAGGGTTTTGGGGTTCTTTCTTTTTTTCCTTATTTTCTCTTTTTTTTTTCTCTTATGACCTCCCCAAGACTCCCCTTCGAGCCCCGGCTGACGCGTTTATTTTCCTTATTTAAACCCAAGCTTCCCAACCCCTTTTTAGGCCAAGGGTTCGAGTCCTTCCAACAGCTCCTCCCAAACTTAAAAATATAAAAGGAAACCTTATTTTACATTTAGCTGAAAACCGGGCTGTTACACTTGTAGTCCTTCGACTACCACTAAACTAGCCTTCTTGCGCGACCTAAACAGGTGCAACTGCCATAAACGGATCCAAAGGCTAAAGGGATGCCGAACTCTGGACGAGTTATAGAACCATCTGTTCTACTCGTGCCAAACTCAGGCCTGAACCAGACTTAGTGCCAAGCGGCACACCAACCAACGCACCTCAAGTGCCACTACCACCAATTCCACATCTTACTACAAATGGGGCCAGCAAGGTCACAACCTCAAGTGACAAAAACTCTGGCTAGGCATACAAGAGCTCAAAACACAAACAACACTGTCTATGGCATCTCATCTAACTGAAGTCTCACGGCCTACTCTTGCATCTCCACTTGATGCTCAACAAAACTCCGACCAGCTCTCTCAACATGCAGAAGCTAGCTCTGCTCTAGGAGCTCACCATAAGAAGAGTGCTCAACTCTATTAGACAACTGAGGAAACTACCAACGGATCAAGTCCGATGGGTACACTGCTCGCTGCACCCTTAACCACAGGGTTCCGACCTACTGGCTGCAAAACAACAACAATTTACAAGAGAACAAAGATGTCTCTACATCCTCATTGAAGGCTACTAACTCCGCAGCCAATCTCTGGGCAACCAAACACTCTGCTAAGGTTCAAAATCAACACTTGAACTACCCAGGCTAGTCCACACTGGGACCTTCTCCACTAGCAACAACATGAGCAAAGCCAAAGCTACTGCGCTCCTGGAGCGGTACTCCGAGGCGAATCACCTTCACCCTCTTTCAGGGGAAAAGCTAACACTGGGCCACAAGTGGCCTACGGGAGTCTAATCTCTACCTCCCCCCGGGACGATGTCCCTGCGGTATCTGAATCTATCTGGATACCCTGACTAGCTGCTATCATACTCCTTACACTGCGGATAGTTGGCATGATGGTGCTCTGGACCCAAACCAACAACGAGTCAGAACGTGCTCGTCTCCGCTCCACAACACTAAACAAGGCATACACTAGATGAAAAGTATTGTAAATTATAAACCCTTTCTAAAACTGTAAACTTAGGCGTACCTGATGACTGTCGGAGTGCTGATGATCATGGAAAAATGACCTACAACAAAAGGTCAGTCTACAGAAACTATGACTCTGAGCTCTGATACCAACTGTAAGGACCCGACCCAAAAGGGTTCTAAAATGGGCCTTTACCTCAATGCATGCATCCAAAAGTTAAAGACAATATGCAAGAATGGTTTTCGGATTCTAAGTGAAAAACTAAAACATATAAACATCCATTTAAAAAGTCAATATAAAATTCTTGAAACCTGTCCCTGTTTCCAAGCACCTGTTCCAAGACAAATACATTTCCAAAACTCACTCTGATCAGAGATTTATTTAAAACATTCAAAACTTTCCATGAGTTACACAACAGTTGCTACAATCCGAAAAAGATCGAGAAAAACAACCTAGGCCTCCGTGCCCAGCTACATGCATTCAGAGGAAAATAAAACATAAAGAATCATAGACATAAATTCAGAGTTCAACAGTTGGTTTCCATGATCACAGCTCCTCCTTCAGCCATCCTGTCTCGCACCTTGGTTAAGTGTGGAAAACCACAAAATAAGGGTGAGTAACGAATTACTCAGTAAGAATCCCCAACCGGGGTACAATACGATATAACTGGTCATCTAGCAGAAAGTATGCAAGCTATGAATATAAACACAGAAGAGAGCACATAGCTTAAATCCACACATAACCTCGGATGCCATCTCAGGGTCTTACTCCGAAAACTCCACCACGCGATACGATCCTATACTAGAAACTAGTCTCGGCCTCAGCCTGTCTACTGTCGATACGAAAGGTGTACTAAACTCAAGATCCCGAGGAGCTTTCCGGTCGGCGCTGTAATGAGCGTGTGCGCGCACAACATGCTACTGCAAACCAGGGGGTGCCGGGTCTAGTGGCAGGCTGCCCTCGTTCAGTCACCATGCCTAACTAATCTCTGGATCGATGTCACTGACATAGGGGTGTGAGACCTGGACACGTGAACTATGTCAGCCTGAACCACCGCACCTGAGGCTAAGGAACTGGTCATGGTAGGCTTACACCAGGAAGCGGTCCTTGCCCTAACAGGTGGCAATCAAGGGGTACGGCCGAACACGCTGAGGACGTGCCGACTGCCGGGGACAAGGCAATGCCTTGTCATCATCCTGACCGTTGGGGAATTTAACAGTCTGCCACCCTCACCCAAGATTACACTGGGCTGCCGTTAGGGTTAGCTAAACCCCAACTGTGGATCAGGGACGGAGTATTGCCTCGTACGTCCCTGCCGTGGATGCAAGTTACGTTATGCATCCTTGCCCGGATGATGCTACCTATCTGAACTCTAAACTATAACATAAACAGCAAACATTCCAAACCTGCTCAGTAGAAACAACAAACCTAGCATGGTACTACGAAGCAAGAACAGATATTGAGCATGCCAGAATAGGACAACCTAGCATGGAACTAACATGAGAAACAATACGAGATTCATGCCAGTCAGAATTCAGAACAGAGCACCTATCCACTAACATACTGATAAACATAAACAAGAAAACAAACAGCAATCACATATTATATCGCAGGGCCCACACAACTCCGATAAGAAATCCTTACCTTGGTCGGGAGGCAACTACACACAAAGATCCTATGCTGCGATCGATCCCGAGCTAGCTAATGAGAACCTAACAAGCACAACAATATCACAATCTATAGGCCTAAATATAATAAAACAAACAGACCTCGGCTCGGGAGCAACTCACACAAAGACTACCGACACGCGACAGATGGGTCGCACGCGCAGTTGGCGCTCTTTGGCGGTAGAAGGTCACGCTTGTGGCCGCGCTGGCCGAGCGTGGCTTTGCACTGCGGGTCTTTGGCGCAGAGCTCGCTCGCGACGAAGCACTAGGTCGCTGGCGCGGACGAACAACGGGCGTGCGGGCACGATGGCGCGGAGAAGCGACGGGCGCGCAGACGCGATGCAGGCAAGACGCGGGCGCTGGCTACGCGCGGACGGGCGGAGCGACGTGGCACGGGCGCTGGCTGCGCGCGGACGGCGACGCGATCTGCTGCTCGACTGTGCGATTTAGGCGACGCGATGGGCGTCTAGGGCGCAAAGCAGGCGATGCGATGGGTGTCTGCAGGGTGGCGGAGCGCTATCTGCTGAGCGCGCTGGCGCGCGATAAATTTTGAAGCGATGCAGGGGCTCTCCTCTTGGCCAGCTGCAAACAAAACACACAACTCAACCACTTTTCCCTCTCGGCCAACAAGAACCCAATCGGAAGAAGAAGAAGAAGAAGAAGACGATACTCTTACCCGGGATGATGAACGAACGACGGGGCTGCTAGGCTTGGGAGAGAAGGCTTGGGGCGGCTAGGGATGATTTGGAGAAGAAAGAACAATAAACCTAAATTCCCTTCATTTAATCAAATGCACCAAAACCCCAAAGAACCAAGGCTAACCAAGACATGCCGCCGAAAGAGCAATAAGAGCCTTCTGTGGCTCAACTGGGAACTCCACCCACCTGACTTCCTAGCACCCCAGGTTCGAATCCCAACTCCCACACTTTAAAATCTCCATTTTACTTTTGCATCTCTCCATGCCCAAACACATCCACAAAGCTTCAAAACCCTACATAAGACCATCCAATAATTTTAACAACTGAAAAAGACATAAACGGCCCTGACGGCCCGACCAAATTACCAAAATACCCCTAGGGCATCCTGGAAGACCGGGATGAAAACCTGGGTTGTTACAGTAGGTCAGTCTACATAATCTATGACTCTGAGCTTTGATACCAACTGTAAGGACCCGACATTAAACAACCCTAAATGGCCCTTACTTAACATGTAAATTCATTGGAAATCATTCAAAGGGCTGGAAAAGAACATCTTTATTAAAAGTACTGGGAATATAAAATCCGTTTGAAATGCTTAAAGGGAAAAACAATAAACATCCTCTTTCCAGAGTTTACAAAACATTACAAATGACAATGACATAAATCCAAGTTCAACAATACAAGTTCCAAAACTCTTTCAAGATGCGTTATAAAATACTCAGACTATGCAGCAGCCTTCCCATGATCCATCAGCTCCCTCGATGCTGTGCCAAGTTACCTGGTGGAGAAAACCATAGAAAGGGTGAGTACAATTTGCACTCAGTAAGGATTCCCCAACCGGGGTACAATACGCACAACAAATCACCTAACACCCTAGCATACATTCAACATTTTAGAACATGGCAGTCTTAAACAGTACAACAGGATAAATCATCAACAAAGTCTAAGCTCACTGCCAGACAGGGTTAGCACACATTGTGCTAACTAACAGGAGTACTTAACAAGTAATCGCAAAGCTATCACAGCACAGTAAAACAAGGTTAGCACAATCTGGGCTAACTAAGGACAACAACACACTGGGCTAGTCCTGGCTGCAACACACTGGGCAGCCCTAAACTGCAACACATTGGGCTAACAGGGGACAGCAACACACTGGGCTAGTCCTGGAGCAACACGGGTAGCAACACACTAGGCCAACCCCGGATCAGCAACACACTGGGCCAATCCTAGAAATTGGTTAGCACACACTGGGCCAACAAGGGACAACACCCACTAGGCTAGTCCTGGACTACAACACACTGGGCAATCCTGAGCAAACCGAGCCAGCACGCAACTCGACTGACACTCGGGACTTCCTAAGGACTCTAACACATCTTACAGTCATAGCATAATAAATAACAAGTCCAGGATACAAGGATATAAAGCAGACAGATAGGCAAGTCAATAACAGGGTAGCACAGTAAACAAGACATTATTCTACATGCCAATCCTAACAGCAATTCAGGAAGAACTTAGCTACAACATGCTTAAACATACATCACCACAGAACATATATAGCATACACTTCCAGGTTACACAATAGGGAATAGACAGTGATAAGCATCTACAAGAACATACTTCCTCCAGAGTACTTGCAAAAGCCTATCCACTAACAGTTTATATAATTCAGACAACCTGCAGAAAAACCTATCCACTAACAGTTTATATAATCCAGACAACCTGCAGAAAAGCTTATCCACTAACAGTTCATATAAATCCAGACAACCTGTATAAAACCTATCCACTAACAGTACAATATAAACACACAACTAGGAGTTATGAATGAGGTGCGCAGGCCCCACACAACCCTGGCAAGGAACCCTTACCTATCAACAGAACACCTCACAAGCTATCCTAGCAACAGAACAACAAGTCACAAACCAAACCACAACAACCAAACAACTAAACAACCAGGAATTATGGCTTTATCGAAACCCGAGCTAGGCTTTAACCTCCAAGGGTAGTCTCGGCCAAGCTAGGTCCAACCACACACAAGAGAACTCCATGCTCTTTTCTCTTCACTCTCGGCTAGGGCATACAATCCAACATAAGGAATAGGTTAGTTTTAGCTTAATCACACAACAGTAAGGCACAATTCCCACATGGTGCTCTCGGGCACCAAGGGGTTTTAGGACAAAGAAGCACACATCAATTAAGCACCACTCACCTTGTAGTCTCAGCCAAAGAGATGACACTAGAGGCCTCGGCAAGCACACTCCACAAACACCCAAGAGAATTCGGCTAGGGCTACTTGCACAACTAAGAAAAGAAATTTGAGAACAACCACAACAAGCATTCGAACACAACACAAGAGCAAGAACAAACACACTCACCTAGTAGTCTCGGCCAAGAGGAGGAGAAGAGACAATGAGGATTTTGGCAATAGCAAGAGTGAAGGGATTTTCGGATCTTCAACCACCAAACAAAGAGCAAACTCCAAATATTCTCTTCCCAACCAAGAGAACTCGGATCTACAAGAAGGAGAGAAACATAACCCCTTTAATTTAAAGTTGGCTCTTGGCCAAGACAAGGAGGAAGAGGAAAAAGGAATTTGCAACACTTACCTTCAAGAGGGATGAAGAAGAAAAGCTATGGAGATGCACACAAAAGCTTGAAGATTGGAGAACTATGGAGGAAGAGGGGAGAATTTGGCCAAGAGGAGGGAGAGAAAGATAGGTGAAATTCGGCCAAGGGGAAAAATGATGAGAATGAGATGTAACCCTAGCAAATTCTTCTATTTTTAATTAATTAAAATCCCCCAAAAATCCCCCCTTCGAGCCCCACCAAAGGCACTTTTTAAAAAAAATTATTTTCCACTACACAAGCCTCAATTTTCGACAACCACACACCAAGGATCAAATCCTAACACAACCACAATTTATTTTCATTTTCTCCTTTTATCCAGGAGGCCACCAAACTTTTCTAAAATGGAACACTTGCCCTGGAAATCAAAATCGAAGGAAAACTGAAGTCCAAAACCAACACAAACATTCCTGAAACCCTGAATAACTGAGAGAACAACCTGGAGGGAAAAATGACCACAATACCCCTGGAGGGTAAAATTACCAAAATACCCCTAGAAGCACAAAAAGGCCCTAATGTTGTGACTCACCACACCGAGGACAACTCATCGGGGCCCGGAGAACCTAAGAAAAGCTTGGGGTGTTACAACAACTCATGCTCAGCCGATTGAAAGTGGAAGCTTTTCAACTGCCCCCGTTTCCAGACTTGCCTCCGCCATCAGACGAACCCAACGAAGACCCGCCGGCAAATGAAATGGAAGTCCCTCCTTCACTTTATCTTTCCTTCCCTTGTATTAATCATTTCACTTGTAATTATTTCTATCTGTTCGCTAATTAATATAAATGTGGTACTTCAAAAATTTTGTTCTTGTTCATCTGTGTAGTTAAATTATCATTGCTCTAATTAGTCAATTCTATTTATTCTCAAAAATATTTCTCAACTCCTCAATGCTGGCGCGAAATTTTAACTTGACAAAGCAAGATTTTTTGTGAAACACTGAGACTTTAATTCGAGTAAATTCATTAAGTTTAGAAACTTAATTCTAAGGAACTTTAGCTTGAGCAAACTTATTTAGATTTAACCCAAGCCTTAAACTTTTAGCAAACTTTAAGTTTGGGGGTGCTGAGTGTTTTTTTATTGGGACAATGAAAAGTTCAAGTTTTGGGGGTGGAGTTCGCCGAAGCAAAAATTGTAAATACTCACGAAAAGCGCAGAAAAGAAATATGCTTCAAGAGTGATTCTGTAACGACCCAGGTTTTTCTTCCCGATCTTCCAGGTATGCCCTAGGGGTAATTTGGTAATTTGGTCGGGCCGTCAGGGTCGTTTGTGTCTTGTCCAGTTACTAAAATTATTGGATGGTTTTATGTAGGTTTTTGGAGGGGTTTGTGGTTTGGTTTGAGCAAGGTTTGTTGCAAAAGTAAAAATAAAGGAATTTGTCTTTGCAGTGGGGTTTGAACCCGGGTCTCCCCGGAAGCTTGTAGAGATGTGTGCCAATTGAGCCATTAGGTGCTCTTGTTGCTCTTTCTCGCATCACATCTTAGTTAACCTTGGATTTTGGAGTTTTGGTGCATTTGGTTAAATGAAATAGAATTAGGTTTATTCCATCTTCTTCTCCAAATCTCCTCATGGCCGCACAAGCTCTCCCTCTCCATAGCCCTTGCCGATTCTTCATCCTTGCAGCTCCCTTGGATCGTTCATCATCATTCCGGTAGGTATTGATCTTCCTCTTCTTCTTCTCATCCGTTTGGTGTGCTTTTGGCCAAGTGAAAAGAGGTGTGTTGTGTGTGTTTGTGTTGATTGCAACACCGAGAGAAGCCCGGCCAACAGAGCCATCGCCGCACGCCCAAATGGCCGATCGCCGACGCTGGATCGCGCCCGGCAGCAGCAGCACCTGATCGCCCCTGCCGTCGCACGATTCGCCCAGTAGTCGCACTTGACGCCCGACCTGCTGGCGTACCCTGCCGCGACGCCATCGCCACCAGTGTCGACGGATCTGCTTGAAGCAGCCCGCCACACGCCATCGCCGCCGATCGCGCGCGCGGCCAGCGAGACGCCCGACGCTACGCCAGCGCGCTTTTTGCGAAGCTGCTCGCCGCCCAGCGCCAAGCCCCGGCCTGTCCGCGTCGCTGCCGCGCCGCGCCAGCGCCGCCGCCGCCGCCGAAGCTGCCGCCCGCGACGCCCAGACGCTTTCGCCGCGCGCCTCCTCGCAGTCCTGCGATCAGCAGCCGCAGCCACAGGCAGCCTGCGTCCTGCCGTCTTGCCGTGCAGCAGCGGCCAGCGCCAGCCTGCCGCGTGCCCGGCTTGCCAGCCTCCAAGCTCGTGTCGCCGCGTCGCGCGTGAGTTCCCGAGCCGAGCTTGCTTTGCTCTTTTGTTGTCTAGACGTTTTAGATGCCGATTATTATTGGTTTGCTAGGTTCCCGCCGCTAGCTCGGATTGTTCCGCAGCTTAGGATTTGTGTGTAGAAGCCTCCCACCAAGGTAAGGATTTCTTACCGAGTTGTGTGGGCCTGCGGTATATTTGTGATTGTTGTTTTGTATGCCTGTGTATGATTATTAGCTTGTTTAGCCCTAGGTGCTCTGCTCAATTCTCGATGGCATGAACTCTTGTATTGTTTCTCATGTTAGCCCATGCTAGGTTGTTCCATTCGGCATGTTCGATATCTCGTTCTTGCTTCGTAGTATCATGCTAGGTTCCTTGTATCTGCTGAGCACGTATTGGACCGCATTGAATGAATTGTTATTATTGTTATGGTTTAGAGTTCAAGTAGGTAGCATCATCCGGGCCGGATGCATAACGTAACTTGCATCCCCGACGAGGGCGTGCGAGATGGTACTCGCTCCACGATCCCGTTAGGGTTTAGCTAACCCTAACGGTGGCCTCGCAATCTTGGGTGAGGGTGGCGGATCGTTAAATGCCCCAACGGTCGGGATGATGACTTGGCATTGCCTCGCCCCTGGCGATCGGCACGCCCTCGCCGTGTTCGGCCGTAGCCCTTGATTGCCACTGTTAGGGCAAGGACCGCTTCTCGTGTAAGCCTACCACGACCCGGTTCCTTAGCCTCAAAGTGCGGTGGTACAGCAGCGACATAGTTCACGTGTCCGTGTCTCACACCCCTATGTCGGTGACACCGATCCGTAGATTTAGTTAGGCATGGTGGATCACTGGCAACTTGCCACTAGACCCGCACTTCGAGTTTGCAGTAGCATGCGGTGCGCTTACGCTCATTACAACGCCCGATCGAGAGCTCCTCGGGATCTTGAGCCGCTGCACCTTTCGTGATCGACGATGAGACAGTGCCGAGGCCGGTCTTGTTCCCGTGATAGCGCGTTTAGTGTGTTGTGGTATTTCGGACTAAGACCCCGAGTTGGCATCCGAGGTCCAAGTGTGGACTTAGCTATGTGCTCCGCTCTGTGTTTGTACTCATAGCTTGCATACATTCTTCTAGATGATCATGTATATCGTATTGTACCGGTTGGGGATTCTTCTTTGGGTAATTCGTTACTCACCCTTATTCTCGTGGTTTTCCACAGTAATCAAGGCGGGAGACAGGATGGTGAAGGAGAAGCCGTGATCATGGAATCCTCGCTGTCATCTCTCGACTATTTTATTTTTTATCATGACTCTTGACTTTTGTTATTTCCCACTGAATGCATGTAGACGGGCACCGAGCCCCGGGATGTTTTCTTACGTTTTATGGATTCCAAAGATATTTGTACTTGTGGATTGTTTTAATGGTTTAAATAAATCTCTCGATCGAGTATGCTTTTAGAAATGTATGTTTTGGTTGTTGAACGTTTCTGCTTTTTACTTGGAATCCGAAATGTGTTTTTCATAATGTCTTCTATTTTCAATACATGCATTGGGGTAAAGGCCATTTAGAGCTCCTTTTGGGTCCTGTCTTTACAGCTTGGTATCGAGCTCGAGTCATAGATTCTCAGAGACCGACCTTTGTTGTAGGTCATCCTTCCATGATCACCAAAGACTCAAGGCGACCATCGTGCACGCCTAGATTTATTGTTTTAGAAAGGAAAAGGGTTAAGAATTTACAATACCTATCATCTAGTGTATGCCTTGTTTGGTGTTGTGGAATGGTGACAGTGAGTTTTGATTCGTTGTTGGTTTGGATGTAGATCGCCAAAGATGCTACCACCCGCATCGAGAGGAGGTTCGAGAGCGGTCGAGGTATCGTGGATCGGATCTCGACATCTGCGGACATCGTCCCAAGCCGACAATCGATGGCATTCCACCAAAGAGCTCCTCCCGTTACGCCTAGAGCGGGCGTTGAGGCGATCGAAGCCGTGAGATCGCTCCCCGGGAGCAGAGAGTTTGCTTTGAGTCTATGAGGGCTTTTATGGTCGGCATGTTGAGTGACCAGAGGGCGAGACCTGTGCCTTGTTGGCGCCAAGCAGCGGAAAGAGTCCCGAGCCCAGATCGAGCGGTGGACTCGATTGGTTCAAAGAGAGCTCAAGAGCACCTCCAGCCTCCTCGAGAGCAAGTAGCCCCAGAGACAGATATGGCGAGGGTGCCGAGGAATTGGGTAGGTGGTCAAGGATTTTGTGAAGTGGAAGCCCGAGAAGTTTGATGCCACCGGTGATGCGTTAGCGGCGGCCGTGTGGATTGCCCATTTGGAGTACACCTTCCCGATCATGGTGTGCCCCGATATTCGAGAGGCCGAGGTGTGCGGCTCATGTGCTAGGAGGCACAATGAGATGGTGGTGGGAGTTCACCTTGAGCGAGAGACCACCGGGTCTCCACCCGCTACTTGGGAGTTCTTCAAGGCCGAGTTCAAGGTAAAGTTCATCGGTGATGAGGCTCAAGAGAAGATGGTGGAGCTCTTCCGAACACGGCGTGGTTCCGATTCCATTGAGGAATATGAGCGCAAGTTCTCGAGTATGGATATTTTGCTCCTCGCTTTGATTGCCACCCCTGAGTGAAGATTCGGAAGTTCATATCCGGATTGAGGCGGTGTTTCCCGAGATGTCGTGGCTCGTGCCCCCGACACTTATGCTAGGGGCCGCCCAGCTTAGCCACGATCTATAATGGGAAGTATCCTGCTGAGCGGGTTGTTGCCGCTCTGCTCGCCGCCCCGCCCCAAAGCACCGTAGGGGCGTAAGAGGAAGTTTGATTTTCGCGAGGCGGCAGCGCGCCAAAGGGCGCTTCGAAGCAGAGATCTGCGGAGAGCTCCAATCCGTTTCACTCCGACACAGCGGCGAGGACCCAGCGAGTTCCCGCTTGTGCTACTTGTGGGAAAGTCCACGCCGAGCTTGTCACCGACCTAGATTGTGCTTCCGTTGTGGTAGAGAGGGCACATGGCCCGCTTTTTGTGATCGGCCCGGCTATGGCAAATCAAAATGCCGCAGCAGGTCGTCGAGTGTTTGCTACGACCGTCAGAGGCCGAGCGTCTTGATGCCGCTGTGGCGGTGTACGCTTCTTGTTTTAGATCACTGCGCATTTGTCTTGTTTGATTCTCGTTCCACGCATTCATTTGTATCTGTGTTGTTTGGTTTGAGCATGCTAAGTTAAGACTAGAGCCTCTAGGTTTCGAGTTATCTGTTGCAACTCCTTCGGAGTTAATATGTTGGCTAGAGATAAGATTAGGGATGGCCGATCGAGATATCCGGAGAGTTGCTTAGGGGCTACGCTCATAGTTCCGCTCTATGAGCGGTTTTGATGTGATTCTTGGTATGGAGTGGTTAGTCGCTAACCACGCGTTGATTGACCGCCACCGGAAAGAAGTAGTGTTCAGCCGCCAGTCGGCCGACTTTTTAAGTTTCGTGGAGTCCAGGTGGGAGTTTGCCCGCCGATGGTGTCACCGTGAAAGCTCGTCGTTTGCTAGCTCATGGAGCTTGGGGCTATCTAGCCAAGTTGTCCGGGAAGAGCCGCCTCATCGCTCTGTTGATCGTGCACGGTCGTGCGAGGAGTTTGCGGACGTGTTTCTGAGGAGTTACTGGGGTTGCCCCGAAGAGAGAGGTTGACTTCACAATTGAGCTCGAGCCGTGGACCTCCCTATCTCGAAGGCTCCAGTATCGTATGGCGCCACGAGTTAAAGGAATCAAGATTCGATTCTGCGGGAGATGTTAGATCGAGGGTTCATCCGTCCGAGTGTGTCCCCGTGGGAGCACCATTCTATTTGTGAAAAAGAAGGATGGTTCTATGCGCTTATGTATTGATTACCGCGAGCTTAATAAGGTGATGATGAAGAATAAGTATCCGCTGCCCCGTATCGATGATTTGTTCGATCGACTTCGGAGCTTCCGTGTTCTCCAAGATAGATCCGAGATCCGGTTACCATCGATTCATGGATCGGGGATGCCGACATTCCTAAGACGACTTTCTGTGTCTAGATATGGTCACTATGAGTTTGTGGTCATGTCGTTTGGATTGACCAATGCCCCACCAAGCGTTCATGGACATGATGGATAGGGTGTTCAAATCATTTTTGGACAACCGTCATCATCGTGTTCATTGAAGATATTCGATTTATTCGAGGTCTAAAGAAGACCATGCAGAGCATTTGAGGCGAGTATTGGCGGCTTTGAGGAAAACCGACTTTATGCGAAGTTTTCCAAATGTGATTTCTGGTTGGAGCAGGTGGCCTTCCTAGGCCACGTGGTTTCGAGAGATGGTATAGCCGTGGACCCGCGAAGATTGAGGCCGTGAGTTTATGGGCCAAGCCGACTTGATTCTGCCGAGATTCGCACTTTTCTCTGGTTTGGCGAGTTACTACCGCTTGTTCGTCAAGGACTTTTTCGCTATAGCCTCGCCTCTCACTCGTCCGCGAGGAAGGGTGTCGAGTTTGTTTGGGACAAAGAGGTGTGATGAGAGCTTTGCGTGCCTCAAGCGCAGCTTTGACTTAAAGACTGATGTTGGCGATCCGGAGGGGACAGTGGTTTCGTGGTCTGATGATGCTTCCAAGTTTGGATTAAGTTGTGTGTTGATGCAGAACGGGAAGGTCATTGCCTATGCTTCCCGTCACCGGCCGTATGAGCAGAACTACCCGACTCATGATATGGAGTTGGCAAAGCAGTGGTGTTTGCAATCAAGATTTGGAGGCATTACCTGTATGGTGAGCGGATTCGATGTTTACCGATCACCGTAGCCTCAAGTATCTGCTTTACTCGTAAGGAGTTGAATATGAGGCAGAGAGATGGTTAGAGTTGGTAAAGGATTATGATCATGAGATTTTGTACCATCCGGTAAAGCCAATGTAGTGGTCGATGCTTTGAGTAGGAAGACGTCGCACTCTGCGGCGTTGTTGAGTTCCCACCCAGCTTGCGAGAGTTCGAGCGGGCCGAGGTTGCGATGTTGTTGGGTGAGGTTACCGCCGAGTAGCTCGATTGTCTGCTCACCGTCGATTAGGCAAATGGATTATAGACGACCAGTTAGGTGACCCCGCACTTAAGAGATTGGTTGATAGAGTTAGTGCTTGACGGTGACTTTGACTTTGTATATTCACGAGGCATGCTGGGTTGACTTATAGAGGCCGGTTGTGTGTTCCGACATTGCGGTGTTTGCGAGCGAGTTGCTCTCGGAGGCCCACAGCCCCCTTTTGCTTGGCACCCCTGGGTACCAAGATGTATCGAGACCTTAAGCGCACCTTCCGTGGATGGGAATGAAGAGAGATGTGGCAGAGTTTGTCACCGGGTGTCTCACTTGTCGCCAAGTGAAGGCACCTGTGCAGAGGCCACTGGTTTGTTGCAAATGACCGAGTGTACCCAGTGGAAATGGGAAGAGATCTCCATGGACTTTATCTCTGGTTTGCCAAGGACTCAGGAAGTTCTCTCGCATTTGGGTGATAGTCGACCGTTTGATTAAGAGCGCACACTTCATTCCCTGTAGACACTTATACCGTGGAACATGGGCGCAGCTTGTTTTTGGAGCGGATCATCCGTTATCATGGTGTGCCGGTGAGGATTGTGTCCGATCGTGACTCGCGGTTCACTTCTCGCTTCGAGAGCGCCCGAAGGGGTTTGGGCACGAGAGTGTAGTTTCAAAGACGCCTTTTCACCCTCGCACGGATGGTCGATCCGAGAGAGTGAATCGATTCTCGAGGATATGTTGAGGGCTTGTGTGTTGGATTTCCCGTGCAGCTTGGGACCAGATGATCAGCACTTGATGGAGTTTGCCTATAACAACATTACGATCGACGATTCGATGGCTCCATTCGAGGCATTGTATGGTAAGCGTTATCGGTCCCCGTGTTCGGGAAGAGGTTGGTGATAGATGTGTTTTGGGTCCCGAGTTATCGCAGCTTGACCAATGGTGCAGTCTGCGAAGATTAGAGCTCGTATGTTGACACTCAGAGCAGCAGAAGAGTTACGCCGATGTTCGGCGCCGAGATTTGGAGTTTGAGGTTGGTCAAATGTGTTCCTTAAGGTTGCTCCGATGCGAGGTGTTCCGAGGTTTGGTAAGCGTGGGAAGTTGAGTCCCCGCTTTGTGGGTCCATTTGAGATCCTAGAGAGGATTGGCGAGTTGCTTACCTGTTAGCCCTACCTCCGTCACTATCACGGTGCATAGCGCTTTTTCATGTATCGATGTTGAGGCAATGTGTGCCGGACCGTCGCACATTGTGGACTTTGAGCCTTTGCAAATGAATGAGGATTTGAACTTCGAGGAGAAGCCGGTGAGGATCCTTGCCTTTGAGACCAAGACGTTGCGTAATCGCGAGATTCGCTTTAGTAAAGGTTCAAAGTGGAAGAGTCGGGTTCCGAGGAAGCCACTTGGGAGCGGGAAGACGAGATGAGATTGCATTACCCCGAGCTATTTCTGTCTTAAGGACTTTCGAGGACGAAAGTCATAAAAAGGAGGGAATATTGTAACGACCAGTGTTTTTCTTCCCGATCTTCCGTGTATGCCCTAGGGGTAATTTGGTAATTTGGTCGGGCCGTCGTGGTCGTTTGTGTCTTGTCCAGCTTACTAAAATTATTGGATGGTTTTATGTAGGTTTTTGAGGGGTTTGTGGTTTGGTTTGAGCAAGGTTTGTTGCAAAAGTAAAAATAAAGGAATTTGTCTTTGCAAATGGGGTTTGAACCCGGTCTCCGAAAGCTTGTAGAGATGTGTGCCAATTGAGCCATTAGGTGCTCTTGTTGCTCTTTCTCGCATCACATCTTAGTTAACCTTGGATTTTGGAGTTTTGGTGCATTTGGTTAAATGAAATAGAATTAGGTTTATTCCATCTTCTTCTCCAAATCTCCTCTTGGCCGCACAAGCTCTCCCTCTCCATAGCCCTTCCCGATTCTTCATCCTTGCAGCTCCTTTGGATCGCTCATCATCATTCCGGTAGGTATTGATCTTCCTCTTCTTCTTCTCATCCGTTTGGTGTGCTTTTGGCCAAGTGAAAAGAGGTGTGTTGTGTGTGTTTGTGTTGATTGCGGCCACCGAGAGAAGCCCAACCCAGAGCCATCGTCGCCGCGTCCCCAAATCGGCCGATCGCGACGCGATCGCGCGCCCAGCAGCAGCAGACAGACGCCCCTCGCCGTCGCACGATTCGCCCGCCTCAGAGTCGCACGGATCGCCCAGACCGCTGAGCGGCCCCGCCGCGACGCCATCGCCACCAGTCGACCAGATCTGGCTGAAGCGCCGCCGCCGCCGCCATCGCCGCCGATCGTGCGGATCGCGCTTGGCAGCAGCGAGACGCCAGACGCCAGCGCCACAGCGCTTTTTGCCCGAGCGGCTCGCCGCGCGCGCCCGCAAGCCCGCGTCGCGCTCGCTGACGCCAATACCAGCGCGCCCCGGCCCGCCACCCGCGACGCCAGACGCTTCGCCAAGGCGCTGGCCTGCGTCCTGCGCCGTGCGTGCAGGTTGCCAGCCGGGCCATCAGCGCTGCGCTGCGCTGCGTGCGTGCGTAGCCCAAGCGCGCCACACTGCCTGCCGTGCGTTACGGCTGCCAGCTCCAGCTCGTGTCGCCGCCGCCGCGTGAGTTCCCCGAGCCGAGCTTGCTTTGCTCTTTTGTTGTTTAGACGTTTTAGATGCCGATTATTATTGGTTTGCTAGGTTCCCGCCGCTAGCTCGGGATTGTTCCGCAGCCTTAGGATTTGTGTGTAGAAGCCTCCCGACCAAGGTAAGGATTTCTTACCGGAGTTGTGTGGGCCTGCGGTATATTTGTGATTGTTGTTTTGTATGCCTCGTATGATTATTAGCATGTTTAGCCCTAGGTGCTCTGTTTCAATTCTCGATCGCATGAACTCTTGTATTGTTTCTCATGTTAGCCCATGCTAGGTTGTTCCATTCTCGCATGTTCGATATCTGTTCTTGCTTCGTAGTATCATGCTAGGTTCCTTGTATCTGTTGAGCACGTATTGGGTGCATTGAATGAATTGTTATTATTGTTATGGTTTAGAGTTCAAGTAGGTAGCATCATCCGGGCCGATGCATAACGTAACTTGCATCCCCGACAGGGGCGTGCGAGATGGTACTCGTCCCGATCCCGTTAGGGTTTAGCTAACCCTAACGCCGCCTCGCAATCTTGGGTGAGGGTGGCGGATCGTTAAATGCCCCAACGGTCGGGATGATGACTTGGCATTGCCTCGCCCTCGGCAGATCGGCACGCCCTCGCCGTGTTCGGCCGTAGCCCTTGATTGCCACTGTTAGGGCAAGGACCGCTTCTGGTGTAAGCCTACCACGACCGGTTCCTTAGCCTCAAAGCGGTGGTACAGCCGACATAGTTCACGTGTCCGTGTCTCACACCCCTATGTCGGTGACACCGATCCGGAGATTTAGTTAGGCATGGTGATCAACACGGCAACTTGCCACTAGACCCGCACCCCGCAGTTTGCGGTGAGCATGCGGTGCGCGCTTACGCTCATTACAAATACGCCGTGAGAGCTCCTCGGGATCTTGAGCCGTGCACCTTTCGTGACGACGATGAGAGACAGCCGAGGCCGGGACTTGTTCCCGTATAGCGCGTTTAGTGTGTTGTGGTATTTCCGGACTAAGACCACGAGTTGGCATCCGAGGTCCAAGTGTGGACTTAGCTATGTGCTCCGCTCTGTGTTTGTACTCATAGCTTGCATACATTCTTCTAGATGATCATGTATATCGTATTGTACCCCGGTTGGGGATTCTTACTGGGTAATTCGTTACTCACCCTTATTCTCGTGGTTTTCCACGGTAATCAAGGCGAGACAGGATGGTCAAGGAGAAGCCGTGATCATGGAATCTCGCTGTCATCTCTCGACTATTTTATTTTATCATGACTCTTGACTTTTGTTATTTCCCCTGAATGCATGTAGACGCACCGAGCCCCAAGATGTTTTCTTACGCTTTTATGGATTCCAAAGATATTTGTACTTGTGGATTGTTTTAATGGTTTAAATAAATCTCTCGATCAGAGTATGCTTTTAGAAATGTATGTTTTGGTTGTTGAACGTTTCTGTTTTTACTCGGAATCCGAAATGTGTTTTTCATAATGTCTTCTATTTTCAATACATGCATTGGGGTAAAGGCCATTTAGAGCCCCTTTTGGGTCGGGTCTTTACAGATTCAGCGTAGAAAAATTAATTGGATAGTTGTCATTTCGCTGAAGTAAAAGGTGAGATTTACAAGTCAAACCGTGGGTTGAATTAAAACATGAAAATTTTAAAAATTCCCAAATACTCGAGTAGAGCAAAGCGAATCAAAGAGCTAGTAGCCTAAGTCCTGGGATCATTTCTCCGTTGTCGTTTGCTCTAACATTGCGTACCAATCATTATATCAAACATTCAATGAATTGGAGCAAACAATAGTAGGATACCGTAAGTGAGGAACTCCTAGAGAACTGTAAAAGGAGAGTATTCTCTTTGGCAAAAGATAAGGTTGTACCAAAGTTAAAGGGCGCAAAAATAGCTTAAAGCGAAAAGGTTAAATCTCATTGATTAAGGAGAGCGAAAAGAACCAAAGAATTAAGGTTATAAGCCCAAATGAATTTTCGAGGACAAAAATAGAAGAGGATTACAAAAAGTAAGCTTTCGAATAGTTTAAAGTTCGCCCAGCATTGCCTAGTTGTTTAAAAAATTTATTAGAAATACCTTTGAATTTTTAGAGCAATGGCAGTTTGATGTGCAAGGTTGGCAAGGGCGAAGAAAAAATACCTTAATTATAAAGCTATTACTCGGGACGAGCAATAATGCAAGTTTGGGGGTGTGATAACTCTCAAGAATTGAGAGTTAAAGTAGCTTAATTGAGATATTTTTTATTAAAATGACAAGTAAATTTCACAAGAAGTTTCGTTGTTGTTAGACTCAAGCTGCGCATAAGCGAACATTTGGTTAAAAGTCTGACAACGCGAAGGCGAACATAAAAACAATGAAGTAGAACGAATACGAGTTGAACTGAGCTTATAATTAAAAATAAGAATTGATACTTTTATTCTGGTGCAGGAAAACCGAAGTGAAGGAGCAAGCATTGAAGAAGAATCTCGCTCTTGCGAAGTGCCAGCAGAACTAAGAGCTCGACGGAAAGACAAAGGAGCAAACTCTTATTCACCCAAGCAAAGCAAAGCATCCAACCTTGATCGAGAAAATATCTCTCCAAAAGGACGCATGGCAGGAATCAGTGCTCTAAAAGCAATCGTGGTCGTTCATCTTGTCGGCCCTAGTACATCCAACAAATCAAAGTTTAGAGCAGCTTTTGGCAGAGAGGATATTGGAGCAACTTTTGGCAGGATCGAATCGCATAGCAGAGAGGAAAAGCAAATTTTGTCTGGAGCACTATAAAAAGGGCGACCTCCATCAAATTCAGGGATGGATAGAACCTTCTTCCTGAAACATTCTCTCTAGGATAGGGAACTTCGATCACATTTCGACCAACTCATCCCTTAGCAACTTTTCGCCGTCTGAGCAGTCTATGCCGGGCCTAGCATAGTGTTTATTGTTTTTGTTCCAAACTGTCTTAGTGAATTCTTTTGTAACCAACCTCTTAGTAATTTCAGTGTTTTGATTGTCTTTATCTTTCGCTTGCGCAAATTTATTTTATATCTGAAGTATGTTTTGCATGTCTTATTTCATTTTAACATTTCTTCTTGATAATAAGTAACTAAACCTGTTGTCGGAAGGAAAAGGGAAGTAGGGAATTCACGTAGGCGAAGTGATTAGCGAAGTAAGAGTTTTGCATGCGAGCATCACTAACATACATTTTACTTCTAAATATTTGTGTGACCTCTATGCTAAGTCGAGAGACAAGGATGGAGCAAACCTGTATGCACTTCTAGAATAGCGAATACTAGAGATAGGAATCGCAGGCAGTTGATGGTGGCCATCTTCCATTGTTTGACTCAAGAGAGCGAACTAAGTGCTCGAGAGGGCCGCTGCTGAAGCTCGAGAGAACTTAAGGCCCCACTGTTAACGAAGTTTCTCGCCAGTTGCTTCGCCTAAGCGAAGCCCTGAAAACCCCACCCTTTTGATACCCTATTAACTTCATAGCAAATCATGTTATTATCGTGCATTACTTTCCCTAATTCTCCTTTTATCATACTAGTTACTTTCTGCTCTCGCATGAAAACAAATCCAACATTTTAAAAGTCCCTGTGGAGAATGACCTTTACTTAGTTAAAACTTGCTACAACAAGGCTTGTGTATACTTGCACAACTTGGCGAAATACCTCACACATCTTGCTTAAATCCAATTCACTACCTCGCTTTAGCGAAGGTCAACCTGAGCCACGTCATCACCCATCTATTATTCATAGTTTATTTGTGTGTAATATTTCGAGAACCAACAATTGGGCACGGAGCCGAAGGATTTTATTATTTTGGAACCTATTAAACTGTTGTTGAACTTTTCTAGATGTTTAAACTGTGGATGATTTATATTTGGAATTTGTTTTTTATACTTGGGTTTGATTATGGTTTTTAAAGATTTTGAATTTGAAATAAACTCTGGCCAGGGTTGCTCTATACTTTACAAGTTTGAATAAATGTTTTTTAACAGGTTTTAGGTTTTGAACGGATTTATACAGGAACTATGTTATGCTTGTTCGTATTGATTTTACCGGTTTTAGTATGCATGTTGAGTAAGAATCCATTTAGTACCATATTTTGGGTCGGGTTCTTACAGGGTACCCTAAGTAAAACACATAAAACAATAAAAAAAAGTCATAATGCAAGGTAACATGCCTAAAAAATTCAATTTGTGCGGAAGTAAGATTTGAATAAAAATAACGATAAGACTCAATAAAGGAAACATAGTCGTCCCAATGTCCATCAGCTCCAATCAACCACCCTAGTGCATCGTGTGAGTACCTGTGGAAAATCCAGAAAAGAAGGGCGAGTCTTAAACTCAGTAAGTTTTCTTGTTAGAACATATAAGTATGTATAGGCACAATCTATCAGAAATTATAATGGCCACAAACCCCTCAGTAACATTAGGCACTAACCCCTTAAAAATAATAATCAACAATATTAACGGGTACTAACCCCTCAATTACAATAATGTGCACTAACCCCTTGAGGGTGAGTACGAAGGTACTCAATAAGAACCCCCAGCCAGGGTACAATACGCATGCATCACATCATCTAGCATCCTACTAGCATACATGCAATACAGACAACCAACAGATCCAAGAGTGAGTTATCAACATATATCCCAATCCTCGAGAGTCTCTAACTCTCGTCTAATGATCAGCTCGCTATGCTGATCTTGGACAACTGGGAGAGCACCTAGTGTCTGGCCCTAGACTAATCGGAAAGGTGTACTGCGATATTAGCCCGAGGAATCCGTCCTCCCAGCATCTAATGTGTGTGCGCGCACACCGCATATTGCTGTAAACTGAGGTAACTGTAGGCCTACACAAACTACACTAGTCTAGGTCTACATGCCTAACTATATGGAATGGTGCCCACTGATCCATAGCTGGTGGGAGGCCCTTGGCACCCAACTGTGGCAGCATGTTCACACCTACTCCTGAAGCTAAAGATCGTTCCAAGGTAGGCTTACACCAAGGAAATGATCTCGCTCTAGCAGGCCACAAACTCGGCTTCGCCAAAGATGTATGCTACAAAACAACCCGACTAACGGGGGCGGGAATCGTTCCTCACTGATCCCTACCTGTGGGGACGACGTCATGTTCATCGTGCAAGTCATCCTATTAGGATTTCTACAATACAGAAACGTAATCAAGCTACATGTCAACACCCTAATAGTTAGGTCATCACACATCACATAACAGGATTCTTATACATACTAGGAAAACAATGCAACATACAACACATATACAATCAGTGAAGATTATACACAAGGTCCACATAACCACGACAAGAAATCTTTATCTTAAATCAAATACAGAACAAATAGTCTAATGCTCCTTGAGCTGCAGATCAATCACGGACAGATTACAACCTAGACAATTAATTCTAACAAATTAATATTAATTATTAACTAATGTGCTAACTACAAGAATTTAGAAATTTTGAAAACTACCCAAATCTTGAATGACATAACGGTGAATGGCAGAAATCAACGTCGGCAGAAAATGGGTAGAAATCGATTTCAGAAAAAAGGGCATAAATCAACTTCGACAAAAAATGGGCAGAAATCGAGTTTGGTAGAAGAGGCCGAAATCGACTTCGGTAGAAAATGGGCAGAAATCGACTTTGACAGAAAATGGGCAGAAATCGATTTCGGATGAAAGTGGCAGAAATCGAATTCGGTAGAGAATGGACAGAAATCAATTTTGGTAGAATGGGGAAGAAATTTATGTCAGCAGAAAGAGGTAGAAATTGATGTTGGCAGAAATCGACGTGAAGAAGAATGATGGAGGGATTGAGGTTATGGAGTGTAAAGACCCGACCCGAATGGGGTCCTAAAATAGGCCTTTACCTCAATATATGCTTTCAAAACTTAAAGACAATATGCAAGAATGGTTTTCGGATTCTAAGTGAAAACTAAAACATGCAAACAACCATTTAAAACAAACAAAATTATAGAATTCCTGAAACCTGTCCATGTTTCCAAGCACCTGTTTCAAGTCAAATACATTTCCAAAACTCACTCTGATCAGAGATTTATTTAAACCATTCAAAAACTTCCAACAGTTACAACAGTGCTAGAATCAAGAAAAACAGTCAGAAAAATAACCTAGGGCTCCGTGCCCGACTACATGCATTCAGAGGAAAATAAAGCATAAAGAATCATAGACATAAACTCAGAGTTTGACAGCTGGTTTCCATGATCACAGCTCCTCTGTAACGGCCTAGTTTTTCATCCCGGTCTTCTAGATATGCCCTAAGGGTATTTTGGTAATTTGGTCGGGCCGTCAGAGCCGTTTATGTCTTTTTAAGTTGTTAAAATTATTGGATGGACTTAAGAAGGATTTTGATACTTTGTGGATGTGTTTGGGCATGGTGAGATGCAAAAGTAAAAATGAGAAGTATTTGTGCTATTGTTGGGGTTCGAACCCGGGTCTCCGGGAAGTCTGTTAGGTTGCGTGCCAGTTGAGCTATTGGGAGCCCTTGTTGCTCTTTTCGCGGCATGTCTTGGTTAGCCTTGGTTCTTTGGCGTTTTGGTGCATTTGATTAAAAGAAGGGAAAATAGGGTTGATTGTGTTTTCTTCTCCAAAACACCCATAGCCGCCCAAGCTCTCTCCCCAAGCAGCTCATTCGTCCGTTCGTCATCCCGGGTAAGTGTCTCGATCTCTTCTTTTTCTTTTTCCGTTTGGTGTGTTCTTGCTGGCCGAGTGAAGAAGAGATGAAATTTTTTGGTGTTGTGCAGCCTAGCAGAGCAGCAGCTCCTGCCCAGCGCCCTGCAGTGCCCATCGCCAACAACAGACGCCACCGAGCAAAATTTCGCCGCCATCGCGACACCGGATCGCAACGCCCGGGACGTCCCAAAGACCGCGTCGCTCAACCAAGATCGCGTCGCCCGTCCCCCTCAGCCCGTGCGCCGTCCCAGTGCCAACGCGGCTCACCCGTCCGCATCTCACTCGTCCGCCCGCAACTCCGCACTCGGTAGCGCGTGCGAAGCCGCGCTCGGCCTCGCAGCCCAGGCCGCGTGCCCGGCAAGACGCTAAGCGCAGCCCTTGCCGCTTCAGTCAGGTGCCCGATGTCGTGGCGACTGTCCGTCCGTCCGCGTGTTAGCCGTGCCTTATGAGTTGGTCCCGAACCGAGCCCTGTTTATTTTATTATATTTAGGCCTATAGATTGTGATATTGTTGTGCTTGTTAGGTTCTCATTAGCTAGCTCGGGATCGATCGCAGCTTAGAATTCTTGTGTGTAGTTGCCTTCCGACCAGGTAAGGATTTCTTACCGGAGTTGTGTGGGCCTTGCGATACAATATGTGATTGCTGTTTGTTTGCTTGTTTATGTTTATCAGCATGTTAGTTGATAGGTGCTCTATTCTGAATTCTGACTGGCATGAATCTCGTATTGTTTCTCATGTTAGTTCCATGCTAGGTTGTCATGTTCTGGCATGCTCGATATCTGTTCTTGCTTCGTAGAACCATGCTAGGCTCGTTGTTTCTGTTGAGCACGTTTTGGAATGTTTGCTGTTTATGTTATAGTTTAGAGTTCAGATAGGTAGCATCATCCGGGCAGGATGCATAACGTAACTTGCATCCACGGCGGGGGCGTGCGAGGTAGTACTCGTCCACGATCCACCGCTAGGGTTTAGCTAACCCTAACGGCGCAATTTCAAAGGCAATCTTGGGTGAGGGTGGCGATCGTTAAATGCCCCAACGGTCGGGATGATGACTAGGCATTGCCTTGTCCCCTGCGATCGGCACGCCCTCCTCGGCGTGTTCGGCGGTAGCCCTTGATTGCCACCGATAGGGCAAGGACGGCTTCCTCGTGTAAGCCTATCACGACCGGTTCTTTAGCCTCAAAGTGCGGTTTGATCGACATAGTTCACGTGTCTAGGTCTCACACCCCTATGTCAGTGACACCGATCCAGAGATTAGTTAGGCATGAGTACTGGACCTGGGCAGCTTGCCACTAGACCCGGCACCCCCCATGGTTTGCAGCGGCATGCGGTGTGCTCATACGCTCATTATAGCGCCGACTGGAGAGCTCCTCCGGATCGTGAGCCAGTGCACCTTTCGTATCGACAGTAGATAGGCTGAGGTCGGGACTTGTTTCTCGTATAGGATCGTATCGTGTGGTGGAGTTTCCAGAGTAAGACCCTGAGATGGCATCCGAGGTTATGTGTGGATTTAAGCTATGTGCTCTCTTCTGTGTTTATATTCATAGCTTGCATACTTTCTGCTAGATGACCAGTTATATCGTATTGTACCCCGGTTGGGGATTCTTACTGAGTAATTCGTTACTCACCCTTATTATGTGGTTTTCCACAAGTAACCAAGTTGCAAGAAAGGATGGCTGAAGGAGGAGCTGTGATCATGGAAACCAGCTGTCGAACTCTGAATTTTATGTCTATGATTATTTATGCTTTATTTTCCTCTGAATGCATGTAGATGGGCACGAAGCCCTAGGATGTTTTCTGACTGCTTTTCCGGATTCTAGCACTGTTTTAACTATTGAAAAGTTTTGAATGTTTTAAATAAATCTCTGATCAGAGTGAGTTTTGGAAATGTATTTGTCTTGGAACAGGTGCTTGGAAACAGGGACAGGTTTCAGGAATTCTATAACTGTGTTTGTTTTAAATGGTTGTATGCATGTTTTTAGTTTTCACTTAGAATCCGAAAACCATTCTTGCATATTGTCTTTATGTTTTGAACACATGCATTGAGGTAAAGGCCTATTTTAGAACCCCATTCGGGTCGGGTCTTTACACTGAGGCCACGACTTGTTTCTCGTATAGGATCGTATCGTGTGGTGGATTTTCCGGAGTAAGACCCTGAGATGGCATCCGAAGTTTATGTGTGGATTTAAGCTATGTGCTCTCTTTTGTGTTTATATTCATAGCTTGCATACCTTTTTGCTAGATGACCATGTATATCGTATTGTACCCCGGTTGGGGATTCTTACTGAGTAATTCGTTACTCACCCTTATTTTGTGGTTTTTCCACAGGTAACCATGGTGCGAGACAGGATGGCTGAAGGAGGATGTAAAGACCCGACCCGAAAGGGTTCTAAAATGGGCCTTTACCTCAATGCATGCATCCAAAAGTTAAAGACAATATGCAGGAATGGGATTCTTAAAGACAGCTCCTCCTTCAGCCATCCTGTCTCGCACCTTGGTTACTTGTGGAAAACCACATAATAAGGGTGAGTAACGAATTACTCAGTAAGAATCCCCAACCGGGGTACAATACGATATACATGGTCATCTAGCAGAAAGGTATGCAAGCTATGAATATAAACACAGAAGAGAGAACATAGCTTAAATCCACACATAAACTTCGGATGCCAACTCAGGGTCTTACTCAGGAATAATCCACCTCATGATACGATCTTATACGAGAAACAAGTCTCGGCCTCACCGCTTCATCTTCGTCGATCACGAAAGGTGCACTGGCTCACAATCCCGAGGAGCTCTCCAGTCGGCGCTATAATGAGCGTATGCGCGCACCGCATGCTACTGCAAACCGTGGGGGGTGTCGGGTCTAGTGGCAAGTTGCCCAGGTCCAGTCACCATGCCTAACTAAATCTCTGGATCAGTGTCACTGACATAGGGGTGTGAGACCTGGACACGTGAACTATGTCAGCCTGAACCACCGCACCTGAGGCTAAGGAACCGGTCGTGGTAGGCTTACACCAGGAAGCTGTCCTTGCCCTAACAGGTGGCAATCAAGGGCTACTGCCGAACGCTGAGGACGTGGCGACTACCGGGGACAAGGCAATGCCATGTCATCATCTCGACCGTTGGGGCATTTAACAGTCTGCCACCCTCACCCAAGATTGTAGGGCCTACCGTTAGGGTTAGCTAAACCCTAACGGGGTCTAGGGACGGAGTACTGCCTCGTACGTCCCTGCCGTGGATGTAAGGTACTCTATGCATTCTGGCCTGGATGATGCTACCTATCTGAACTCTAAACTATAACATCAACAGCAAACAATCCAATACGTGTTCAATAGATACAACAAACCTAGCATGATACTACGAAGCAATAACAGATACGAGCATGCCAGAACGGAACAATCATAGCATGGACTAACATGAGAAACAATATAAGGAATCATGCCAGTCGGGAATTCAGAACAGAGCACCTATCACTAAACATGCTAAAAAACACAACAAGCATACAAACAGCAATCACATATAATATTGCAGGGCCCACACAACTCCGGTAAGAAATCCTTACCTAGTCAGAAGGCAACTACACACAAGAATCCTAAGCTGTGATCGATCTAGAGCTAGCTAACGAGAACCTAACAAACACAACAATAATCACAATCCATAGGCCTAAATATAATAAAACAAACAGGGCTCGACTCGGGAGCAACTCACGCGGCACGGCTGACACGCAGACGGACAGGCTGCACAGGCGTGGCTGCTGCTGGGCGTTGATGGGCGGTGGCAGGGACTGCGCTTAAGGCATGCTGGCACAGGTGCTGGGCTGCGCGGCTAAGCGAGCTGGCACGGCGCTAGGGCGCGGAGCTGCGTGCGGGCGCTCTGGCGCGGACGAGCTGCAGGCGAGACAAGGGCCCGAGGGCGCGGGCGCAGACGCTACGTGCAACGCGCGCGTCGCGGCGAGCTCGACCGGGCAATGGCGTCTCGAGCGCGCGCGCGCGCGAGGACGGGAAGAACGCGAATGTGGCGCTGGCCGCGCGGCCGAGCGAAGCCGGCAACACGACGCTGGGCGCGAGTTCTAGCGCGGCGCGCTCGGGCGCGACGAGCCGCAGCGAGAGAAAGGGCCATGGGCGCGGCACAGACGCGGACTGGCGAACGCGGGTGGCGGGCGCGAGCTCAGCTGGGCTATGGCATCTGGTGTGCGCGACGGCCCGAGGACGGGGCGAACGCGTCGCGGCGCTTCTTGCTGCTGCGACAGCTCGCTTCTTTGGGTTAGGCGTCTCTTCTGCCGACGATGGGGCTTCTGGTGCGATCGGGCTGGCCGCTTCGACCGGGCGCTCATTGGTTGCTTGGCTGGCCGGGACGACGGTCGGTGGGGCTCTCGGGAGAAGACACACGCAAGGGCTTGAGAGATGGGGGGTTGGGCAGCCAAGGTGCTTTTGGAGAAGAAGCTAAAAAAACCTAATTCTTTTCTTTTAATCAAATGCACCAAAACTCCAAGGATCCAAGGCTAACCAAGACATGCCGCGGAGAGAGTAACAAGAACCTCTAGTGGCTCAACTGGCCACTCCACCCACCTGACTTCCTAGCACCCCGGATTTGAAACCCCACACTCACACTTTTAAATCTCTATTTTACTTTTGCATCTCTCCATGCCCAAATACATCCACAAAGCATCAAAATCCCACTTAAGATCATCCAATAATTTTAGCAACTGCAAAAGAACATAAACGACCCTGACGGCCCGACCAAATTACCAAAATACCCGTAAGGCATACTTGAAAGTCCGGGATGAAAACCTGGGCCGTTACAATATTCCCTCCTTTTTATGACTTTCGTCCTCGGAAGTCCTTAAGACTGAAACAGCTCAAGATACTGCAATCTCATCTCGTCCTCCCCTCTCACTAGCGGCTTCTTCCGAACTCAAACTCCTCCACTGAACTTTTACCAACCGGATCTCACGATTACGCAACGTCTTCGTCTCAAAGACCAGAATACTCACAGGCTTCCCCTCGAAGCTCAAATCCTCATTCAACTGCAAAGGCTCAAAGTCCACAATGAGCGATGGGTCCGACACATACTTGCCTCAACATCGATACATGAAAACACTGTGACACAGCGACATCAACGGAGGAAAGGCTAACCAATATGCAACTCGCCAATCCTCTCAAGCATCTCAAACGGACCAACAAAATGGGGACTCAACTTCCCACGCTTACCAAACCTCAACACACCTCACATCGGTGCAACTTTAAAAACACGCCTTTGTCAACCTCAAATTCTAAAACTCGACGCCAGACATCGGCAGCATTCTTCCTCTCTCTCTACTGCTCTGCCGACACAAACGAGCTCTAATCTTTTGCACTGCACGGCTGGACAACTGCAGCAACTCAAGACCCAAAAACTGACGGGCACCAACCTTCTCCCAGAACACAGAAAACCTGCAACACTTACTCGCAAAACAAACAAGGCAACCTCGCAAGGCAAACTCGCAAAACCTGGAACTGCTACCCAAGGCAACCTCGCAAAACAAACACTGGTCTCCCGCTGCCTAACCACGGAAACACCAACTCGCAACAAGCTCAGAAGGATCTGGCTCACTCCTCCCAAAAGACCATCGGTCAGAGGGTGAAAACACTACATGACTGCACTCGGCTCATAAGCCTCTTAACAACGCTCTCCAGAACCACAGTTCATCAACGCACTGCCTAAAATAACCTTTGTTGCCACACCCTGGTGCCAACAACTCTAGCCTGAAACTGCCATGCCACTACTCCACAGTAATGAAATCTCCACCTGGGCGAGGTGCGAGCTCTAGCTACTACAACTAATCCGCCAAACATCCGGACTCACACAACAACCTCAACCAGCTACCAGCTTCCACACGGACTCCTACAAACCAACAACTTGAGTGCTACAAACTAGGTAGCCTAACCAACCGCACACTGCATAACCACGCCAATCTACTCAACTCCAACTCGACCTAGATCACTGCCTGGAAAAGTCAACCTGCTAACAACAGGGCCCTAGAGGGCTCCCTCCACCAAACTTACCTCCATGCAAGCAACGGAACGAAGCTTGCCTCAAATATGAAACACATCTCACAAGTCCAAACGATAACACATACAGGCTTAACCCTCTAGCTTAGGCTTATTGCACCTTCCCACCGAAACTTCATAAACGGAATTCCACTACTCGGTTAACACCAACTACCAAGAACAAGAATACCAACAATGACTGGCAGAGCACAAGCTAAACTAACCAGCAAGGATCCCTCAATAGGCCAAGACCCTAATCCAGCCACAATGGTGCAACCTCCACCCACAACTGATACAAAGGGGTTCTTCAACTACAAAGGTGCAACAGCTCCCAGGCCAAACACACCAAGAACCTTAACTGACTAGGCCAAACACTCATAGGAGGCAGAACAACCCTTACTGCAACTTCCAGAACACCACTCAAGAATCCGCTTAACTGGACAAACAACTGCTTCCAAGCAGCCAACAAACTTTTCCCTCTTGCTAGCACCACTACCATCAACTCCAAGACTAAGGGAGTAATCTGACAACTCCCAGAAGGAAACGGTTCTTACAAGCAGACAACCGAAGGACAGAGAGCTCCACACACGCTCACTGTCTTGCTCCGCTAAAGCAACAACATCTAAATCTCACGGGGCAACAACAGGGGTCCACCACAGACTGAACCTCCAAATGCCAAACGGGGCAACTCTCAACATCTTGGAAACAGGAAAAACAACCGACAGGGCACGAACCATTCGCCTCACGAGCAAAACTAACTTCTAGCAACTCCAATCCACACCTTGGTCAACACCAAGCACCAACTTGCCACCACAGCGGAACCAATCCAGACTCTACTCCAAACAAACTCTAGCTTGCTAGTCTACCAAATCTGCCAGCAACTCACCCGAGGTCTACAACCTACACGACTCCGGCTTGCCAATTGAAACTCACTACCTGGGTCTGACTGAGCTCTGGTGAGGCTCTCCACACTAGGGTTCTTCGGCAACCCTCGACACACACTGTCGTCTATCGGTCTAACAGTCAACTGCCTGAACAAACAATTCTCTTTCCCAGCATTACAACTATGCTGGCCTACACAAAACCTCGAAACCAAAAAGACCAGAAACGCTTCAGAATGTGTCATCCTTCTACTCAAAGCATCAGCCACATCGTAGCTTCCACCCAGGGTAAGGATTCTGAGCAACACTCTTAGCAACTATGGTCAGGAACTACGCGGCTTCGCTACAACCACCATTTGTTCAGTACCATCTGAACTCCAACCATGAACCACAAGAGGTTCCACCAACCAAGCTTAGATCCAACCTAACAAAACTTGCCTAAGCAACAACCCGACCACGAGCAAGGTAACCTTACAACCACAACTAAAGCCTTACGACATACACCTAGAGTCCAACTTCTCCAAGAACTGAGCACCAGTTCTCCAAAGCAAACCCTACATGGTTCCAAAACTCTCGCCACCAGAACGAACTACACAAAACACACTTGTGTGCACAACTCACAACCTTCCTTCAGAGATCCAAAACTGACAGCTGCTTTTCCAAAAGGCAACACTAACTTCTGGCAGAGATACAATCAACCCAAGGAACACCAAAAGTTCCATCTCCACACGATACTCGAAGTTGTGGCAACCTTGCTCTACTAAAGCATAACAATGCCAAACCGAACTTACCTTATACCAAGACTCTACCAAATGTGCTTACACATAAGGCGTCCAACTCCTCTCATAAGGCATCCTACTCATCTCATAGGCATCCAACTCGCCTCATAAGCACCCAGCTCATCTCATGGGCATCCAACTCATGGTCCCTCTGCTGGACCAAACTCGCATCTACAATGCACAACTCTCCTCATATTTAGGCACTCGAAGGTAGTTGACTGCACTACCAACCACATAGATCTCTTGCCCTTAGCACTAGCGTGAGACTCACGCGCTGTAAGAACCCGACCCAAAATACGGTCCTAAACCTAGGTTCTCACTCAGCATGCAAGTTAAATACTCCATCAAGCGGTTTAGTGCTCATATTTAAAACCTTCCAAAACATTTAAAAGCGGGGAACACTTAAAACATAAACAACAACCTTCATTTAAGCAAAACCAACAAAGTAAAACAAGCCTGGCCAGTGTTTATAAAAACATACAATACAATTTAAACAACTTTTAAAAACGTCCCCCTAGGACTCCTGTCCGTCTACATGCTGAACAAATTATGCAAACAATAAAAGACAGAGTGTCGGTGGCTCTCATGATCAATCAGCTCCCTCCGCTAGCCGTCCGGTCTTTGTCCCAAGTTACACGTGGAAAACCACAGAAATAAGGGTGAGTATAAACATACTCGGTAAGAATCCCCAAACCGGTACAATCACGATATATCAATCATCCGCACCCTAGTTAACATGCTAACAGTTACCAACACAGATCATAACTCAACGAGCTTACAAGGCAGAATCTGGAATCCTCGGAAGTCTCCTACTTCCGGCCTAATGATTGGTTCTCATAACCAATCCCGGGACATCTCCAAGGGTCCTTCTCCCTCGGCCAATTGATCAGTTCAAAAACCGATCCCAAAGATGTCCGACACCCTCGAGGGTCTTTCTCCCTCGACCATATGATCAGCTCAAAAGCCAATCCCAATGGGTGTCCTCAAGGGCCTCTTACCCTCTCCAACAAATCTGGACTATCGGGAGAGTACCCGAAGTCTGGCTCTAAACTGGAAGGAACTGGTGTACTCACGAACTGTAAAAACCCGACTCAAAATACGGTCCTAAACCTAGGTTCTCACTCAGCATGCAAGTTAAATATTTCACCGAGCGGTTTAGTGCTCATATTTAAAACCTTTCAAAACATTTAGAATGGGGAATGCTTAAAACATAATCAACAATTTTGTTTAAGAAAAACCAACGAAGTAAAACAAGCCTGGCCAGTATATAAAAACATTCAAAACAGTTCGAACAACTTTTAATAATGTTTCCCCTAGGACTCCTGTCCATCTACATGCTGAACAAATATGCAACAATAAAGACAGAGTGTCGGCAGCTCCCATGATCAATCAGCTCCCTCCGCTAGCCGTCCGGTCTTTGTCTCTCGAGTTACACAGGGAAAA